>VDFB02086081.1:438009376-438102039 GCA_007258455.2 Sequoia sempervirens | reverse complement strand
CTAGGAAGTCAAAGGTTAAGACACCTTATTCCTAACAGTGGCCATGTTATTAAATTGGAAAATATTTCTAGTGATCCTAGTTGTGAACTTAAGAATGAATCATGAAAAGTATTATTAAAAAAATATATAGAAATTTAGAAAATAGAAAATATATATGAAGCCAAAGTAAAATGGACTCATTAGAATATTGATAGTATGACTTGGGAAAAAACTAGTCATATTAAACATCAATATATACATGTATTTGACTAATCATTTTGTTAATTATGTTGTAATGTGCTATTGAGAGCAACAACAAATCACAAAAACAAAATGTTATGAAATTATTTTCCCAAATAAAAATTAAGGAAGAATTGCATCTATATGAAAGATTATTTTAATTAAAAAGAAAGTAAATTATATGAAAAGTATGAATTATACTAAATGTGATGAATCAATTCTCCTAAACTTATAAAAAAATATATATATATATTTATTTGATTCTTTGATTCACTAGTTTCTCACAATGCAATATTGATATAGAAAAATAGATCCATCACATTTAATATTAAGGACTTTCCATACAATTTTATAACTCTTTATAATAAAAAAAACATTGACCAACTGCAGGTTTACAAGTTGAACATTGGCCGTCTTTTGCACCCCACTCACTACGTACCCTTGACTCATTACATTTCTCTCTTTAATGTACACTTATCGTTTACAGTGAATGCACCCAGAAACGCGGTAGTGCAGGTTTACAAGTTGAACATTGACCGTCTTTTGCACGGCCGCCCACGTATAATATGCTCTACCTTTACTCTCAACATGATTACCATTACCTATTTTCTTTCCTCTCCTCTCCAATGGCTGTGGCTACCATTGCTGTGTTTTTAATCATCTTCTTCACCAACCCATTTGTATGTCTATGCAGATGTCCTAGGCAGGAATCTGAAGCTCTTCTTTCCTTAAACTTCAACACCAGTGAATACCCTAATACATGGACAAATGAAACGGACTGCTGCGAGTGGTATGGCATAACATGCGATCAGAACAAGAGCCATGTGATGACGATATTTTTACGTTCATACAGCACTGGAATAAAAGGAGTCATACCTGATAGCCTGTGCAAACTTCCGTTTCTTAGATCCATAGACATATTGTCCGTTGGCATAACAGGTACTCTTCCTTCCTGTCTGGGAGATCTTCATTTTCTTAAGTCTCTAATGATAGATTACACTGGATTGAGTGGGGTAATACCCCTTAACATTTGTATGCTCACAAATCTCACTTATCTTAGCCTTAAAGGGAACCAACTGAGTGGAAGCCTCCCTTTTTGTCTGAACAATCTTTCTTCATTGAGTTATCTTTCCCTTTCAGAGAATCGATTAAGTGGCCAAATCCCATTTACATGGGGTGATCTCCCTTTGCTTGAAACATTGGATGTGTCCTTCAACCAATTGAGTGGGAATCTTCCCTTGTCCTTTGCAGGGCTGTCCTCCCTTACTTAGCTCTACGCCAATGGAAATAGATTCAATGAGAGTATTCCTTCCTGGGCATTGCCATCCTCTATTCGAATTCTCTTCCTGTCACTAAACCATGAGCTTACAATTTCAGAGACTTTTTTCTATAACCTTACCAATTTAGAATATCTACATCTATCCAATTGCACACTAAATATTAGTACATCCTGGATTCCCAACTTCAACCTCTCAAATTTAGAACTTGTGTCATGTCAGATGGACGGTCAAATTCCACCATGGATTTCAACTCAGTTCTGGTTGGATTCCTTGACATTATCTAACAGCGGTCTTACTGGAGAAATTCCCTCTTGGGTATGGTCTATCGCTGCCTCCTTATCAGAGCTAAATCTCTCACGGAATCATCTGCATGGGCCCCTTTTCCCAAATGGTCCGAATTCTGAAATACGAAGCTTGGATGTATCTAGCAATGCATTCAGTGGACACATACCTTCCGTGTGGTCAACAGGTAGATTACCTCCGGACAGTTTAGCCAGTTGGCTGTCTCCTTTTACATTGATGCTCAATGACAATTTGTTTACCGGCAACATTCCTCCAAGCTTGTGTAATTTGTCTGTACCGGTGGGAAAGTTAAATCTTCAAAACAACAAGTTGGATGGAATGATTCCTTGGTGTCTAATCGAAGAGGGGTCATTTCTTTATGACTTCAATGTAGGAGGAAATAGTCTGAAGGGAAGAATCCCCCAAGGGCTAATCGTCTCGTCTAGCATCACGTCCTTGGTGCTAAGAAACAATCAGCTCAGCGGAACCTTCCTACCCTCATTTACCAATGGTACAGCTTTACAAGTACTTGATATTGGGCACAACAAATTCACGGGACATCTTCCAAAGTCAATTGGGAATATTTCATCTCTTCTAGTATTGGTGATGAAGGACAATCAGTTCAGCGGTAATATTCCTCCAGAAATTGGCGAGCTGAAGCAGCTCCAGATCCTGGACCTTTCGTCCAACAACTTATCAGGCTCTATTCCACACAACATTGTATTTTTACGAGCAATGACTGTAGCAAGAGAGGATGGCTATGTGTTGCAGGGTGAACGGCCATATACGATTCCAATGTCAAAAGTGCTTTTTCCTCGTGGCATGAACGCTCCTCCTGGTGGAGTGGAAGTGACTTTTACTCGTGGCACGAAAGCTCCTCTTGGTGGAATGAATATGAATCTCAAAGGTACAGAACAATACTACTCATATATTCTTTCCACACTCACTCGCATAGATCTCTCCAACAACCAATTGAATGGAGATGTTCCTCTTGATTTTGGAAAGTTGAAGGGGTTGAGGTTTCTGAATCTATCCATGAACAATCTCAGTGGATTTATTCCACATAGTTTGGGGGATATGAATCAGCTCGAATCGTTGGACCTTTCTTCAAACAAGCTTTCAGGAAATATTCCTTCAGAGCTTCAATCTCTGAGTTATTTGGCATATTTAAATTTTTCCAACAACAATCTTAATGGAAGTATACCGCAAGGAGGACAGATGATCACTTTTGAAAATACATCATATTCTGGAAATCCAAATTTGCAGGGATGCCCACTTCCAAAGAATTGCAAATGGCCGAAATTTGCACCTCCTCCTCCTGCAAAGGATGTTGAAGATAAAGATGAAGAGGAAAGCGAGCAAATACCGTGGTATCAAATTGGAGTAGGATGGTCATATGGAGCAGGTTTCTTGAGTGTAGTAGTGTTATTGCTTTCAGTCAGAGAAAACTGGAGAAAGAAATACTTCGAGGGGGTTGATAGTATTTTGAAGTTTTTGTTTCCATTCCTAACTGATGGAGATCATGAGGGCTTATTTCTCCACCAGAATTGAGCCAAAACTGTGCCTTAAGCAAACATTTGATTTTTGAGCTTTGCTTTTGCAAGTGGACTATATTTTATATAGTTTAGTTTAAAATTGAATATATATGCTATAAAATTGGCCTTCCGATTAATATGTAGATTTATTTGTACTAAACATTTTTTTTAAAATATTAATTGAGATTACAATTTGTTTATTATAATGTTATTTTTTCATTGATATCGGATAGTTTCTTGATGAAATTTGTTCACAGATTTTCTATAAAAAAAATTTAAGAAAAGTAAAAATATAAATACCTCTTAATGTCTTATTAGAAAATGTTTTAGTGGATGAAAAGAGAAATGGGTTTGAAGGGACAAAACCTTGTAAAGAAAGGGCTGCAAAAGAATAAGCACTTGGCCAGCCAAAAACCCCAAACAAGACACTTCAAGATTTACATTTAGGACTACTCTTGTGGGAGCAGAGAGTCATGTCAAAAGAAGGCTTAGAGAATTTTTCTTTCTTGCCCTTTACCGTTATTAGCCTTCTTCCACTGCCTTAGCATGCCACGCCTCCATACTACAATCCTGAAGAAGATTGCCTGTAGCCACTGGCGTAGAGATTTCATCATTTTGTCTTCCAACAAGCAATGTCTTATCAGAAAGGCTACCAGAAATGGCAGCCTGAGACCCATTCACACACTCAATTGGGGTTTCAACAAGATAATCTTTCTCAGTATTAGCAACCCCAACTTTTGATACATCCGGAGAGGATGCTCCAAGACCCTGTGATTCCATCACAACCACCTCAGAAAAACTCCTATTTTGCTAAGGTTTCTTCTCAACTGTGTAATGTTGTTGAGAGACACATTTCCACCATGTTATTAATATGATTTTTAAAAATATTTAATAAGAATATTAGAATTTTAATTTATATTCTACTTATATGATGTGTTTGATATAATTAACTACACTACCCATATATTATTTCCATGCTCACTGGCATATATCTCTCCAAAAATCAATCGAATGGAGATGTTCCTCTTGATTTTGGAAAGTTGAAGGGGTTGATGTTTCTAAATCTATCCATGAACAATTTGAGTGGAATTATTCCAGAGGATATGAGTCAACTTGAATCATTGGACCTTTTTTCAAACAAGCTTTTTTAAATTTGTCCAACAACAATCTTTCTTATATGGAAAGGAGGACAAATGATCACATCTATATGGTGGAAACGTTTCAATAAAAACCTATGTAACCATTTTGACCAAAATTCTTTCCTTTCATATGACATCAATATATAAAATATTCTCACCATGTGTTTTAGAAAACACTTTGACAGGAAATGTTTTTAGGATCAATATCATGGAATCTAGTTTTTACATTTGACCAAAAAATATAAAATTTAATGAAAAGTTTATTTTTAATTAAAAAATCATATATTTTTATTTAAAAAGCATAAGACGTTTTTTAAATATATATGTTTAAAGGTATGTATATTTGTATGTATAAAAAAAAACAAATATTAAATTGATTGATATTAACCTAAACTACCAAACCTTAAACTTTTAACCATCAACACAAAACCCAAAATCGATTTAATATTAAAATTTATATCCACTTTAATAAATAGATATAAATTGATATATTAAATTAAATTATATCAATTAATATGACTAAAAATATTAATTTATATCAATTTTAATATACAACAATTTATATTCATTCCAATATGAAGAGAAATAAATTGCTTGGCCATGTGAATATAAACCAATAATAACATAATGCAGCTAAAAAATGTGAGTTATCCATTTGTTTCAATTATCAACTATAGATAAAAGTAGAGAGCTATGTTACACTTTCAACCCACAAAATAGTTTTGAGTGAAACTGTTTCACTCCAAATGATTTTGAGCTAATTGATTTTGTTCAAAACTTTGTGTCACCTACATAGTAGACTGAGTTTCAAGTGAATGATAGGTTGAATCTAAATGGCGATATTTCAAGTGAAACCCTTTGTCCTAAAATTGTCTATATGGCAATAACCACTCTTTTGAGACAATTTTTTGAAAAATTGACTTCAACTCTAGATTTATCACACCAGAGAGTACTTTCATGAAAATCTAAAATACATTTTTGTGGAGCTCATAATCTAAAATAATATAATTATTTAATTCTCTTTCTTGTGTCAAAAATGCCTCAGTAAGTGTCTTTAAAATGTTAATTAGAATGTATAATTTTTTAATTTATGTTTTTTGAGGTGTAACTAATTCAAACATCATTTATTTATATAAGATATATGGTGTTCCCAATTCACAAAAAAAATTTGATATTTGTTTATAATAAGAAGTCTGAAGATGTTTGTCATCAACAACACAAGAAAAATAAAAATAGGCAAAATGTATTTGCATTAGAGTTAGATATTAAATTCCAATTAATATTTTGATATTATTGACACTTCATATTTTATTAATGAATTATAAGATTGTAAAGCATATAAATTTTCCATACATTTTAAAATAAAAATTTAAAGTCGTGTGGCAATTTAGGCTAATTAAGAGATTTTGCATGAAACTTTAGCTTTTGTGTATGTGCCTCACACTTCTCTAAACTTTTACAACCATCACATTTAATTAACCTTTAAATTATATAAAAAATTTCATTAAAAAATATATTTTTAATTAAAATTTTACGTATTTTTATTTTAAAAGAAAAAATTAACATAATAAATATATATATGTATGTATAAAATATTTTTTTCACCCTAAACCTTAAATACAAAACCCTAAATTAGTTAATATAAACTTAAGACTATCAATACAAAATCCTAAAGCATGTCATACTAAAATTTATATCAATTCTTGATATATAAAATTTATTTATATCAATTGATATGATATGTGAATTTATATCAATTTATATGTATTGAATCAATTTGTTGATTTGATATATCAATTTATATCAACTGATACAAATAAATTAGTTTATACATATAAAATAAATATTCTAACAAGAAACCCAACACAATACATGAATACACCTACCAACTCAAAATGACAAATAAATAAAAGAGTTAGAGAAAAGAAAAATGAAGATACAAAAATAATTACACCCTAAGACACAAAGATAAAGATACAAATGAAAGAGGAGATCTAATAAATGTTGACTATTCATCTTTCTCTTTCACAACTCCTTCTATCACTTCTCCTCAATGTTATATATTTACTCAACTCTATGATGTTGACAAAATGAATTCTCAATATTTAAAAATTAAGTAAAAGAAACCCTTTGTAAAGTAAACAAGTTTCTTGTAGCAACTACTCACTACTATTTTAGTATATTTGATAATAAATAATTAAATAATTAGAAAATATTAATTGGTGGAAAAACTTGCTTTTTCTACAATTTGTAATATGGATTCCAAAAAATTGATCTTTTAGCTTTTAACTAATGAAATAGTTCAATATTTTTATCAACAAATTTTAATATTCATATTGAAAGAATAAATCTTTTAATTGCCAGAAAATATCAATACATTTGATCATTAAGTAGAAATAAAATTATTTTTGAAGACAAAAAAGTAAACCAAATCATTAGATAGTGAGTTTTCAAATCGAAATGCATTCATTTGATATCACATATAAGCTCTAGAGTGAATTGATGAATTAATTCCAAACACCCTACATAGTAGTATCTCCATAAGATTTTAAGTACCTTTATTTATTTCATTTAAGTTATGAACATTTATGTTTATTAGTCTCAATGCATTTTTAGATTAGATTATGATGTGTGCAATAATTATTTATGATTATATTTTCCTTGCATTATATTGACAACATTTGTTTGTTCTAATTGATCATATTTGCATACCCATGACAATTGTCATTTAGTCTTGAACCCTTTTTATTGGTTTTTATCCATTTTGAGAGAATAGTGTAGTACACCTTATTTATTATATAAAGTGGGGTTTATTCTCTTATGGTGTTGCTTATTCATTTATATATACTTCTACACATTTGATCCCATCATATTTGTATCAATGTATCCTTTAATATATACTTCATTTATTATGCCTATTATTGCACCTATTCCCATACATTCATTAGCCACTTCCATTTACCATTTTCTTGGCTTGGACTAATTCTTACACTTCATTAACCACCTCAATTTTACCATTTTCATACCTAGGTCAATTTTGAAAGCTAGGATTTCAAAATTGAAATTTTAACAATTACAAATGCCCTAAAGAACAAACATTTTTTTTACTAATATAAAAATCACGATCCCTTCCTTGAACCTAGATATAGGATTTACAATACTCACTAAGGAGAATATGACGTTTTGGCATAAAAAAGGACTCTTAAGAGATTTAGCATTTTTCATTATTATTGCTTTTATGTTAAAATATATATTATTTACTATCACGTTAACATTAATGGTTTCTCATGTTTCAATGAGTATTAATTTTTTTGAAATAAAAATAATTTTGAATTTAATGTCGAAAGTCTTTCATATATTTTTTCAATGAATATAAATATGTTTTTCCTTGATTGTTGTGATTTGAAATTGAAGTGTGTAGAGAAAGAAAAATGCAAGAGATCACTTGAATAGCATTCTAGAAATTGTCAAAAAATTGAAAATGATATAATAGAATAGAATAAAATATTTTGAACATAAGGTCAAGGATAGCCTATAAGACAAAAATCCCTACTATTTTTGCTTTATGAAGTGATGATCTTCTTCCATACAATTTGATAATGAACTCTCTTATTCTCTCAACCATATCCTCATTGAATAAATCTTGAAAAGAAGTTGTTGTGAAATTACTTACATCTATCTTGAAGGGAAAAATGTGCTTTCCATCCTCCCAAAGTTATTTTCCTTGTACAAGTTTCCCAACTAAACTTGTTGAAGTTAATCCCAATGTATTTATACTTCATTACTTTTTCTAGAATATTCTTTCAAAATAAAAGAACTAATTATTTTTCCTTCTACTGGAGAAGATCATGATCTTGACCTTACTAGTATTAACTTGCATACTCACATCTTTGTGAAAGTACTCAAGGGAAAACAAATGCTCTTGTAACCCTTAGATAGACCTAGCAATCAAAATAAGATCATCGACATACAAGAGAAGCTTGGGAAGATATTCTCCTAAAAGAACACCATCAAGGCCTTTCAAATTCAACCATTCTTCAAGTTTGTCAATATAAAGGCCAACAAGTATAGGAGATAATAGGAAAGTTCAATTAACTCCAATGTCACTCGTAAAACTTTCCAATGCACTTTATTGAGTTTTGATTTTTACGTAAACCTCTTCGTAGAGCCAATGGAAAGCTACTCTAACTTGTACTAGGATAGCAAGATCCTTCATTCTACACCATAACTTATTACTAGGAACTATGTCAAAATCCTTCTTGAAATCAACAAAACAATAAGTTTCCTCTTTCTTATTCCAAACTTTTTCAATAATATGCCTCAAAGTGATTATGTAAAGTGAATAGTGAATACCCACCTTAACCTCTTGTAAAGTGAATAGTTTCATTGCCGCGTTGACTCTAGGGGAACTTCAATCCCTAACTCGTGCTCATAAAACTATTTTGCATATTCAAACCATTGAATGGTTGTTCTGTTATTCTCCATTTTTTTCTTGATTGAAGTTCTTTCCAAAATAGTTTTTTTTATTCGTCCCTAGATATATATCAACTCTTCTCTCCTTGTATTTATGAATACCTTTTTTTACTTTTACAATTTTCTTGTATAACTTTGTGTTCTTCTCTTTACCCAGCTCCTTAATACCTCTCTATGTAACTTGCATTCACAAACTACATTTATCAAAACTAATGTATTTTCTTGTTTTTTCATTTGTCCTTTTACAACTCTCAGTGACTCTTGATTTATATTTGTCAGCTCATGAATTTTTATTATCTTTTCCTTTCTTTCTACATAATTGCCTTAGTGTTTCCTTGAAGATATTGTTGTTTTCTTGATTTAGAATTTTTCCTTTTGTTGGAAGTTGTGAATGGTTTTTATCAATTCATATGCCTAATTTTTTGGCAAGATAACAAAATTCATACTAGATTATGGTCTAATTTTTAAATCACCAAGGGGATCTCAATCAAATGTTTGTTATCTTGTCAATCAAGCTTTACAAACAAATTGAATAATCAACATGTATAACTTATGGAGCCCTTTCATCTACCCATACCATTGCAATTAATCAAATCAAAAGCATCAAATAAATCAAATAATTCTTCACCAAATTGGTTGATATCCCCATTATTCACTAAACAACTTAACCATTGGTGATTTACCTCTTCAGTAAACCATAGAGGACTATTATCCTCCTTGCTTCATAAGATTCCACTTTGTGCATTAGATGTCCTCAAATTGAAGTTACCTAATAGAAGAACTTCCCCCTGTTGTGAGAAAAATGAGAAGTTATTCTTATACTTGGAGGGAAAAATATTTTTTTTGCAATTCTTATGTGCTCGTCATTCTCAAAAAAATTAAACTAAAGGTATTGCTTACTTAGGCCTATTTTTTCAACACAACAAGAATCCCACTACTTACTCCCTCTGCTTACATGCTTCTTGGATAGTTTTTGGGATATTCCTTAAAAACGCACTTGAAAACCTTTTACCCACTCCTTGCATATGCCTATCCGTTCCTGCAAGTGCAACATGCCTCTTCCTGCAATCTCCTCAGTGAGCGTTTGAACTTGTTTCTACAGATATTCTACATCATCCAGGCTAGCTAGAAATAGCATCGGAAAAGTTCTTTGAAAAATGTCAAAGGTCGAGCGTCGACTGGTCTTCCTCGTCACCTCCTGATTTATCAAAAAGGAAATCAATCGACACAAAAGAACGGATTTAAATAGTAAGAATAACCGTACTTTTCATCTGCCTACGTCCAATCTTACCACTACGTTATAAATCAAGTTTCTTTTCGCGTTATTCAATAAAATCTTGCCTGAAGTGGATGATTTTCTTCAGAGAAATGCAGCAGGCAGTTTGAAAACTGCAACTATTGTTAACGAGCTGAAAATAGTGAAACTAAAATTTGATGTAATTGACATGTATCATGAGATGATAAATTGCCTTTTCATTACAAACAAGCTAATGATATATTAGATAAATGTCTATTTTATTGATTATAATAATATAAATGTTACAAGTTATCGTTCAAACTTCGGAGAAGATTAATAGAATCTTTTGATTGGTCAATGGAAACTATAATTAGATATCATGCCATGGCAGTGACTACTGAGATTAAGATCTTAATTTTCATAATAGCTTTGTGATACTTAAGTAAAACGTAGTCCCTGACAAAATAAATCTATCATTATTGGCCCCTTCCGACATATTATACAAGTTAAATTCCTACTCCCAAGTTGCACAGAAATAATATTAATATTTAATAAATAAAAATAACTCTGCTTTAACCAACAGAGAGATGACACGGTTGCAATAATTTGTCCAAACTAAACTTCAAAATAAGAACTATATTACTAATTCCCTTGTTTGTTTGTTTTTTAAAACCGTACTTTATCTCTTAGATTGATCTGTTAAAGAAACTTCTGCATTTTCTTGTTGCATGAAAAGGATTAGCAGGGCCTTGATGCAATGTCCTAGAAAATAAACTCCCAAATTCAACTGAAATTTTCTAAAATTATTGGTAATATCCAAGGGCTGTAAGCCACAACAAAAAAGCTTTGGTATAAAATGAGATGGAAGCACTGACAAATGGTTCATAACTCCAAAGGAGATAAATTACCATTCAGTTATAATGTGATCCTGTGTAGACTTACATGAGAGAATACTCTGGTAGAGGTACATAATGAGTTAAGTTCAAATTCTAAGTTTCCATTAGTCGACGTGATTTTGCTTGTGGTCAATGTGTGACCTTGTTTAGATGAATACACCAGTCATGATTATTATTATTTTACATTCCCAAAGTATTCAATAGAATTATAGTAGTCATGATTAAAGACACTAGTCCATTCATTACATAAGAGGTCCCTTTACCATTAAGTATATATGGAGGAGTAAAGCAAGAGTTGTGTCAATAGACTTATTGTTCTTTAAAGATACAAGCCAATAAAGAGAATTATCACATAGTTCCATAAACACCTGATTTACCCTGCTTTCAGGTAATCAAAATCAAAAAGGGGTAATCATGATATAACTTCCGAACCTAGCATCCATCCTTACTTTTTCTTTTTAAGAAGTGCACTAACACGTAGGAACAACTTGTCCACTTCATCAAGTTCAGGATGGCAAGAATCATCACCCAACCCATCCACCTTCTTTGACTCTTCAGACGTTTTGGCCTCATCTTTTGCAAAATCAACGAGGGCCTTCTCACCATCCAATTTTGCAGTATCAATATTGTCTAAATACAATGAGTCTTCTCGTTCGCTAGATGAATCTGTATCCATTTCACAATCAGTCTCAAACAAATCTGAAAGTGCTTCTGAATCTGAAGCTATGTCAAAATCTGTGCCTGAAGCATGATCAGTTTCAGTCCCACAGTACTCAGAAAGACCTTTTGTCTCTCTTGCATGTTCAACCACATCCTCATTACTCTCGGAAGAATACCCTGTGAATGTAACTCCCCTTTCTGCCACATGTTCTGTCACACCTCTCTGATTGTTTAATATCTGCTTACCCTTTTTTTGACTCTCCTCAACTCCACCTTTCACCTGTTGGCGAAGCATTTCTAGTTCATTCTCCAGTCTTGGTATGAAGATCCGTACTGCTTGGAGAGCTTCTTTATATTTAGATTTAGTTAAAGCCTGCAACACAAATACCATTCAAATTTTGAGGCCCCAATTTACTTTGGAGTTATCCATAACATAAAATTATCAACAAACACAGATTGCAACAAGTTCTATTTCTCCAGACATAAAAACGTGAGATCAAGACATATCATGCTATTAAAACTTTACACAAAATAAAAAGGGAGATGCCTGTGCAGCTTCAAAATGATGTAAGTGAATACAGCATAGAGTAGGATGTCTTGCCTTATTCTTGGAGAGAGTCATCCTTGGGGTCATGATTTCAGTGGGTGGCTGAGAATAATTCTTTCCACGATACATTATAATTGTGTTTCCTTCATATATGTCCAGTACAATACCACCAGTCAGTCTTGCCAATTCTGTTGCTATTTTGCAAACCTCGTCTGGAGTGAATGTCTTGACAATTACCTTAACAGCCTGATGCTTCTTCCAATGTAAATGCATATTCAAGATTACACCTCCAAAAATTCCCCGTCTACCAACTGGAACATAATTCTTGCATTTATGACCCATTTTAAGGTAGTAGAAGTGCTCTTCTGGAGTAAGAATTTCAGGGTCATGTGTGGTATCTGAAGAATGTTTAGGCTCTAGTTTCTGCAAAGCTGCTACCAAGCGAGCCTCTTTTCTTTGAGCCTTAAATTGTCAACAGAAAATAAAAGTTAGTCAAATAGTTCCTCCACATAACAAGTTGCAGAAATTTTAGGAAACAAATTAAGGACTCTCCCACCAAACAGGTTAAGAATCTCAAAATTAGACCTTAAACGTTACTTAAGCATTAAACAGAATGGGAAACAAACTAGAATCTATAACTGCAATGCTTGCAGTCTACTAGACTGCCTGCAGCTAAAATGGATCTGAAATATAAAATTGCCTGAACACAGGATGTTCCAACAGGCTTAAACGTGAACAAGATCAACTCTCTTGTACATAAACCTCAGTTGGGCCGCTTTGCAAAGCCATTAGGTAAAGAAAAAGTGATTTTAAAAGAAGATGAGTAATAAGAAAGAAGTTGAGAGAGCTATAAGGAATAGTTACAAAGCAAAATTACAACATACAACGAATACATAACAAACAGATATATCCAGTAAAAGGAAAAAACAGCAAAAGAACTAATAGAATCACTATTTTCCAGCAAAATGCTGCAGAGATTGTTGTACTTTTGTTCTTGAATATATGAGACAAAATGAGAAACGTGTTTTTGCAGTAGTTGGTTTCAGCTCGCTTTGTGTCATGGCAATTAGCAGCCTCTGCACAAATTTGTCAATATCAGCCATGCAATATGAATAGACAGATCTCTGTTTTACAGAAATTGTCCACTTGATCTGAGATAGAGGAATGCCACTAAATACAACAGTTTGGGTGGCCTCACATTGTTACAAAAAAACTTAAAGGCCTTGTTTTGCAGGTGAAAATGCTGAAAAGAGAGGGAATGAAGAATCCCTTTAAACAGGTCAGCTGCACAAAAGTCTTGTTGGCAAGGTGGGGCCAGATGGCAGGCTGAAGAGGGCACTGTGAAAGCAGACTTGGAAGAGTTCATCCCTTGAGCAATGAAAATAGTTATTGTTTTTGAGAGACATTAATACTTTGTTTTGCTAATGGTAGCCACCAGTTCCCAGGTCGATGGAGTTGGAGGCTATCACAGTTGCTTCAGTGTTTCATTGCTAAGTTGGAATGGTAGACTGTTCCTTTTCCATTGTTGACACTACAGCTATTTTTGGCCTGCTCCTTTTCTAATTTTTCAGGGGTGACTACTTCCATGAAGACATCTGCATATTTCAATATAGTGGATTTGTCCTTTCATAGCTTTTGATAAAATCCTGGAGCCTGTTCTGTTCCTTCTTGCAATAGATATCTACATTCCCAATAATAAAATATCTATTCGAAAAGACCTCCTGAAATTTTGGGAGGCCTGGCCTCAAAAATGTCTCAAGTGCTAACCTACAATTTGTGTTATGAATTTAGTGAAGCCATCCTCACCTGCTTGTTCATCTTCAGAATTAATATTCCTTATCAGACTAAGTTGGAGAGGCTCTACACCACTATAGGAGGCCACTTTTGCTATTTTAGGAACCAAAACTAGTTTTGTAGCATTTAATTGGACTAGCATCGTTGATTCCTCTAAGCTCTTCTACTATCTCTAGCAGTTCATCTATGATTATATTCCTAGATGTCTAATAGAAATGCATAGAGAATTCTCCATGCCCTAATGATATATCCTTGTTGAAAGAGGATAAACTCCACTCCAATTTATCTTCCTTGAGTTTTTTGGTGACTACTTTATTATCCTTCCTTTCTATGACTATGGAATATGCCTGAGAAGCTCTTCTTTATCTTGGTCCAGGTTTTGAATTCACTGATCCTCTTGGAATGGATTATAGAAGCATTTTGTTGCATGGGTTATGATATATTTAGGACCCGTTACAAAATGTAACAATCAGGGAAACAAAGTTGGGATTCGCCATTGATATTTTGATGGTTTTGAACCAATTTATAGAAAAATACTGTTGAAGTCTCCTTTTGTGATCCATTTTTTCTTGCTCTCTGGGGCCAGAAAAAATTTTCCCTCTATTGGATGACTACCACCTTTTATATGGTTGGTTGTTTTTGTTTCAATTCCTCGGTTATTTCTTATACTCTCATCATTATATGAATGACTTCCAATTTGAAAGAAAGCAGAGGTGCAGAATATACTTCCTATACTAATCTATGAGAAGAGGTATGTGCAAAAAATAAATTGATCATACAATTACAAGAAAATAAACAAAAAAGCAATATACTACAACACAATAATTTACGTGGGGAAAAACTTTTCAAGCAAGAACCCCCAATCCAAAGCAACTCAATAGAATTACAGTAATCAATAGTTACAATACGCTTGCCAAGTCTAAGCGTTTTCAAAAATATCACCAACAATAAATTTGAAACATTTCTAGCAATATAACAATACCTATAAAACTCATTGTGAAACCTCCATCTCAACCACCCAATAAATAGGAAAAGCAATACATGAAAACAACAAATGATAATTAGGAAACCATGAGCTAAAATCATCCAAAACGTGGCACTCAAATTCCTAGTCAAAATACAACACCCAAATCCCAAGATGAAACCACAAACTAAAGAGAGTATATTCCTTACACCTATCATAAGCTCATCATGATCCACTCACCAACTTGTGCTCCATCAGCTCCATTCAAAGATGTCTAATGATGTGTCATAACATGCATCCTACATTGCTAAACAAATGTAACTCCCTCTTACAACTCTCTTATGCATCATAGATGCTCTTACATTTCTGATGTGGGGGGCCTAACTTTCAAAAGCCATAACTTTTGATTCGGGATAATGATGAGCCCCTTTTTCTAAATTGAAGGTCTTAAAGAGCTCAATATCTCCATAACCCAGTTGGTCTGATTAAGGCTTGTTTCAACATTTTTGGGGGCCAAAATCTAACTATATAGCCCAAAAATTGATTTTTTTTTGTTCTTCACATTAGGATAAAAAGTTGAGATACCTTTCCTAACATAGTTTAGCACTCTACATTTTGTAGGCTGTGAAAATATTTCCAAACTCTTTTAAATCCATTATCTGATTTGAATCCTATTGAAATCTAACTTCTTAGAAAATCTATAAAATGAGTGACCTTATAATATTAGAACATTGGATCATTGATCCAATATATTAGTTTTAAATTTTGGATTTGTGAGCTGCATGCATTCAATCTGAAAAAGGTTCTTTGCATTTGGTGTGAACATGGTATATTACCTAACTAGTTTTCTATTAGGTCCTACTCATACTTACATACTTAAGCTTACTTAGGTCATTTTCTTTTTGTGTCTTATATCATACGATTAAGACACTAGTCGTGATCTTAGTTTGTCTTAGGGCTTCATCCTTGTCTTTATAACAAGGTTTTCTTCATTGTATATTGTACTAGTTTCATTTTATGCATCAAATGAATTCTCTAGCTTCATAGTATTTCCATTGCTTCTCTCTTGTGTAAAGGTTGTTTTGGCTGTAGGTGATTCTTGGCTTTTGTGGGATTGATCAACAACTCTTATATGGTATCAAAGCTCTAAATTTACAAATTCTCTTCCCTCTTTTTGGAGTGTTTTGGAGAAGAGCTTTCAAGCAATGCATCTTGGTGCAAAACAAACCTAATGGTTGAGCTTTGAGGGCCCAAAAACCTATATATCAATATAAAACTCAATAGGTTTGGCATCAAAAAATTTATAAGCTTTTTTTTGGGGGGTTTGCAAACTCTTGCAAGAAAATGTCCACACAATTGTACAAAATCTTTACAATTTTGTATGACCGTTTAGTCATCAGACAATTGTCCACTATTGCTATACAATCGTAATCTACAAAAGATCGAAATCTCATAGGAAATATTTAGCCTATGTCATCCCTAACGCCTTAGTCAATAAGATTTGGGAGAAGGCACAATGACATCATCAATGACACAAGGTTTACAAGCAAGTTTTTATAAACCCCCAATTATATTAGGCTATTAGCAACTTGGAACAAGTTTAACGGGCAGAAAGTTTAAGGACCCTAATTATTCCCAAACCAAGGGTACTACATCTTGCTGACACGCCACCTCCATCCTACCACTCCACTAGCTCTGCTCAACTCTACCACAGCCCCCCACAATGCCATCTTCACCCTGTCCTCAACTAACTATTGTCGCCTGACCTTCACTCCTCAACCACTGCCACTTAGCCAAAGACAGTTACACCACTATAGGGCTGCCGAAATAGTGCCTACTATTGCTTGCCCAAGGAGGACCTTTTTTCCGAGAACCATAACTTGGGCAAATAGTATCAGATTTTCACAAACAAAAAGGCATGGAAAAGCTGGTTTTGTGTACTTTGTAACTGTCAATCTAGTTTTTCTTGATTTTGCCCCAAGTACCTATTATTTCAGTCTAAAATCAGTCTCTCTATTTTTAATTGTACTTTGGATATTTTAAAAAATATGGGACCATTTATTTTGGGAGGGTTTCAATTTCTCATGTTTTGACCTCTAATTTGTATATGAGGAGTATATCATTGTAAAATCATGGTTTTTACAATTCATCCTTTTGTAATCACCTTAAACAAAGGGAACTACAAACTTGGCAAGATGGCAACCTGAATTATCTCAGGTGGCTTCATCTCTTGCCCTATCTCAATGGAATTGTCATTGAATTAGGCACACCTAACCAAACGATAGCATTGGTAAACAAAAATGGTCCTTAGATTGATTGGAAGTAGTGTTGATTTTGACACTACAATCCATCTCACATACTGAGTGTCCACACACTCTTACGACGAAAAGTTGGGAGAACAATGGAGGCCCACATCGATCTCCATTCCTAGACGATCCTATTATGGAAAGTCTTGTAAGCCTTGATGATTGCGATAATTTACCATATGACAATGATACAAAAGAGCAGCTTGATTATTTGCTAGGTCTTGATAGTTGTGATGTCATTGAGGCTTCTCCTAATGCTCCTTCTCCTCCTACAGAGACATCCATTGATTCTTTGGCTTCTATGACTCCTAATCTAAATTTAAAGGCTTCATCTTATTTACATTTGAGTTGCTATCCTAATTTTGAGGCCTCTTGAATTCCAACATTAGCAAATTCATTCTCGTGTACCATCATGATATGGCTAATGTATTTGGATGACATACATTGAGATCACATCATCTCCATCGCTTGTTTCTTTGAGTGATTGTTTGCAACAAGTATATCATAGTCTTCTAGATTTGGTACATTGTGATGAATACTTGACAAATATTACAGGTTGGTTTTGTGAGTCCCATCTTACAAATTTGACACACTTTTGGGCATCCATCTCCTCTTTCATGATGGTCCCATAAACGTTTGTCACAACATCTTCATCTTTGGATCTTGTTCTTCATTTGTCTCCACATGGTCCAACTTTGTCACCTTCTCATTAATTGGGCTTGTACCTAATTTGATTGTGGCATACTTTCATAACAACATGGCAACATTGAGCAAAGTTCAAAGACATCAACATCATCATATATCATGATCTTTCTTCCTTCATAGGGAGATATCTTGCATCTATACTTGGTTTTGTTTCTTCCCAAGGAGAGGAATATTGTTTTTTGTTCTTAGACCTTCATCATCCTTTGATAAGCATCAACCCTCATTGCAAGAGATTACATGTTATGGGGGGGATATATAGTCTCTCTTTCTCTCCTATATGGGGTACATTGGTGACAAAAGTAGTACTCAAGGGGTCATGTTGAGTTCTTCCTTCCATCAATTGTACATTTTTGTTTGCATCTTTTCTTTATTTTGGAGAGAGTTTTTTTCCTAAGTTTTTCTCCTTTACTTCACTAGTGAGAGATTTGTTTGTACATGGGTATCTAGCATGGCCTTGTTGTTGGGACCCATCCATGCATCCTTGCATTTTTGCATGAATTTCCATACTCACTAAGTTGCACTCAAGTAGGGGATGTTGGTGTACACATGGTATATTACCTAACTAGTTTCCTATTAGGTCTCATTCATACTTAAACACTTAAGCTTACATAGGTCATTTAGTTTTTGTGTCTCACATCAAAGGATTAAGACACTTGTCATGATCTTAACTTTTATCCTATGGTTTTGTCTAGAGTTTCATCCTTGTCTCTATAAAAAGGGTATCTTCATTGTATATTGTATCAATTTCATTTTATGCATCTAATGAATTCTCTAGCTTCATAGCATTTCCCTTGGTTCTTTCTTGTGTGGAAAGTTATTTTAGTTGCAAATCATCATTGGCTCCTACGGAGAGTTGATCAACAATTCTTACACTTGGTTCTTTCTTGTGTGGAAAGTTATTTTAGTTGCAAATCATCATTGGCTCCTACGGAGAGTTGATCAACAATTCTTACACTGTGGTCTTTATATAGTGAATTCGATATTGAGAGTAATGAACAATAATCTGAGATAGTTGACTTTTGAATTCTGCTTTGAACTATTGTATATGAATCCACCAATTGGATAGAAGGTTCCTTCAAATTCCTCTACGATATATTTATATCCCTAAGTTTTTTTTCCATGTCAATAATAATCTAAGTCTATCATATTGGTATTTACAATAAACAATGTAAAGACATCTAAAATTCTTTTGTTGAATTTTTTGTCGCTTCCTTTTGTTTGTCCATGTGTATATAGACCAATAGAAACATAAAGCAGCAGACAAAACAAGTTATTCTTTTGTTTTAGTTCTTGATTAACTCCTTTACTCTCATCCTTCTCTGAATGACTTCCAATTTAGCCTTTTACATTTTGCAGGCTGCAAAAATACTTCCAAACTCCTTTTAATCTATTATGTGATTTGAATCCTAAAGAAATCTAGCTTCTTATAAAATACATAAATGCATGATCTTGAAACATTGGAAAGTTGTTCCAAAATCCCAGTTTATCAGTTTCTAAATTTGGATCTACAAGCCACGTGCATTCAAATTTGAAAGGGTTCATCGGTCTTTATTGAAGAGCACACAAGAAATAATGGGAGGGGGCAGGTGAGTAGGGGTGAATCAATATTTCAGACTTCAAAAACTTGAAACCATATAAATCAGAAATCAAAACAGTAAGAGCAAACATTAGACATCATGAACACCAATATTATGTGGAAAACCCTTTCGGGTAAAACACCACGACAAAATATTGCTTTTATTTACTTCAAAGGGCACCAACCAAGATTACACAAGTGAGAACCAACTCTCCTGAAGCACCAACTTTGAATGGCTGAAGCACCAACTTCAGCATGAGCACCAACTCACACAGAAACAAAACAACACAGCAACTCTGAATCATGTCTGGAAATACATCCTTCACTTCAACTTTATCACAAATCAACACATGCTTGCATACTGATCAAAATCTGAAATACCTTAGTTATGAATCTCAACTTCATCTAGAACAGAGCCTCAATCCATCCTCCTTTTTAAGCCTTTAATACTCAGAAAAATATTGAATCAGATTTTTTTTAAATGCATACACCAACACTTCAATAGCAGAAAGAATACTGTGCAAAAAGCAACATATATCAGAACTGAAATACCAGAAGCGACTATCTCAGACTGAAAAACTTCTCTAAACACTCGACACAGCCATTGTATGATGCAACTATCTCAATGTGCATTTTATGTCTCACAAGTAGACTAAATGGCTCTCTAAAAATCAGAACAATAGCTATTCAAAATGCAGGCCATGCCTGGAATGGACTGGTAATAAAAGAATTTATGAGTGACAAGACCTTCAAATATGTCGCACAGCATGACCATCAAAGTTTGATATGCACACAAACATCTCTACAATAAAGCATGGCTCTTAAAAAACTTCCTCAATATATACGAGCCTCCATTTGAACAAGCCTGAAGAATAGTAAGAATGCATTAAAAAATGCCACTAAGGCATGTGCTAAAATTCACACGATATCCATAGAAATTCGACTCCAACACATGACTCAACGTCAAAGCCTGAATATGCTCACCCAGCTCAAAACATACACAGTCCGCACATCTTCACACCAAGAAGAAACGCCAAGATAATAGTATGAAGACCAAATGTTTTTGCATTATCAAGCGCACACTGCAATATCCATGACAACCTCATTAAAGCGAACCAGCTATCGCTGTGCCCCACACTCCACACAACTTCCAAATTTCACCAAAGAAAGAAATATGCCATTAAAATACACTGTATCCCACAAACTTCAGCGCATATCAAAAATCATGCATGCACCCGATACATACTCAAAACCAAAATAGACAGCTCCTCTCAAGATACATATTCGAACAACCACATGACACAAAAGGAACATTTCAAAAAGAACTGAAGATAGAAAGCACATTCAATTTTTTAACTCCATCTACATATGAAGTAACACGTCTTCATAAAAAAAAACTCAAACTAGGACATTATAGCCGCCCTCAACAAACCAACGGCATTCATGAAATTTACGACAGGAATAAATTTGGCATATATGATTTACGATAGCATATATTATTTAACTAACTACCACTCAGCCAGCACATACACCACTCCCATTCAATACGACATATCATGAACATTGCTCGTTGATGAAAGATAAAGGACCCATCGACTAAAGATAGAGTCGTTGCATATAAAGGAAGCCTCAATAAAATACAAGTCCTCACCCACACAACTGAAACGGCAACCAAATCAATAAGCCACCCCATAATTAAATCTATAGATGACTAACAAGGCGTTACAAACCTTTGACTTTCTAACAAGTTCAAAATGACATGGCACTTACAAAGCTGATTTGGCGTAACACTTAGAACCTGACTCAAAAAATTTGACTTGGTGCAAACTCAAACACTCAAGCCACAAACATCAATGACAAATTATTTCAACAATATTGATGGCAACACCTTCTGAAACCAAAACCAAACTACTCCCCCTAACTCACTACTACCCCTTTGACATCAATAACAAATTGAACCACCTGCAAAATTGAAACATCCTACATAACTAAAACGGGGTTGATAAAATATGACAATGAAAGCTCCCCCTTAGTCTAAACACCTTCTCAAGGATGGAGTGAAATCACTCCCAACTTCTCTTTTTCTACTGCTTTCTTCTTCCTACAAACTTTCTTAACAGCTACTTTTTCAGTCGCCTGTTGTTCTTTCTTTTTACTTTGCTTGAAAGATTCTGCAAAATCGCTTCTACAAGTCTTTGCAGTATGACCAAAATTATTGCATTTGTAACATGTAACATTGGAATTCATCAAAGGAGCAAAAAAATTCCTATCCAAGAATCCTTGATTCTATTCAAATATCTAAAATTATTTCTTGCAAAAACTCTACAATTTAATGCTGCCTTGTGACCAAAATGATTACATGAAAAACAATATCCATAAAAGAAAGAATTGTTAAACCTGGTCATGTAATCTTGCCTTGAAATAGGAGGTCTCCTGAAAGTGCTATTTTTGATTTTTAAATGAGAATCTTATGTTCTATAAAAGTTGCTCTTTTGTCATTCCTCTTTTGCAGGCATGGAACATTGACCTTCTTCAAATCCAACTCCACTCTTATCAGCTGAAGGTTTTTGTGAACTGATAATTTTGTCTAACAGGACAGCACTCTCTTCATTTTTTATTTCTCTATTTAGCTGAGACATAGTCTTGTCAAGTTGTTTTCTCAAGGAAACAATTTCTAATTCGAACTTCTCACAATTTTCTTCCTTCATTTTGAGCTTCTTCAATCTTTCTGGCTTCTTCAATCTGAATTTTTTGATCAACAATCTTCTTTCCAGCTTCTTCAAGTACTTGAGATATCTTAACCTTTGAATCATTGTCTTTTTGTTGGCTGTACTTTCAACTTCTAATTCTTTTTTCTAAGTTTTCTGATTTCACTTAGTGCACTAACAAGTTATGGTTCAAGATCTACTTCTCCTTCTTCATCATATTGCTCATCTTCTATATCTTCATCTTCAATCTCAGGCATATTTTCTTCTTAAGCCATAAATACGATTTCTACCGAAGACACTTCATCACTATCATCTGTTGAGCTATTGTGATCTTTTGATAAAAACTTCTTGCAAATTTCTTTAACTTATTCTTCTTACCCCAATACCCCTTTTCGAAATGTGTTTGATTTCTTTTCACAATCGCTGTCCTCATTCTTCTCATAAGGACATTTGGATGCGAAATGTCCCACTTTTCCACAGTTGAAGCATTTGAAAGGTAACTTGCCTTTGTATCCTAAACCCTTCAATTTTCTTATGAAATGTGCCTCATTAGAATCTAAATCTTCATCTGAAATATCACTGGTGGTAGGCTCCTTGTCTTTTCCCTTTTTCGAAAGTTTGAAGGCTGCCTCTCTTTTGATTGATTGATCAAGCATTGCTCTCATCTCATAGGCTGTAAGAATACCATGTAGCTCATTTACTATTAACTTATCAAGATCCTTCATCTCTTCAATCGCTGAAACCTTCGCATCAAAACACAAAGGAAGAGACCTTTAGATTTTCTTAAATCTGAACAACAATGGTCTCCTTAATCTTCTCTCCTAGACCTTTGATTGTATTGAAAACTTCATCTACTCACAGACAATAAGCAGCAATATTTTCCTCTTCCTTCATCTTGAGACTCTCAAAATGTCTTCTATGTGTCTGAAGCTTTGCCTTCTTGACTTTAGCATCTCCTTCATATGTTTTCTGAAGTTTATCCCAAATCTCATGAGTTGTATCACAATTCATAACATTCACAAAACCTTCACAAATTCGGTTTCAGACAAACCACATAAAGTAGCATTCATAGCTTTTGCATTATTTTCAAAAGCTTTCCTTCCATTTGCATTCGATGGAGGAGTTGAAGGAATTGTATAACCAATTACTACACTTCTCCAAACATCAAAACCAAGAGACATCAGAGATAAGTACGCATTCAAACACTCAAAAATGCATAGTTAGAGCCATCGAATAAGGTAGCTTTGTTTGTAGCAAGCCTTTCATGAGAACCCATGTGTGCTATCAGGATCTACCTCCAAGCGATTAAGCCTTAAAATGAAGAAACCCCACTCTGATACCAATTGAAGAGCACACAAGAAATACTGAGAAGGGGGGGAGGGGTGAATCAGTATTTCATACCTCAAAAATTTGAAACCATATAAATCAAAAATCAAAACTGTAAAGAGCAAACATTAGACACCATGAACACCGATATTACGTGGAAAACCCTTTTAGGTAAAATTCCATGGCAAAATATTGCTTTTATTTACTTCAAAGGGCACCAACCCAGATTACACAAGTGAGCACCAACTCTCCTGAAGCACCAACTTCAATGTGAGCACCAACTCACACAGAAACACCACAACACAGCAACTCTGAAACGTGTCTATAAATATGTCCTTCACTTCAACTTTATCACAAATCAACACATGCTTGCATACTGATCAAAACCTGAAATACCTTAGTTCTAAATCTCAACTTCATCTAGAACAGAGCCTCAATCCATCCTCCTTTTAAGCCTTTAATACACAGAAAAATATTGAATCAGATTTTTTTTAAATGCATACACCAACACTTCAATAGCAGAAAGAACACTGTGCAAAAAGAAAAATATATCAGGACTGAAATACTAGAAGCAACTATCTCAAACTGAAAAACTTCTCTAGACACTCAACACAGCCATTGTATGATGTGACTATCTCACTGTGCATTTTATGTCTCACAAGTAGACTAAATGGCTCTCTAAAAATCAGAACAATAGCGATTCAAAATGCAGCTCATGCCTAGAATGGACTGGTAATAAAAGAATTTATGAGTGACAAGACTTTCAAACATGTCGCATAGCATGACCATCTGAAAGTTTGATATGCACACAAACTAATAAAGCATGGCTCTTAAAAAAACCTTCCTCAACATATGCAAGCCCCTTTTTGAACAAGCCTGAAGAATAGTAAGAATGCATTAAAAAATGCCACTAAGGCATGCGCTAAATTCACACAGTTTCCATAGACATTCGACTCCAACACATGACTCAACGTCAGAGCCTGAATATGCTCGCTCACCCAGCTCAAAACATACACAGTCCGCACATCTTCACACCAAGAAGAAACGCCAAGATAATAGTATGAAGACCAAACGTTTTTGCATTAGCAGACGCACACTGCAATATCCATGACAATGTCATTAAAGCAAAAGAAATATGCCATTAAAATACACTGTATCCAACGAACTTCAGCACATATCAAAAATCATTCATGCACCCGATACATACTAAAAACCAAAACGGACGGCTCCTCTCAAGATACATATTCGAACAACCACGATGATACAAAAGGAACGCTTCAAAAAGAACCGAAGATAGAAAGCACATTCAAGTTTTTAACTCCATCTGCATATGAAGTAACATGTCTCCATAAAAAAAACTTGGACCAGGACACTATAGCCGCCCTCAACAAACCGACGGCATTCATGAAATTTATGCCAGGAATAAATTTGGCATATATGATTTACAATAGCATATATTATTTAACTGACTACCACTCAGCCAGCACATACACCACTCCCATTCAATACGACATATCGTGAACATTGCTCACTGATGAAAGATAAAGGACCCATTGGCTAAAGATAGAGTCGTCGCATATAAAGGAAGCCTCAATAAAATACAAGTCATCGCCCACACAACTGAAACAACAACCAAATCAATAAGCCACCCCATAATAAAATTTAAAGATGAATAACAAGGCGTTACAAACCTTTGACTTTCTAACAAGTTCAAATTGACATGTCACTTACAAAGCTGATTTGGTGTAACACTTAGATCCTGACTCAAAAAATCGGATTCAGTGCAGACTCAAACACTCAAGACACAGACAACAATGACGAACTATTTCAACATTTATATAGTATATTGGTTACTAAGAGTAATGCAGCAATTTTGACCTGAGATAGTTGAGTTCTAAATTCTTCCTTGAACTATATTTTTTGAAGTTAGCCATATTTTGGATAGTAGTATCCTTCAAATTATGATGATTTATCAAGATTCAACTACATGATTTTTAGGTCAAACTCAGTTATCCATATTTCATTAGTAGTGGCTCACACAAATCCATCTCTCATGAGCATGAATGGTCCACTTGGCACTCCATCCATCTAAGCAATGCTCACTAGGGCAAAGCATTGAGACTTCTTAGGAGTTTTCTGGGTTTTTCTGGGTTTTTTTTGGGTCCTTTCCAAAAGAAACAGCTATTTTTAGCAGTGGTTATTTTTAGTAAGTTTCAGTCAATCTCTGTTTGGGTCAGTTTGATGATTTGACTCACTATTTTTAGTAAGTGCTATTTTAAGTACCTGGTCTCAGCTCCATTCATCCAGCAGCTCAGTGCAAAGCTTTCTATTTTTGGCAATGGTGAGTTCTCTCGATGGTCGGATTAATATTTGATTTATTGCCACTTAAGTTTTATAATGTTGCTAATTAACTTAAGTGAGGAGAGTGTGGGTTCACAAGAGGCCCCCTTGGCCTAGTCAAGTAATGTTGTTTTTAAAAAGGGGCCAATGCTTTATTTTATGTGAAGCCTAGAAAGGAGGATTATTTATCATTTTTCAAGGCTTATTTTATCCCTTAAAAGGTGGACGACCCCTTGGAGAGAATTTCATGTAATTTCAAAAAAGGTTAAGTCTAATGTGAAAATATGGAGAGGCAGAAAGGAGCATAGCTTTTAGAGGGAAAAGGAGAGTTTGAAAATGTGTTGCCCTAATTCTTACCTTTCTCTATTTATTCCTTTTGGAGCTCTCATTTGAGGTATGCAAGCTTTGACAACATAAGGATACTCTCCCAGATTATTTTCAGATTTCTACATCGCTGGTTGAGGACAAAAACCCTCTTCTTAGTTGCTGATTTCAGTGGTGAATATCCACCCTAGCTCAGATCATCACATTCCCAGGGATTTTTGATATTTCGGGTGCATTTTGGATGGTGAAATATGAAGATATTTTCAGTATTTTGAGTTGGGTTTTTGAATTTGGCTTTGTTGTGTGGGTTATTCCAATTTGGTGTGAGTTTGCAACTGATTCTATCCATTTTCTGAGGTCTGATACAAATTCAGCGATCTGAAACTTATTTTTTCTGAGTAGCTGGGAAGTGCCGAGCAGTCCATATCTCTGTGCGGTTGAAGAATACTGATCTGAGCATTGATTCATCAGTTTCCTCATAGCTGGACGACTCATTTGGAGTAATTGCATGTGGGTTTTGATGAAAGTCTGATTTTTCAAGGCAAATCGCCCTAGTGAACCATGCCATTTACCCTGGGGTTTGGTCTTCACACTACGCTCTATTCCACACTTTCTGATGTATACAAGCTGCTGTTAAAGGTGTCTTATCAGGTCTAATATAAGTTGTTTTACTTCTGATTTTGGTTATTGAGATGCATGTTATTAATCTCTGATATGATACCTCTTTATTTCCTTGCAAAGTTATGAATTTATCCATGTATATACTCATCATGATGAATGGAAAATAAAACAAACATTCTGCATATCCGCTTATTCTACAAACCAAAAAACAAAAAAAATCAGGGGTACTCATTACAACATGATTGGTCAATTGCAAAAGTGCAAGTAGGGAGGCATTTGGGCAATCTTAGTCTGAAGACAATCCAGTTCACATTTACTGCACACGTAGATGAACACATACACACACATATGCATGCTTTAGATAGTAGCCAATAATCAAGATAATAAAATAGTGTGCAATTAGATGCATTCAAAGCATCTTCTCCTCATTTAGGCACTGTCATGTCCCCCACAAATTGCATCATTAATCTGGGATGACCAAGTATAACTAAATAAAATACATATATAAAAATAATTTAAATTATACTTATAATTATCATAATAGAATATTAAAATTATAATTAACATAATAATAATACTATAAACATAGGAAAATATATTTATAGAACTAATATAAATAATATTAACAAAACATGGGGTTCACCCCGCAGTGCAACGGTAGTTGCAACACCGTGTTGATACGGTGGTCAGGGTTTGAGTCTCACCGTGATGAGGAACAAGCGCTCGACGGGAAGGAAGGCTGTGAGAAGTTAAGAAGGCAGGCCATAGATCCAAGGTGGGACCGATGGGCAGTAGAGTGGATCACCCGGGAAGGAAGTTTGTGCAGAAGGAGGATATGACAGAACCCACGGACGGCAGCAGGTGCAGATGTCAGGTGGCTGCAGGAAGAAACGGAGTAAGGGGTGGCAGGTGGCAGGCGGTGCAGAAAAGAGACGGCGCTCGGAATGGAGCTTGGAGCTCGCCGTGGAGGAGTGGAGGAAGAAGCTTGGGAGGCTGAAGAATAGCGCGCGGGGAAGGAAGAAAGGAGAGATGACGGAGGAGAAGAATGGAGTGGAGAAGGAGTAAGGGGAGGAGTAGGGAAGGAGGAATAAGGTAAGGAGTAGGGGAAGGCAAAAGGTGTGGAGAAAGGCGGAGGGAGGGAGGGAGGAAGGGTGAAGAAGAGAGGAGAAATAGAAGAGAAGACGGAGGAGCGGAAGGGCAGGAAGAGATGGACTGGTGTCAAATACCAGACAAACCTGGGGATGAGGTCCCCCATAAATTGTGGCCTCACTGGTTCAAAGCTCCAGTCAAAAGCGAGTACCGATCAAAAAAAATATATATATATATTAACAAAACATACTAAATCACCCATATAGTCCTAAAGAGCAGTGATTTCAAACATTATGAAAAGCTGCAATTAATAATAAGGCAGCAATCAATAATAACAATCTTTATTTACTAAACAAGACATCGATTGGGGTTGAAAAGTCATGTCTTGTCCCCACAGTGGGATATAAAAGGAGAAATATATTTGCAATTAGATGGAGGAGGAAATAAGATGAGATTTAATCAGCAATGAGGGAAGAAATTAAGACATCTGGAATATATTTCTGAGATAGCAGCAAGAATTAATAAATATAAAACAACAGATACATCACCTACAGCAGCGATTGGGACTAAAAAAGGATATATAATCAGGAATTAATTTACACAGTAGGAGATATAGACAGATCTTAAAGAAGTAAATAACAAGTTTGGAAAGAGATAATATAATTATCAATAAACGAATATATATGTATATATATATATATATATAGATAAGTAATAATTAATAATAGTTATAGTCTATAGATATACATGTTTATATGAATTATATTTGATTATGCAATAATGATGCTTATAGCAATTATTGAGTCTTAGAAGTAAATATGACTCTTTAATATGAAGCAATTGGAGAAGGAGAATTCAGTCTGAGAGTAATAAACATCCCAAGCAGCCAGATGTAAGGAGATTGGGGTCTGTTTTTCCTAAGCTAAGAGTTATCATTAATTATTATTTGGCAGCAGTCTGATTATCTGAATTGGTGGTATGAAATCTAATTTGTAGTCATATGATGCAGTAAATTTAATGTGAATGGCTATGATTAATTAACTAGATATTTCAATTACTAATGATCTATATTGCTGCTATTGCCATATCAGTAAATACAATTAATCTTTGTTTGTCATATGCCTTGAAAGCTCGACCATGGTGGAAAGAACTGAGACTACAAAGGGGAAACAGTGATGGGGCACTCTCCTAGGTACGCCACCTCCGTTGGGGACCTGATGAGCCTCAGGAGGCCAAGGGGGTACAGAGGGTACTGCCTTTGGGCTTAGGAGAGATGGCATTTTCAGGGCACCCTTTGGAACCTCACTCCATCAAGGATAACCGGCACAGGAGGTCAAATCATATGGAGAAGGAAATGATTGGTAAGATGAGGGGATAACGGAAAAGAAACCTCCTAGATAGATCACCTCATATGAATGGCATGTGCCACATGAGGCCAAGGGAGATGGTATATCCCCTTGGGTCTAGGGAAAAAGGGTCCAAGGCGGGTCCATCAAGCCACATTCTCCCATTCTCTCCTATGATTGAACCCTTCGAGGATGTTAGAGTACCTTGTGATTGAGTTAATGTTGGCCCTGAGTTTAGTGATATCTAATTATGGAAATCTGCTAATTATTATTATTGTGGTAAATGATTCTAATCTGCTAATTAGTTTGATTACAGTAAATGGTTCTAACCTGTGTGCAGGGCTTCAATCAGAGGGAAGGTATTATCTAACCCCTTTGTTTACTCAAATTAAGAAACTAGGGAAAATTTGGGGCACTCCTAATTAGAGGACATTACAAGCACATAAATTTTGAAATTCCAAATATCCTAAATGAACACATGCTCAACCTTTTTTTTGTATTACCATCCTTAATAAGGATAGCACAAGAAGAGTCATGAGTCATCGATAAGCGAAAAATATGGGAGTGAAATAACAGATTTAGTTCATTCTGTGCTATGAGACCTGAAAATTAAAAAGTTTGGAACTCTAATTGTTGTGTATATGCTTATAAATCTCAATTTTGAACTTCATTCCAGTGGATAGGTTTCCCATAAACCAGATCACTCCAAGTCTATGTCATTAAATAGGAGAATCTCTCAAAATAAAGATGCCAAAGTGAGTATTTAGATTATTTTAAGGTCAAATTTTCAGTTTAAACCTGAGGCAAAGGACTGTTTCCAAGCAAAAGGCTTCCTAAAAAATTTGGCTGACAGGTGGAATATAATGTCAAATTTAAAGCCTGGCTGAATATGCCTTTGAGTTAAGAAATAGCTCCCAATCGTGCCATCTGAGACCAGACAATACTTGATGGGGTTCTATTACCCATAAACTATTGATAGTATTTGAAAAGTTCTGGGTCGTTTTTTGTTTGATAGTGAGCCATTTTGTGTGAGTTTCAAATTTATTATTTCAATAAAAAGTAGTCAATAAAAGAAGTTATGTTAACAACACATAGGATTGCCAAAATTAAATAACTTAATGCACAAGCCTACTTTGTTTATATATAAAATCCTGTCATGAATGACTTTGAAAATGGCTTTCCAGATAACTTGATCACATGAAAAAAATTCGTCACATCAATCATCAATGCATACTAGCTTTTATAAGGTAAAGTGGGCTAACAAAAAGGCATAGAAGACTCATCAACATGGGGGATCCAACTTCTAACATCCTTCCCCTGAGATAAAGGGTCATGGCGCTTATGATAAAGGTTATAACACAAGGAAAATTTACCAATAAAAAAGCCTTTGAAGACTGCAAATGGCCCTAAAATACTTGCACAAAATAAATTAAAAAACCTTACCTTTTTGAGCTTATATATCACCTTTTCCTCAAGACTCATCTGTTCGTACTCCTTCTTCTTCTTCCAACGAAAATGCTTGATCCAATTGATAACCGTTCGTTTTCCTTTCAACTTTTTTCTCTTATCATTCTTCAGTTTTGTGTCCACTTCTTTAAACTGATTGCTTTTCAGCGCAACATTTGTGCACAGGCCTCTAATATTTAGAGTAGGATGACAGACCATTTTGCTTGTGGACTCCAATTTGAAGTCTCCAAGCCCAACCTTGCAGAAACCACCAAGCAGACTACTAAATTAAGATTTTGAAATTCCACGTACAATAATATAATATATTTAGAAAAAAGATACTCATAAAAAAACTGTGTAAAAAAAGATTGAGCATCATTGTTTCACATCACATTGTTGCCATAACACTTGACCCAAAACACTAATACTTCATCTTTTTATACACAGCTTTTTCCAGAAGTTTATTTTTTCTAGACCACTCAGCTTCCCCTGGCCATAATCTCTAGAGAAAAACACTTGCTGAAAAAACTGTCTTAAAGCATGGCTTGAGATATACTTACTCTATTTTCACAGAGTTTTTACCAAAAGTTTACTTTTTCTAGACTACTCAATTTGCACAGTATCTTTAGGGGGAGAAATTGTGGGAAAAAACAGTACGAAAGGAGATTTGGCTATGCAGCATGACCTGCAGTGCCAATACTAAATATCTTCTGACACAATTTTGTCAGAATTTTCTCCCTTTTAGAGACTACTCAACAGTTAAGTCTGGCAGCCTGTTCGATTCCTAGGAAGAAAATGAATCTCTAGACTGCAGAAGCTCCAATTACTTAAAGTAGAAACCCTAAAATTATAAAATTATAATATATTTAAATAATATTTACGTCAGAAGCTACAAATAATTAGAATAAAAATCCATAATCTTCCACATTCCATAATCTTTAGAGAAAAAGAACTTCGGAAAACAGAAATTTTACAAGGAGCTTTAACTTTTAAGTATTCATTACGAAACATGACCAGAAAATACAAATCTCTTTTCTATAGAGTTTTTTCCAACAATTGATTTTCTCTAGACTACTCAGGGTAAATGCCCGTATTCTTTGGAAGAAAATAAAAGTCTATGCAATGAAAGTAACAATTACTTAAAATCAAAAATCTGCCATTACTAAATAAAAGCATTTAAATAATGTTACTACAGAAGCTCCAATTACTTAAAATAAAGGATCTCCAATAACGAAATAATAATACCAACTAACGCTACTTGCAGAACCTCCAACAAATTCAAATAAAAAGTTCCAGTGTCTAATGCCCATATTCCTTGTAATAAAATGAACGTTTTGACAGTCAGAAGTTCCAATTACATAAAATTAAAGATCTGGTGCTACAAAAGAATAAAAATTCCTGCATAGAATTACTAGAGAAACTTCAATTTCTCGAAAAGAGTTTCCAATCGCAAAATAGAAAATATTAAAATAATTTCCTATGAGCCTGTGGATCTGCCTGCATGTAATAGTTGATCGCCGTCATCAGAGGCCCGAAACATTGGAAATCAACTACTACGCCCAGGCAGATCTAAAGGCTCCTTTGTAATGCAATTCGCTGCCAACAAACCACTCTCAAAGCAAACATATATGGTTAGTGTCCCTGTCGAAGTTTCAATTGTTTATTTAAAAAAAAAAACACTTCCGTCGAAAAAATATAGACAGTGCTGGGTGCAGAAGCTCAAACAACTTTTTTTTTTTATAAGTGTGGTTTAGAACGAGTGGGGTAGTACCTGTAAGGCGAATTTAAGGCCTGTTTTTCTATGGCCTCAGCCTTGACAGCCAGAGAAATACGAAGGAGCGCTTTCATTGACCTGCGAACAGCTAGGGCTAGGGCCGCAGCCATTGAGTGTGTTTTTGAGTTTATTGGCCTGTTTGGGGTATCTGAAAAACCCTTGCATGTGAATGCATTGTAAGGGAGCTATTTCAGTGTTCCCATGCGGTTTTAAGGGTTTTACAGTAGCCCAATTGAAACTCGGCGTCGCCTTCAACCTCCCCAGATTTTGGGGGGATTATGGTTTTCCCGGTTTAAAAAACTAGAAAAGGTTGTTTTTTTTAAAATTTAGTTTATCTATTTTATTAAACTAGCTTATATATCTTATTAAACAAGTGTTGTGAAAGAGGCGGAGTCCATGTCTAAGAGAATAAACTCATGCATATTTGAAATTGAGTGAGAAACTAATTAGTATTTGAAAAATAATTAAATTCAATTTCTGGAAGGGTTTAATTATAACACAAGGGTCTAGAATTAACATCAATTTAGTTCTTGGTTTCAAGGATTGGACAAAGATTCATCTCATAATTCAAATTGAGTGAGACATGGCAATACAAGTAGACTCATTTACCCAAATGACATAGTCTCCAATTAATCACCAATGGGAAAAACTTGTGCCCACACACTTAGTTAAAATACCAAGTATCCAATAAATCAACATAATATCATCTCATAAAATTTATAATTTTGAGTCAACTATATATATATATATATATATATATATATATATATTGAAAATAGTAAAGAAGGAACATTGCTAGATTTCAAACAAACAAGTTATGTTGGAAGCGGCAAAGGGAAGCATTTGAGTTCCTATATCTTTTATACTATCTTTTTTGCATTGTTTATTCATTTGCTCAAATTGTTTGATGAGGGTGAAATCAGTGTTTGTTGAGAGGGTTTATGTCTATTGTATTGGAAGTGAAAAATGAGGCATTTGTAAGTTCTTATATCTTTTACAGTGTCATTTTATAGTTTTTTACATCTCTGCATTTTATGGGTTAATGTCTATTGTTTGTTGTTCTCTGCATTTTATGGGTTAATGTATGATCTTCCCTATCTTTGAGTGTTTTTATGGGTTGGTTCTTGTTGAGTTAAAGACTTAACACCATAATTCACAAGAGATAGTTGGGCACATTGGTGACAATACAAAATATCATCAATAGCTAAAACAAAATTTAAGCATGTAGATGATAAATAATTTATGATCTTCAAACATCATGAAATTTGTAGATTATTTATTCTTTGAAATACTTGGAGACTCATTTACCCAAGTCAAATAGTCTCGAGTTAATAACTCAAATTGAGTCAAACATGGAAATACAACTAGACTCATTTACCCAAGTAAAATAGTCTCTAATTAACCACCGATGGGAAAAACTTGTGCCTACACACTTAATTAAATTACCAACCATCAAATAAATCAACATAATATCAAAGTATTTTAGAAATAAAATCACTAATTGTAGATCATCTCATAAAATTTATAATGTTTAGTCAAGTATTATAATGACTAATTATATATATGTATGTATGTATGTATGTGTATGTATATACACCCATACATACATATATATAGTAATAGTATATACATATATATATATATACATGCACATATACATATATATAGTAATGGTATATGCATACATACATATATATAGATGTGTATATATATACACACTTATACATATATATATAGTAATGGTATATACATACATACATATATATAGTAATGGTATATACATATATATAGATACATACATATGCATACGTACATATGCATACATACATACATACATATATTGAAAATAGTAAAGAAGAAACATTGCTAGATTTCAAACAAATAAGTTACAACATAGACATCCCATATCATCAATATCTGAATCAAAATTTGAATGCAAAACCAAGGAGCACGATAAGGCACATAACCTAATGTACCATGGTGGTAGGAATAAGATTCATTACAACTTTGTCAATAAGATGGTTGTAAGTGGTAGAGTCACAATATAGAAGGATGACACTTTGGTTAATATTGTGGATTTTTTCACTAGGCCAATAATCACATATAAGTTTTGTTGGTGTAGATTTAGGTCATGCATCTTTCATCTTCTAGCACTTGATTCATCATTTTTAATTTTCTTATTGTGTCTTTGCAATGTGAATGTTAAGTGGGAGAATGTTAGGATTAGGTGTACGATTCACCTTGTAAGTTTTATGCCTTGATTACTCATATTTAAGCATGTAGATGATAAACAATTTATGATCTTCAAACATCATGAAATGTGGAGATTATTGATTCTTTGAAATACTTGGAATACTATGTGGGAAGCTATCAAATATGTATGTTACATTGAAAATATCAAAACTAGGAATTATAAAATATCCTTCCAATTAATACTCTCATGGAGTTCATAGATTTGAGAAACTATTCATTTTGATTGTTATGACACAGTCTATGATATATAAAGGCATGTAAGAGGAGTTACTTTCTAATCTAGGATGTTGATCATGACCATGTGGCTTTGGAATTTTGCTATGGATTATGTTTTTGAGATAGTGTTGGGACCACTTATTTGCAATGTTTGTAGATAATGGATACATAAGCTAGAAGTTTGTTGGGTTCTTTTGTAGGTACTCTTATAGTGCTAGATTAGTATTAGACAAAGTGATAAGCATATCATATTGATGTACCTTTTTACTGTGATTGATACAAGCTTGAATCTTTTTGGTGGTGTTTGTTCTTGCAAGGTTTCCTCCACACATATTTGGTGTTCATATGTTTTGAATAGTTATTTTCACTTCTCCACCATGTCATTAATCTTTATGGTTTAATTACATGTTTAATTAGATTGAAAAACTTGATTGTTAATATTTTCTTTGTCATTCACCCTATATTCAACAAGCATGTAAGGTAGGATGTGAAGAGGCACAAAACACATGAATAGTGAGAGAAAGAGAGAGAAATATGATCATTAGGGTATATAGTAAGAGTGCTCAAGTTAGAAGATTAGATAAATGAGTAATGGGTGTAACATAATATTAGTGTTTGAAGAATTGCTTAAGGTATTCAACACTCGAATAATAAAGCAATCAAGCACCAATGAACATTAATTTAGGTCATATGCAAAGATACAAAACCATGAAATAATATATCATAGCATGATACAGGATGAAATTATAAAAATTTCTCATGGAAACACCAAAGGACACTATAATGCAATAAGGTGAAATCAAACAAACATCTTATGAATATCCATATTAAAAAAAACTTTAAGCATAAATTTGATGAGATACCTTTTGTTTGATAAGTTTTATCAACACGAGGATAAATATCCTTCAATGAATCGTCTAAATCAAAAATATGGTATTCGATAGATGAAAATGAATTATGAAATATTTAATTTATAGAATTTAAAATAGTTTTATGTACATTGAATCAATCAAACTCATGTATGTGGAAATAATAATTTTATTGTGATCATAGCAACAAGGATATGTGATGTGTATAATAGCATAAGAAGCAATGGGGGATTTTGTGCAATGTGTAATGCCCACTAGCAAACTGCATTTATGATTTTGGAAGGTGGTACTATAGCATCAACAAGTGCCAACTGAGTTGTCTTTTCAAATTTCATTGGTTTAGATAGTTGCATTAAGAAATTGAAAGTAGGAATTAGTTGAGGGAAGAAACAGTTAAAAGGAAAAACTATGAAAATATTAGAAAAAGAAATCCTTTAATATGAAAGAAAGGCAAGATGGAAAAAATCTTATGAATGTCATTTCAAGTGCTTTTGACAAGCCAGCAAGGCCATGAACTTGTTGTGTGTCTACATCTGAGAGATCAATACCTACATCTAAGAGATCAATACCTGTAGAAGAAGAAGATCTTAAATTAAAGTTGTTTAATTTTAAAGCTAATCAGCAAAATGAAGAGAAAAGATAGAAAATTATGAATCTAATCTCATTGAAGAACTGGACATGTCCCCAACAAAAAACCATTGCGTATTGATGAAATATTACAGATTTTACACTTATATAGACCTAATTTTCATTTAATAAATTGAAGTGTGGCTGGCATGCATGTGTGGCAAACAAAATATTAGTTACATTGTTAATGGTGGTCAACATAGAACTCAACATTTATGAATTATGGTGTTAAGTCTTTAACTAAACAACAGACATCAACCCATAAAAGCACATGATAGATATAGACCCTCTCAACAAACACAGATTTCACCCTCATCAAACAATCTCAACAAATGAATAAACAACATAGGAAAGACAGTGTATAATATATAGGGAATTGTAAACGCCTCCTTTTTTGACAAATTTAATTGTCATCAAATAATCTGTGCAAATGAATAAACAACACAAATAATCCTTTGCTTGACAATTTAAAACTTGACACCAGAATCCATTAATGACGATTGCACTTCAATACATTAACAATAAATGAAAATTAGGGACTAACAAATGCTAAATGTCCTTGTAAAATGCCACGCATTGACAAAAACACTTGGTGCAAAGACACGACTATATCAAAGAACATTACAAAGCCATGAAATATTTTCAATAGCAACAAAAGATTACCAATTGATGAAATGATTTTAATAGATTGAAGTGCACTTGGAATGCATGCGTGGAGAGAAAATATTAGTTCCATTCTTAATTATGACCAGTAGAGAAGTCGACATTAATGAATTATGGTGTTAAGTCTTTAACTCAACAACAGAGACTAGCCCATAAAAGCACTCAAAGATAGGGAAGAATAGACATTAACCCATAAAATGCAGAGAACAACAAACAATAGACATTAACCCATAAAATGCAAAGATGTAAAAAACTATAAAACAACACTATAAAAGATATAGGAACTTACAAACACCTTGTTTTTCACTTCCAATACGATAGACATAAACCCTGCCAATAAACACATATTCCACCCTCATCAAACAATCTAAGCAAATGAATAAAAAATACAAAAATGACAGTGTAAAAGATATAGGAGCTTACAAACACCTCCTTTTTCACTTCCAATATGATAGATATAAACCCTCTTAACAAACACAAATTCCACTCTTGACACCAAATAGTCTGAGCAAATGAATAAACAATGCAAACAATCCTTTGCTCCATAGACTTAAAAACTTCACACCATAAGCCATTAATGATGCTAGCAATTCAGTCTATTCACAATAAATAAAAATTTTGAACTAATAAATGCAAAGAACAACAAACAATAGACATTAACCCATAAAATGCAGAGGTGTAAAAAACTATAAAACAACATTGTAAAAGATATAGGAACTTACAACCGCCTCGTTTTTCGCTTCCAACACGATAGAAAAAAGCCCTGTCAACAGACACAAATTTCACTCTCATCAACAATCCGAGCAAGTGAATAAACAATGCAAAAATGACTGTGTAAAGGATATAGGAACTTACAAATGCCTCATTTTTTGCTTCTAATACAATAGATATAAACTCTCTCAATAGATAGAGATTTCACCCTCATCAAACAATCTAAGTAAATGAATAAACAAAGCAAATAATCCTTTGCTCAACAGACTAAAAACTTCACACTGTAAGCCATTAATGACACCTGCCCTTTAGTCTATTCATAATAAATGAAAATTATGGACTATATATGCACAATGTCCTTATTAAAATGCCATGCATGGAAAAAACATTGGGTGTGAAGACATGACTACATCAAAGAACATTAGAAAGCCATGAAGTATTTCCAATAGCAACAAAACATAGGAATTGATTACATTTTTCTCTTTCTCACGTAGAAAATAATTTGCAACAAAACAGGGCCCATTATAGATGCAGAGATGTAAAAAACTATAAAATGACACTGTAAAAGATATAGGAACTTACAAACACCTCATTTTTTGCTTCCAATACAATAGACATAAGCCCTACCAACATACACATATTTCACCCTCATCAAACAATATGAGGATATAAATAAAAAATGCAAAAATGACAATGTAAAAGATATAGGAACTTACAAACACCTGCTTTTTGCTTCCAACATGATAGATATAAACCCTCTCAACAAACACAAATTTCACCCTCATAAAACAATCCCATCAAATGAATAAACAATGCAAATAATCCTTTGCTCCACAGACTTAAAACTTCATCATAAGCCATTAATGACGCCTGCACTTCAGTCTATTCACAATAAATGAAATTAGGGACTAATAAATGCAGAGAACAACAAACAATAGACATTAACCCATACAATGCAGAGATGTAAAAATCTATAAAACGACACTATAAAAGATATAGGAACTTAAAGTCACCTCATTTTTTCGTTTCCAAGATGATAGACATAAACCATGTCAATAGAAAAAGATGCCACCATCATCAAACAATCCGAGCAAGTGAATAAACAACGTAAAAATGACAATGTAAAAGCTATAGGAACTTATAAATGCCTCCTTTTGTGCTTCTAATATGATGGATATAAACTATGTCAATAGACACAAATTTCACCCTCATCAAACAATTTGAGCAAATGAATAAACAATGAAAATGATCCTTTGCTCAATAGATTCAAAACTTTACACCATAAGCCATTAATGACACTTGCACTTTAGTCTATTTACAATAAATGAAAATTAGGGACTATATATGCACAATGTCCTTGTTAAAATGCCACGTGTGGACAGAAACACTGGGTGCGAAGACACAACTACATCAAAGAACATTAGAAAGCCATGAAATCTTTCCAATAGCAACAAAACATTATGAATTGATTAAATTTATCCTTTTCTCATGCCAAAAATAATTTACAACAAAACAGGGCCCAATACAGATGCAAAGATGCACAAAACTATAAAATGACATTGTAAAAGATATAGGAACTTACAAACACCTCATTTTTTGCTTCCAATATGATAGACATAAACTCTGTCAATAGATACATATTTCACCTCCATCAAACAATCTAAGCAAATGAATAAACAATGCAAAAAATGATAGTGTAAAAGATATAGGAACTTACAAACGTCTCCTTTTTTGCTTCCAATACAATAGATATAAACCCTCTCAATAGACATAGATTTCACCCTCATCAAACAATCCATAGACCCTCTCAATCTAGACCATATTACCCATACAACAGATATAAACCCTCTCAATAGACTATATTACCCAAAAAATGACTTTGAGAATCCATAGGACTTGTCAGGCCAACCATGCCAGTGAAAAGGGAATTGTGAAGATACAAAATGTACCTATTGCAGCTTCCATGCATCTGGATAGTTTACAACGAGTTTGTAAGTGCACAATTCCTCTTTGAGGGCCTCTATCAAAATGGAGTATGAGAAGTCATCAGCTTTGAATGCAAACAAGATTAAAATGGTTATGTGGCAAGACTCTTTGTGAAAGCACTTATCTCCATCGGAGCTCTTCATCCTGGTTCAAAACCTATCTGAGAAGTCAGGTAAACTGGATCAACTTCTTTCCAATTCCACCCATTCTAAACTTGAAGGAAATTGGTCTTTTACTCTGTAACTTTGCTTCCAAGATGATAGACATAAACCCTATCAATAAACACAGACTTAGCCTCATCCAACAATCCATGCAAGTGAATAAACAAAACAAAAATGGCAATGTAAAAGATATAGGAACTTACAAATGCCTCCTTTTTCACTTCCAATGCGAAAGATATAAACTCTCTCAATAGACACAAATTTCACCCTCATCAAACAATTTGAGCAAATGAATAAACAATGCAAATAATCTTTTGCTCAATAGACTCAAAACTTCACACCATAAGCCATTAATGATACCTGCACTTCAGTCTATCACAATAAATGGAAATTAGGGACTATATATGCACAATACCCTCATTAAAACACCATGCGTGGACAGAAACACTAGGTGCAAATATATGACTACATCAAAGAACATTAGAAAGCCATGAAATATTTTCAATAGAAATGAAACATTAGGAATTGATTAAATATGTCTTTTGCTCGCCTCAAAAATAATTTGCAACAAAATAGGGCCCATTATAGATACAAAGATGTTAAAAATTATAAAACAACACTGTAAAAGATATAGGAACTTACAAATGCCTCATTTTTTGCATCCAATACGATAGAAATAAACCCTATCAATAGACACAAATTTCACCCCCATCAAGCAATATGAGCAAATGAATAAACAACACAAAAAATGATAGTGTAAAAGATATAGGAACTTACAAACGCCTCCTTTTTCGCCTCCAATACGATTGATATAAATGCTCTCAATAGACACAAATTTTACCCTCATCAAACAATCTAAGCAAATGAATAAACACAAATAATCCTTTGTTTCACAGACTTAAAACTTCACACCACAAGGCATTAATTAATTGCAAAGGCATGTAAACTATAAAATTACATTGTAAAAGATATAGAAAGTTATAGATGCCTTGTTTTTTATCTATTCACAATGAATGAAAGTTAGATCCAAATAAATGCATAATGTCCTTGCATACAAAAGACATGTCAACTACCATCAACAACTATAATCTATGGCACATGAACAATGACTCATATGAGATACATGTAACAAGATGTCATTGTTTGAGAAACTTGGTTTGATGATTTTTGAGTTGTGTTACCATTCTGCAATGAAATTGATAAATTAATATATTGATCACCTATAGTCTATTGTCCATCTATTTTTAAAGACACAAAAAGCATTAGGCATCCTAACACACATATCTTCTATTACACACACAAGTAACATCGGGTTGCACAACTTTTGTTTCATCATAAACATGTATTACTATGATATGCATAGAATAAAAAATGTTACCCATGAAACACTACTAATAACTATTTTTGAAATGCCAAGCAAAGTCATTTATATCCATAACATATATTTGAAGCACCTATGCTAAGCTACAAAAAATCAAGTTGGTGGAGATGTCATGGTGCTTCCTTCTATGACAATTTCTATGATGCAATTATCCATTACAAGTGTGAATGTTCCTTGTAATTGAAACTTCTATAACAAGAACATTATTGCAAACATGTATTTCTTGTAATTTTCAAATGGTATTGCAGCTAGTTGGGGAAGTTGTTTTGTAGCTACTGTTTGTGCAAATAACAGTCCACAACTTCATTTGTTGTTTGAATACTGCATTGGAGAAAATGCATGTATTCAAATTTTGTGTCAGTTGCACATGTTGTGCATCATGCAACATCATTGTTTGATGTCTGTGTAAAAAAAACCCTTTGTTTACAAGATGTGCAAACTAGTTCATATGGGGGCAAGTAGACATTTTTAGGCCTTAGTGTTCCAGTCACCTAGAATGGTAATGTAGATGTAATTAGTGACAAATTACAACAATGCAATTTTAGAAGTTTTTACATAAGTTATAAACAACATTACAATAGCATGCCACACATGACAAGTGCTTTGAATCAAAAGCTTGTAGTATTATGTAAGACATAAATGTTTTAGGTGTTTACGTCTATGTTAGAGGACTTAAGTGGTTCTAGGGAGGATTTCGTAGATGCATCATTGGGCTCGTCAATGAAGCTAGACTGTGTTGCTTTCATTAGACTTGTACCTCTTGCTCTAGAATGAACAATATTCCTGAACAATATGAGGGGGGGGTTTGTTGATGCTAGCATCAGTTGAAGTGTGGCAGAGAGCTTCACATGTGGTTGCTAGGGACTATAACTTGTAAAATACAAAATTGTTGAAATGGAAAATTCTAAGAAAAATTAGTTTAAGAATTTGATAGCACAAAATTAGATTACAAATTGTATGTTCCAAAATATGTACATTAATTTAATCAAAAGAAGACTGCTAATATGTAAATGTTGTTTAATGCAAAAAGGCATTATATAAGCAAGTTAGCTCTATCGAAAATAAGTTTTAAAAAGTCTTTAGAATTTTCAAAAAGGGGAAGTGCTCAAATTCTACGATGCCAACATTAATTGTGCAAAATATCTTACAATGGTGAAGTCATCCTGAGACTCTCCATCCTTAATTTGCAGCTCATATTGCATTGGTGCTTGATGGTGACCAATAACAACAACATCAATTGTTCCAATAGAATAGTTGTCTGATTGGATGAGTTGTGAGATGGTCCTGCTAGGAATCAGTCTGTGTTCCTTACAGACTCTGTCAATTGGTTCAATGGTGCTTTGAGGGGTTAATACAAGTGAATAATCAACATCTCCTCTTTCATATTGTGTTTTCTTTCTAATGACAAAATTTGTGATACACACACTTGTCTAAGGCAATAAATGTGGAAGAAATCTATCAATTAGTTTGTTGTTAATGTTTATAGTAATTTTCATTTGGCCATGGCTATCAACTAAATCACCATGGAAAATTGATGCTTTTGGTTGTGTCCTAGGATTTTTGGTAATAGCAAGGCCATAAATGGCTAAAATATCGCCTTCAAATGCTAAAAGTTGACTATTTTGTGCAAATGTCAAGGATGCTTGATGGCAGCACAGTTTCTACTTTCAATATGTACATTGCAATTTGAGCAATGATGAAAACTAAATCGACAATTAAGTATACACAAAGTCAAGTTATATATGACAGAAATGGGATACAACATTTACTTCTTTTCTTCTTGTTTGTCCTTTGACTGATCCATTTTGTGTTGTGTAGAAATGTGGTTGTTGTCTTGCAAGTGTTTCTAGCAACATATGCAATGAGATATTTATTTCAAGAATGGATTAACAACAAAGTGAAAAGAAAACATTAATGAGATCTAATATGGTTTTGAAAATCGCCAGTGTCAACTATTAAGCATTTACTTGTTTGTAGATGGTTTGAATGTTATGCCGCAAGCTTGAAAATGTTAAGATATATATTCTATAAACTAGTAAGACATATGTACATTTTAGCCATCAATTTAAAAAGTTCATATCCATAAAATTAATATTATATGGATCTACTTCAAGCTACGTCTACAATGTATAACAATTTTGACTATGTAATTTGTTTATAATTGTAGTGTAGAAAATTGTACGCTCTTGAAAGTGATGCAATTTCACACTTAATTTGGACCTATTTTGGCACCCTTGCATTAAATACAGTTTAAAATTATTTGCTCTTGGGTGAATGAGTCCCCCTGGGTGGGACCCATATGCCAGAGGTGGTGTATGAGTCCCATTTGGGGATTTTTTAGGGTTTGAGCAAGAAAATCACCTTTTTAATTCAAAATTTTGGTTGATGTCGGTTTTTGAGATATGAATAATGATAAATTAGGTGTTAATTCCTATATAAACAAGCTTCTAAGTCATTTTTTCATCTAAGCAAGCATTTTCAAGAGCAATTTCAAGATCCAAGTATTCAAAGTCTTAAAGCATTCTTTCACAAGAGCATTCAAGTTTCAAAAGCAAGCAAAGTTGAAGTCTTGGAGTAGCATTAAAGTGTTTTTGCAAGTCTTCAAGCTCACTTTATTTTAAGATATAGCATTTTCAAGGGTTTATCATGGTTGTCTATGGTAAATCATGATGGATTCTAGGTTGGGAAGATGCAACTAACCATCAAGCCAAGCCTAATGACTTGTTTTCTAAGTGATTCCATCATTCATTGTCACTTTGCATTCATCATAAGGAAGTTACAAACATTATTAGTGCTCATTTGGGTGTTTAGAGATCTCTCAAAGTGAGTTATTCATCATTCAAGCCTCATTCATGCATCTTATTCTTGCACATTAGAATACGGTTGTATTGTATTTTAGATTTCCTAATCTTAGACACACTTAAGGTTAGGGTTTACATTCCTATTTGCATGCACATTTCATTGGTTCTATCAAGGTCTAATTACCAAACTAGGGGTTTGACCAAGGCAAACTCCCCATAAGAAAATCAAGTCTATATTATGTTTTGCAGGTCTTTTCACAAATTCGGATCCGAAAATCAGTTTAGAAGGGAAGGGTAGAGATTGGAGCACAAATATGAACTTTAAATTCCCAAAAAAGTGCAATGGGATTCATATGTTGGAAGTGATGTATGAGTCCCACTACAGGTGTTTTTTAGGGTTTTTGCATATTCGGATACCTGTTTTCTAGAAACCTGTTCCTGTGTAGAAACCCAAATCTGGGATTGATTCACCTAGACTGGTGTATGAGTCCCAATAGGCCAAAATTTTAGGATTTTTAGTGTTTCAAAGCTTATTACTGCCTTCTTCAAGTTTTCAGTGCACACTTATGAGATCTCACCTTTTTGTTCTATTTTTCATGCATTTTTAGGTCATCTAGCTAAAGATTGCAACAAATTAGGGTTAAGAATTACACCTTGCATTGCATTTGTCTTCCCAAGCCTTAGCTTGGTGGTGAACACCTCGTTAGTTTATAATCAGCCCCTAGGACAACCCTATTGCAAGATCTCTTTCTCCTTTGCATTGAGATCTCTAGGGTTATCCTTAAATGTGAGAGTGTGAAGATTGTTATTCTAGGTCCTAAACCCTAGAACCAAACAATTTTCCCCCCTTCATTTTGGTGAACCTGCATTTAGAACATCATAATTCTGATTTGGAGTGTATCATCATCCTATATCTCACTTGCATTAACATTGCATTAGGGTTTACATTATTTAATTGGCATTCTAGGGTTTCTAATTTTGTATTGGTGAAAGTGCATATAGTTTGCATTGTTGCATCTCAAATCATTGAAATTCATACAAAATCTACATTTGCACTTAGGTTATAGATCATACAACATAAAAATCATCTAAATCAATTGATTTTTTTTGAAAATTAAAAAAAAAACCCTCACTGGGACTCATACACCCCTCTGGGCGAATCAATCCTAGAGCAGATTTTGCATTGCATTTTCCAGAATTTAAAACCCTATTTTTGTGCTTTTGTTTGCTATTAAAATATTTATGTTTCAGTTTACATAACTTCTGTTACATTCAAATCATTAGAATTAGCATAATTTACATTCATTGCAATTGTGGATAGAATTAAATTCTTGCACTTTTCAATTGTAGTATTAGTTCATAGTTCAATTAGATTAGGTTGCATTTGGCATTCATTAGAAAACAAAAACACAAACACCTATAAACCGATGAACCACTTGGACAAAGTATAGTTATTTGACTATGTCAAATCTCTTTTTCCAAGTTAACCTAACCCTCAAGCCTTTTAGTAGTGATGAATTTGACATGTTAGATGAATCCCTTGAGGAATTCATCTCACAAGGTTCATCCACTAAGGCTTGTTATGATAAACCAAAACCAAGAGAAGTTAATGTGATTCAACCTCAACTTATCCTTTACCCACATTCACACAAACCTCAACCTAAAAACAAGCCTGAATTTACTCTTTACCCACCTAAGAACAATGAAATGCAGCAATCAAGTAATAATACCATTTCTCATACATACAACATGATGGCACCTTCATTTTTTGCAAATTTGAAGTGCCTATATCTTTTCAATGTGCCGACAAAGGTTTGGCTTGTATATTGTCAAATATGCCCTGGAGGCCCACTTTGCTAATTTTGCAACTCGGAGGTCATCTTGCAAATCCTTTTGGTGGAATGTTTTTTGGTACATACAGTAACATGCCTGCTCAGTTCCATGTCCCCTGGATGAATTTTGATGGGTTATTTAATTGTGTTTTGACTGCGACCAAGTTAAAATTGGTGTTCTAGAAAGTTTCAAATTTTGCAATTCTAAAGGCAACCCATTTCTCATTTTGGTCTAAAACATCTCTAGCTCCATTTCATCAAAAACAAAGGTCATATGATGCATTATTTTAATGCTTTTCGATTGTGGTGAACACGTCCTACAGGTCAATTTACAAAGGAGGTACCTAAATTCTAATGGCTAGGCAAAATCCAATCACAAACCCATGTTTTAAATACTTTTTTTATGGTCGCTCAGAAAAAAATCATAGCTCTAGGTGTCTCGATTTTCCCATAGTGAATTTTCCCCGTTTGGATGGCAAGCAAAATTAAAATTTAACATATTTTCTAATGTTGAAAAAAAGTTAAGTTTTAAAATATTTTACACTATTTTAAAATACCTACATGTGAAAAGAGAAGGAATTAGGGCAAATTTTAATTTTTGCAAACATTATAAAGTTTCAATTTTATATGTATTGCCTTCCCCCCAGCCCGTGGAGTGAATGCTCACAGCAATATTTTCTTGCAAGGAAGCGGAGCTAAGAAATGGGAGTTGTTGGGCGTGTAAATCTTTTAACAGAAGTTTCCATGCTATTTTGTGGATTAAAAGTGTAGTTTCAATCTCCAAAATGTTGCCTAAAACCTTTCCAATGTCTAGGATGTTCTTTTTTATGTGTTTTGGGCATGTTGTGAGTTTTATTTAACTAGAAAAATGCATAATAATTCCTTGCACAACCTACAACTTCTTGGGGCCGATTTTGGAGCTGTTTGTGAATTACAAAGGTGTGTTTCATTGTTTTGTGGAAGGGATTTTCATTATGGAAGGTGTTGAGAGTGAATTTAATCACGTTTTTTGTATTTTGGGTAAATTTTAGAGTATCTGCAAGCTCAATACGATCATTTCTTCATTTGGAAGCTTTCCCAATGTATTCCTTATGCCTTGGGAGCATTTTTGCAACATTTTGAGCTTTTGGAAAGTGTTAGTAAGCAAGGAAAAGACCCAAATGCAATAAAAACGATCTGCACATAGTTCTCTTGCTATGGCTGCAATAAGATTGCCTTCTCTCTCTACAAAATATATGGAAGAGATTTCTTCTTTTTTCAAGCATTGATTTGGTTAATGATTGTAATTATTTTCTCAGTGCCACCATAGTTCAAATGTGAGAAGCAAAAAAAACATAAAGAATAGTAAGAGCTCGATCAACGGTCGAATGCATCTGGCGTGAACAAATCAGAACTGTCCCTTGCCAACTCACAGGGGACCCACCAATATGAGGCTTTGTCCAGCGAGAGAGCGGGGATGCTCCACGTGGTAGTTCATGCTCGTGGATTTTATGAAGTCCACGGGAGAATAAAAGATGTCCAACAGAAATGTTTGGAGCTTATTTTAATGGTGCTAATGTTTTATTTTGAGCATTATGGTGTGCTTTCCCACCAGCCCGGGAGAGTTGATGCTACTGTCAAAGAAGTAGCGGGGGAGCGGGGAAGGCTCCACATAGGAAGGTGGGCCCGTGGAAAATTTAAAGAGGCCATGTAAAGTTTTATTCTAATGGTGAAATGAATAATTAAAGGAAACATGTACATGCTTTTTATATAACCTGATAAATATTTAAAAGCCTTCCATCAAACACTTTAAATGTGAAATGGAGTAAATATGGTGGCATGAGTAAAATATTTTATTTGCCTGAGAAAGTAATTAAAGTTTTCACAAGTGCAAATTTTTTAATTATGTGGAGTGAAATAAACTACCTGTTGTTGGGCATCAAAATATAAAATGTAAAAATGCAGTGGTAAGTGCACGGGCAAAAAATAGGAGTAGAGGAAAAAGCATTCACGGGTGAAACAAAAACATTTGTAGCTGCAGGGTAAAATGGAGTGAAGTTTTTCACAAAGAGGGGTGAATTTCTATTGTAAACAAAAAAGTGAGTGCAAGTAAAGTGTGGAGGCGGGAAGTAAAGCAAAGTGCAAAATGGGCATTTAACTATGGAGATGAAGTTTTTTTATCTGAAGACTCACATGATGCTAGATATCTGTAGAGAATTTTATTTTAGGGTTTCTGTATTTTCCTTAAATGAGATTTTCTATTTCATTTGCAAAAAAGTTGTTCATTGTTTTGGTCTCATGGGAAATGCATTTTGTAATAGGTCCTTAATGAATCTAAGTGTTGGTTTCAATTATTGAGGTTTTCTGAATCATGTAATAGAGAATGTATTTAGGGAATTGTCATATTTGTGTGTAAATGACACAATATTTTGAACTAGTTGTCTCCACAAAATGTATTGCGTAGATTATGAATATAAGAAATCAAAGATTCCTGGTATTTGTCTTCTTATTTTTCCTTGAATGCATGTTTGGTGTTATTACCTTCATTCAAAAAATGAATTAAATTGTATTAACACAGATAGAGGTTTATGCAATTGTGTATTGGGATTACTAAGTATGGCTAGTTGAGTTTCTAGTATCAATGGTGTAATGCATCATCTGATAGGCATAGTTATGACAAAGTGAATGTTGTGATGTATTTTAATTTACATGGTTTAGGTGACTCCACCTTGGAATATGGCATTGGTCTTTTAATGTTGCAGTTTCCTGAGATTGTTTGTGAGTAGCTACAATTTAAAATCAAATTTACTTATCTATATGTTTGTGTGTGTGTGGAGTTTAATGAATTACATCTCTCATGTTTAAATTAGGTATTACCATGAAGGTCATCCAAACCTTTAGGGTTGTATGTCCATTAAACAGTTAAAGGAGAATTATCTGTTTACTTTGTGTTTGATACTTTGGCACACAAGTATTTGTAAATACATTGTTGGTATCACCCTCTCGAGTTTCACAGAGCCCAAAGCGCAAGGGAGAAAGGGTTTTATTTCAATCTCTCGTTCGTTGGCCAAATCTCTCATTGAATTTGACCATTAGGCCTGTCAGCCCTTTAAGATTCAAGTGGATTGCAGATTTGGGAACCAACACAACACTCAAAAGAATTTGCAACCAAAACAACCAACTCTGACAACCTTACCTTTGCCTAATCCCATTTTTCCTAGCGCTCCTTGTTTATCTTCACATAGTGGGAAGGAGTATGATCTTGTTGAACAACTTAAAAATACTCCTGCAAAGATATCCTTATGGGACCTAATTCAGAATTCACCTAATTATCGCACTATGCTTCAAACAACTTTACAACAAGTAGTGGTTCTCCCAGGTGGTACAAATGCAAATGATGTGGAAATTCTAATACAAGGAATGAATACAATTAATGTAGACATTACCTTCCAATCAACATAAGTTACCTCCTTTGGAATCAAGAAAGAAAAATGATGCCTTCATGATAATATCCATCTACAACAGATTAGGAATAAAAATAACCCTTGTTGACAATGGTTTTACTTTGAATGTGTGTAGTATCACACTTTTCAATAAACTTGGTGTGGATAAGTCAAAAATTCAACTTGATTCTTTGTCAATCCATGGATTTGATAACATAGGAAAACAATCATTGGGTGTGATTACTTTGCCTATTATAGTTGGAAAAGCTACCTTGCAGACCCCTATTCATGCAATGCTCAATAATATTTCATATAATATTCTTTTTGGGTGACCTTGGTTTCATGAAATGCATGTAGTCCCTTCAACCCTTCATCGTATAATGAAGTATGTCTATAGCAATAAGGTATATCAAATTGAAATAGACCCCGAGCCTAAAATTTGTCTACAAGTTGAAAACGGAGCGACAAGTCCTCTAAATACATTGATTCCAACATCGAACATAGAACCTATGGAATAAGACAAACAAGAAACAAAAATAGTGTCAAAGTTATTAGACAATGATTGGGGTTCCTTGGAGTTCACACCTTCGTTTATGAGAGAATATATAATCACAAGAAAAGAAGATGAAAAGCAAAAGCAACCAATGGTTATGTCAATGCAGAACTCAAAAGAAAACTCACAAGCATCTACCTCATCTACCCTTGAAGAAGACAAAAGCTACACAACGAACTTCGATGAGATAGATTATCAACATCTGCCAAACCCAAAAGAAATGGAAATACTTTATGGGAGAGGTTATGAACTTATGAAGCAATTGGGTTATAGTGGAAAAGGATGTGGAAAGAAAGAATAAGGCATCCATGTTCCTATGGAACCTAACATGCAAGAAACAAAAAGTGGTTTGGGATACTGTCCAAAGATAATGCAAGCAAACAAGAGACCTTCATTAAACATCAACACCAAATTATGTGTAAACCTAAAATCAATCTCACATTGAAGCATCCTGAACTGCTTGATATGAGTTTTGAACCATCATGGGAATACTTTGAAGATGATGAAGACTTGAAGAAAATGCTAGGAGTTTATGATAAACCATCTATATACACCGAAAATCGGTCATGACATCTAATTAATTAAATACTAGTTATTTAATTAATATTTGACTACATATGAATAAATTCTCAATTTATTTATATTGTTCATATTTTCTAATTCTTCAAATCTAAAAATCATATTCTTCTAATTTAATTAAATAAACAAATTTTATAAGCTTGTTTTATTTAATTAAGTTTCACTAATCCTGGATTAGGAATTCAAGCACATGTCTACAACTTTTTATGCCACCTCACCAAGGTCACATGAAATTAAATAATTCTAATTTTTAAATTAGAATTATTTTCAAACACATGGTTTATTCCTCACACACTTCTTCAACCAATTTTCAAACACGTGGTCTTTTCTTCCCACACTTTATTCTTCCATCCATTTGGCATGTTTCCTTTGGTCAAGAGATTCCTCCATCCATTTGGCATGTTGTCATTGGTCAAGGGGAAACCTTCTTCATTCTCTCCATCTCCACCATTCATTCCTCTTGTTTGAATCTAGACCGTCGATTGTTGCCACATCACAAGATGCTTGGAAAAAAACATATAAATACAACTCTTTTCCATTGTATTTTGCATCCACATTTGAGTAGAGTTATCATGCAAGAATATCATTTGAGCATTGGAGTGTTTTGGAGTCTTATAGTTACATTTCATATCATTTTTTTCATCATAGTTAGATCTTGGAATCACACTTTGCTTCATAGTTGCATTTTATGTCATCATTTGCATCATAGTTGCATTTTAGATTAGCATATTCATAGTTAGCATTTGAGCATATGTAGAATCATCCTAGCTCAATACCATAGTATCTATCTCGAATAATCTAAAACCATCATCCATTCATAATACTATCCATTATCATTTTCATCATATAGTTTCATGTAGGAATTTAATTGGCTTGCATGTTGAATATTTTCTCATTTCTCAAGCTGTCATTTTAACAACCATAGTGCACAAAGTGCACAAAGAAATATGAGGGTCAAATGGTTTAATAAATCCTTGAGAATAGAGGACAATGAGACGTTCTTAAAAGATTTGTTTAGTTGCAAAATAGAGTAGTTTATTTTATTCAAATCTTTGATATAATTCGTTTCATTAAGGTTTGTGTTGATTTACTAATTTCCACATTTCACACACACATAAAATGGTGCCCACCATGGGGCTAGTCCCCATTTCTAACAATTTTCTAGAAAAGTTCATGTAAATAGGTTGGACGTGGCGTTTTAGCACAATCATGGGTTCTTTTGGCACATGCAATAAATCTTTTGGTGCATATGATTTCTGTTTCAGCGCGTCTATGGAATCTTCCAACGCATTCAATATCTGTTTTGGCGCATTTGATACTTCTTTCCGCGCATCCATTAAATCTTTTAGTGCATACATGGAGTGTTTTAGCACATTTGGTCTTTTCTTTAGCATATTGAACAATTTTTTTAGCGCATAGAGTAGTTGTTTTAGCACATTGGGTAATTCTTGTAGCGCATACGATGATTGTTTTAGTGCATTGGGTTAAAATTGCAAAATCCGAGAATTGATTTGTGTTTTCTGCTTGCAGGTACTTTTATATGTTGTTCAAAGAAAAAATTATCAAACTACTGATGATTTATGTAGGGGTTGGAACTATTTAAATGCTTTCTTTTGCTTAAGATAGGCATCTAGATTAAATAAAAAGGATAAAGAACATGTCTTTTGTGCTTAATGAATGGCAAGCATATGCTCTCCCCTTAACTGGGTGACCAAAAATCTAGACCCATTCGCTTTTGTTTTATCCTTAGAGGGTCTGCCTTGTGGGAAAAAGTAATCATCCAAGGGAACAACCCAACTGATAACATGCTAAAGCCAAGCGACTTTCAACCAGGATATAAATGTGGGTACTTAGGGAAAGTTCAAGTATCACAAGGATTTTTCTGACAACAAGGGCAACAATGGTTTCTTGCCACATGGAATTTCCCCCATGAATGGAATGCCTATATTAGAACCCTTTGTTGTAGCAAGGCCAAAATCCTTAATCTATTTGTTGGTGCAAGAATGGTTGTTCTAAAGTCGTCCCACATTCTTGCAGCTTTTAGTAGAGATAAAAAATATGTCAGGGGAGATTCATGGGTATTGATGCTTGGATACCCTATAGAAGTGAGTGTCATGGAGGGGAGCCAGTGGGGTCAAGCATCTAATCATCTGCTATAAGTAAGCACAACTGGAGTAAAATCCAAGTGGGAATTCAACAAATATAGTCCTACACAACCTAAGTTGTACATGCTTGATGTGTCTTTACCAATGTGTTTTTTAACCAATTTCAAACAAAAAACATCACATGTTGAAAGTGAAAACCTTCATTCAGGAAAACATTCATTAAAACAATTGAGTCTCTAACTGGAAAATCCAAAGAATCAAACAAATTTCCAACAAACTGCGTCATTTTCCTAGTTCAGTGCATTTGTTGCATCTTCTAGTGCATCAATGAAATATTTTAGTGCATCCAACTTCTATTATAGCGCATCTGTGCAAAACTCTGGTGCATCTATCCTCTATTCTAGCACATACAATCAATCTTTTAGTGCATCTGTGCATTTTTCCAGCGCATTTACCCTCTGTTATAGTGCATCTGTGCAGTACTTTGGTGCATTGATCCTTTGTTTGAGCGCATTCAGGCAATCTTATAGCGCATCTGTGAAATTTTTTGGCGCATCTATCAAATATTTTAGCTCATTTGAGCTCTATTTTAGCACATCCATTAAATGCAAAAACCTGAGAGCTAAACTTATCCCCTATTTCATAGTTTGAACCAAAATTTTAGAATTATCTCAAGTCTAGAATCATTCCTTAGGTACCTTAGAGTCTAAATTTGTTAAAATTGACCTCTACAAGTGGAATTCTCAAACCTAAACCAATATCTAACATCTCAAAGTGCCAAAATCATCAAACTTATCACATCTTTGATTATTAAGCCTAGTTTCATCATCAAGATTTATCATCCTCTCATCACGAAACAAAGCTATTTAGTCAAATCAAACTTAGTCTCATTAGAATTTGTCATTCTATTTGACTTATTTGTAATCCTTGGTACTCTTCCAAACTTAGATCAAAGTTTATTCAAAACTATAACACTTGTATGCTCGTTCAAACAAGGTTACAAAAACAAAAACTCAAGGAAAAGCAACTTGAAAATCAAGACATTAAAGAGCCAAACCTTAGAACTCCAACCATTGAAAATCCAACCATTGAAACTCCAACCATTAAAACTCCAATCATTGAGACTCAAAACACCGAAACTCAAAATAGTGAAACACAAAACACCATGGTGGAGGAGAGAATCCTTTCCATGGACTCAACAACATTGAAGGGGAAGAAATAACCGAGGAAGATATCCAACATGCTGAACAAGACCCCAACTTCCACAAATGCTTAGAAAATATTTTTGAAAGAAATGGGGAAAAGTACCTCCTTATGCTATAAACAAGGTATCAAATTACTGAAACAGTTTTATGTGAATCAATTGAAAGCGCCTCTGAAACAACCCAAAAAAGAAACCGAACAAGTGGTTGCCCTAACTCACCAAATGAAGAACCTTCAACAACAAATTCTCGATATGCAAAGAGGAACCTCAAAACGATACTTGATCCAAGACATTTGTCCATATCCATTTGATCAAAGTATCCACATGATCCCCTTTCCAAAACATTGCAAAATCCCAAAATACGACAAATACAATGGAAAAATCGATCCAATAGACCATGTGAGGGAATTTAGAACCATGAGTCTTGAATTTTCATATGAGGAAACATACTTAATGAGATTATTCCCATGAAGTCTAGGTGGACAATGACTTGTATGGTTCTCTAAACTCACCCCACCAATTAACACCTTTGAGGAATTGGTCAACAAGTTCATCACCCAATATTCTTACAATATTCAACATGACATTACCATGAAAGATCTTTGTAACTTGAAAGAAAATAAGGGTGAATCATTCCTTGCATTCTTGCAAAAATGGAGAAGGTTATTTGCACGATATTCTTGTCCTATACCCGAAAAGGAAAAGATAGAAATCTTTATTGACAACCTCAATGATGAGATGAGTTATAGATTGGAATTGCAATGTCCACCAACCTTCAAAAAATTGATTGAAAATAGGATTAAAATTGAAGAGGCTTTGGTCAAGAGAGGAGTCATCAAAATATATAATGAAAACAACTTATAAAAATCCTCTAACAATTACAATAGTGGTGACAAACCCAAGTTTTTGCAATGAAGCAAGAATGTTGGAAACAATGATGGTGTAGTTGAAATTCAAAATGCAAAACATGTATTCAACTTAACCACAACCACCACCAAAACTAATTAGAATAACAATCCCCCAACAACCAAAGCAACAACCAAAACAACAACCAAAATGTCACCCAAAGCAACAATCAAGGTAATGTTGGATCTAGAACACCATCGTATCGAACGTCCTCAAATCAGAGGAGGTTCACCCCTTTAGGACAATAAGCAGAATCAACATTGAGGGAACTTCTCGAACTAAAGTCATAATGTTACCAGAGGCAAGAAATTGGGAACCACAAGTTAAGCCTCCATGGTGGAATGATGCTCATTTATGTGACTTTCATCACAATAAAGGACATAAAACCAATGACTGCATGCAATTGAAGCACTTGATACAAGATTTAATTGACAACAAATGATATTTGTAGAAGGACCCCAAACCAACAATGATCATGGAGTGTTCAAGAACCCTCTACCCAACTATGAAAAAGGGGAATCTTCTGCTTCAAATACCAAAGGAAAAAACATAAACTATGTCTATGACACCACCATTTTGCACATCAAAGTGGTTGATGATCAAACCCATGACAGATCAGATATTATTACAAATGATAACTCAACAAACAACAACACCCTTGAACATGAACAAAACATTAGTGCAATTGAAAATCATCACCATGATGTCGACACTACCTCACATCAAATCAATGTTATCAAAATTAGAGAGCAACAAGACAACACACCCGTCAATGTGATCACACAAGGACAAGCCAAGGTAACATTGAAAGAAGCTACCCCTTCTACATCCAAATCAACTATTGCTATCCCTGCAACCCAATATAACATATTTGATCAGTTGTAGAAGATACCCACACAAATATCCATATTAGAACTTCTCAAAATTTCACCCACTCACAAGGAAATCTTGGAACAAGCTCTAGTCACCACCATAGTACCAAACAATCTAGAGGTTTTCCAATTCCAAACTATGGTGGGACATTTGACTGCACCACACTGCTAGTCATTTTCCGAACATAATGATGTATTTGTCAATTGTCCCCACAATGCTTCCCTACACATTGAGGTCTTAATCCACAAACACCGCATTAAACGTGTTCTAATAGATGGAGGAGCTGGCCTAGAAATCTGTACTTTGAAACTTTTATGTGCACTAGGCTATTCAGAAAATGCTATTGATCCTAGAAGGAAAATCACAATAAAAGCATATGATGACGAGGAGCGATCTTCACAAGGGTTGATAGTGCTACCTATTCAAGTGGGACTAGTTTTCAGAGATATAGTATGCCAAGTGTTAGACACGGAGTTAACCTACAACATACTCTTGGGAAGACCTTGGATTCATGACATGCAAGCAGTGACATCTACATATCACCAGTGTTTGAAGTTCCCTTTCAATGGGAAAGAAATCACTATTGCAGCTGACTCAAACAACCCCCAATATTGTAACACCCTCAAGATTACCCAAGATACTTTTGTACCACACAACAAGGAAGCTCCAACTCAAGGTTCATCAAATGATGGGAAACAACTAAATGCCTTGTCAAAGTGGGTGGAGAAAAGGGACCAGTCAAAGGATAAGGATATTAGTAATGCCAATCTCTCAAGTAAAGAAAGTACATCAAATCTTACTCCACAAAATCAAGAAATTCAACTCGAGTCCTTATCAAAACAAGTTTCCAAGATCCAATTGAAAGACAAGGGCATGGGGGAATACTCATTTGAGCAATCCTTATGTTTATCACAACTTTCATCTTCTCCAAAGTCATATGGATAGCCATCAACATCTAGACAACAATCATCACAACCCACCACACTCTTTGATGGAACCTTTGTGAGAGCAGGCACATTAGTGGATGAGTCAAATGACAAAGAGGTTTTAAACTGGTTATAAAAAGATGAAGAATTATCACAAGCATCCACCTCAAGTGTGCAAACAAAGCAGTATGGAGAAGGAAAGACAATATTGGAAAAGATGGGATATGAGGGAAAAGACCCTATTAGTAAAAGGAAAGAAGGAATCACAAACCCAAACAACCTATCACAATGCAAACCAAGGATAAAATAGGATTGGGGTATAGAGAAGAATCAACAGAAGAAACCAACCAACAAGTTGTTGAAAGAATCCTACAACTACAAGCTAGTGATGATCATGAAACTAATTAAAATGAATATGAGTGGGATTCACTATCTGAAGAGTCTTGTCATGATAAGTAAATTGATGTGGTAAAAAAGTATACACCCATATGTGAGGGGGGCCAAAGTTCAGGTTATAGACCACTCAAAATAGGATCACAACATATTGATGATTCTAGTGAGGATGATTAGGATCAGAGCGAAACAGATAATTTGGAGGAGAGTTACCTTATAGAAATTGATTTCACTATTGGAAAATCCAAATAAATTACCATCAGGACCCTTATTGCCTCTAACTTTAGCCAATCCAATGACTCATTACCCCTCATAAATCCTGAACTCATAGATTGGGATCAAATTAAGCCATCTAACATCTCTATCTTTTCAAATGATGAGGCCATTGTCAACTTCCTTAGTTCCATCAATCCCAAAACAAATTTTACCATTGAACATCATAATGAAGCTTCCAACCAGGAGAGTGTCAAATTTTCCAGCTACAAAATGAATAATACATGAAATAGATATGATGGTGAAAACCATTCAATGGCAATATCAGATCTAGAAAAAGTAAAAATAAAGAGCATATCCAATGGTGAAAACCTCTCTGAGGCGCTGAAGGATGGAAGATTTGACACACTCCCCGAACACTTTTAGGAACAATCTAAAGTATTGGTGGAACCCACTTAGTCTATCAATATCGACAAGGAAGAAACAATAAAGATTGTCCATCTAGTAGAATCCTTGACAAATCAAGAAAAATTGAACTTTATCAAATTCTTCATAGAAATACAAGTCAATTTTACTTGGTCATATGTCAACATGCTAGGGATTGATCCAGAACTCATTATGCATCACTTATCATTACCAACAGGGGTAAAACCGGTCAAGCAAAAGTTAAGGAAAATGCATTCACATATTGCCATATTGGTAAAGGTAGAACTGAAGAAGTTATTGGATGTTGGGTTCATTAGACCAATTGACTATGTCAAATGGATATCAAACATTGTGCCTGTTTCAAGACTAGACAAAAGCATCAAAATTTGCACAAATTTCAAAGATCTCAATAAAGCTTGTCCAAAAGATGATTTTCCCCTATCCAATATCAACCTCATTGTTGACCTAATAGTAGGGCATGGCATATTGTCACTCATGGATGGTTTTTCTAGCTATAATCAAATCAAAATTGCACCTAAGGATCAAAATAAGACAACCTTCACATGTCCTTGGGCTACCTTTTGTTGGAACGTCATGCCATTCGGGTTGAAGAACGTAGGAGAAACTTATTAGCATGTTAGGACGACAATATTTCATGATATGATGCACACCTTCATGGAAGACTATGTGGATGATTTGTTAGCCAAATCATACACCATTTACTAGGTTGGAAAAGTTCAATGTACGACTGAACCCAAAGAAATGTGTGCTTGGGGTGACTTCAACCAAACTCTTGGGATATATAGTTTTAGAAAATGACATTGAGGTAGATCCTACAAAGGTTAAAGCCATCATGGAGATGCCACCACCCAAAAACATCAATCAACTATGATCTCTACAAGGGAGATTCTAATCAATTTGAAAGATTTATCTCACAACTGCCAGACAAGACCCATCCTTTCACTCACTTGCTACATAAGAATGTATCTTTTCGATTAGATGAGAAATGCAAAGGAGCCTTCAACCAATTAAAACAATATCTAATGAGTCCACCTGTCTTAGTACCACTTGCAGAACGAAAGCCACTCTTATTATACATAACAACAACTGAGATATCATTCGGAGCCTTGTTAGCACAAGAGGATTCAATAGGAAAAGAAAGGGAAATCTATTATATTAGCAAAACCTTAAATGGTTATGAGATCAATTACACCTTCATTGAAAAGGCTTTTCTGGCAGTAGTTTTTTCTACCCAACAATTATGAAACTACATACTCACCCATACCATCAAATTGATAGCCAAGATAGATCCACTGAAATACCTTCTTAGAAAAGCTAATCTAACTGGAAGACTAGCTAAGTGGGCCATGATGCTGAGTGAATTTGACATCCAATATGTTGATAGGAAGGCAATCAAAGTACAAGCAATCGTAGATCAATTGGCGGAAGAACCATTGCAAGATAATCATCAAATGAACATTGAGTTTCCATATGTTGATGTCCTAATAGTATCCACACAACAATGGGTCTTGTACTTTGATGGTTCTTATACACAACATGGATAAGGTGTCAAAATTTTATTTATCTCACCACAAGGACATACCATTCCCAAGTCCTATAGACTGATGTTTCCTTGCACCAACAACACAACTGAATATGAAGCCTTGATCATTGGAATCAAAGTAGCAGTTGAGTGGAAGATCACAAAGTTACATGTCTATGGGGATTCACAACTAATCATTAATCAGGTAAATGATGATTATCAAACAAAGGAAAACAAGATGATGCCTTATAAAAGAATGGTTGATGACTTCAAAAAGTACTTTGTGGAAATAAGATTTGAGCAAATTCCTCGAAGCGGCAACAAAGCCATTGATGCCATGGCTACCATTGCTTCTCTCTTGCATATTCTAGAGAAATGAGCCCATTACGAGTTCATGGTAGAACAACTATTCAACCCATCCTATGACAAACCTGAATCCCAAGCTATCTACCATCTAATTGAGGCTGACACTTCCCTCTACGAGAAAATCTATATGTACTTGAAAGACAATACTCTCCCTCCCAACTTATTCATCAATAAAAAATGAAACTTCATTCATCAAGCTGCTCGACATACCCTTATTGTGGATGTCCTTTATCAAAGAGGTCTTGATAGAACTCTCCTCCATTGTCTAGAATGTGATGAGTCTGAAATGGCTTTACAGGAAGTTCATGAAGGTGTTTGTGGAACTCATTCGAGTGGTTTAACCTTAGCCAAGAAACTCCTTCGTTTGGGATATTACTAGCTGACTATGGAGAGGGATTCTTTTCAGTTCATCAAGAAATGCCAAAAGTGTCAAATTCATGGCAATCTCATCCACGCACCAACACAAGAACTTCAACCTTTTACATCAACATGGCCCTTTTGTAAGTGGGGATTGGACCTCATGGGGAAAATTCATCCATCTTCATCAAATGGAAACAAGTTCATTATCACAACCACCGAGTATTTCACGAAGTGGATTGAAGCTATCCCTCTAAACACCATCACAGGAAAAAAAATCTTGTCCTTCATATTGAACTACATCATATGTCACTATGACATCCCTCAATCTATTATCATTGACAATGAAAAACCTTTCAAAAATCAGGATGTTGATGAACTTTGTGAGAGGTTTAACATCCAACATCGGTTTTCTACAACATATTATCCTCAAGGAAATGAACAAGCAGAGGCCTCAAACAAAACTATCCTAAAAATATTGAAGAAAACTGTCAACGATTCTAGACGTGATTGGCATGTTTAATCGAACCCTGCTTTGTAGGCTTATTGAACCAACATCCACACCTCGACAAGAGCTACACCATATGCTATAGTCTATGGATCATAAGCCATTCTACTTATTGAGGTTGAGCTACCATCACTCTGTGTGTCACTAAAAGGGATCATTCCAGATGAGGATTACAGAGTGTCTAGGTTGCAAGAATTGGAACTCTTGGATGAACATCATCAACATGTAGTGGATCACCTAAAAGCATATCAACAGAGGATATCCAGAAGTTATAATCATAGAGTGAAACCTAGAACATTTTAGGTTGGTGACTTAGTCTTGAAAGAGAATCCCCGTAATCAACAAGATTGAGAGAAAAAGGGGAAATTTGAACCAAACTGGCTAGGTCCCTTTGTCATCATCTCAGTCTTTGAATCAAGAGCATATCAATTTTCCACACCAGAAGGGGATTTTTTGATGAACCCCTCAATAGCCTGCATCTCAAGAAATTCTACACTTGACTCATCCAGTGCATTGGAAAAAGTCTTGGAAAAATACCAAAAACATCAGAAAATGTCTTGAAAAAATGGTTGCCTTGATGAAAACTTGGCAAATAGGCGTCTTGGTAGCAACAAAAAAAAAAGATCAAAAATAAAAAAATTAGAAAAAGAGAAAAATACAAAAAAAGTGAAAAAATCATAAAATAAAATAAATCATAAAATTTGAAAAAGTGCAATAAAAACAAGTAGTGAAAACCTGGCAACAAGTACTATTTGTGATAGGTTAGCTTTTCCATCTATTTGAGCATGTCAACCATTCACTTTCACCATTCGCTTTCGCCATTCATCTTCCTATCATCAGAAAGCATCATGTACATATCTTGGCATCACGGTCATGTCTCACCCTAGACTGGGGGCAAAATCCTAAACTCATTGGGAGCAATAAACTTTGAGCTTGAACCAATAGAAAAACAACAATAGTACAACACAACCCAAAACAGTGATCATAGTGCAACTCAACATTGAACATCAATCACCATCAGAAACACATCGAACATCTAAATAAAACCAAAAGCAAACTTCAAATGGATGATGTTGCTTCTAAATCATGGGTTTATCATGTTAAACATGAATGTTCAATTGTTATACTTTGATTTTTATTATCATTTCTCTGGAAGCCCCTCAATGATGTATCGAACTAGAGGAGCCATGAAGGAGTATGATTTTTCTTTGTCTGTTGTCTGTGAGTTGATCATTATTAATTTGCAAATTGTCGTGCGACGTGCTCTACACAGTATCACTAATGACATTTTGAATTTGCATAGGAAAATGGTTAACTCTTATCTATTTACGCAAGCAATACTCAGGTCATCTCAGTTTAATTATACTTAGATGCTTGTGTTAACTTGCACTATCAAACATCATGAAATTAGTACTTAGGTCATCATCTAGTCTAAATATGCCATCGATGCTTGTACTCACTTTCAACATTTTAAAATCCCAATGATGATAAAAAGCACAACAAATCAGCTGTTATGAATGACAACTTTTGAATATGAGATCTGCATGGTTAGAGTAGATTGCATCCATGTTAGTTTGCATTTGTATCTATAGGGTTTCCAAAGCTGCAACAATGATGTTATCTCTTGCACTAATGGATTGAGTACACTTTACATTACCAAAAAAAAACTTCAGTTGCATCATCATTTGCATACATTAGAAAACATTATCACATCATTCATCCATCCATGCATCACATCATAATATTTACATCAGAAAACATAAAAAGACGTGCATCGCATATCATTTACATAATCAAAATCATTTCATATAGTTGCATTAAGAAAGTGGTTCACTAAGCTTAAATGAGTGAGTCTCTTCATATTTCCAAAAGAATTAGGAAATATGTCAGGTTTTGTGAAGCTTAACTTAAAAAGAATCAAATGATGGCAACCTTCCCATGGCTCTTGGAAGTTGGATAGATTCACTCATTTAAGCTTAAGACCCTAGAGGTTTTGAAGCATTACAAACTTAGTTAAGCATAATCATTTGCATCACATAACCATTTCATTACAAAACATCATTCACATCATCTACATTATCATTACATCCATACATAATCAATATGAACATCAAATATCATCACATCTCATTTGCATAATCAAATCCATCTCTCATAACATAAAACATCATCTACATAAATCCATAAAACATATAATCATCCATCATGCATTATCATATCATATCATCATGAACAAAATCATCATTGCATACATCCCATAAACACATAGAATTAGGTACCATCGTACGATGATTTCATATAACATTCATCCATTCATTGCATTATTTATTTGCATAAGAAAACAACAAAAACATCAAATACATCACATATCATTGGTATAATAAAATCCATCCCATGCATCATATATGCATCATTCATAAATCATCATAGAATCATAACACATTAGTTACATCATCATTTGCATCCATAGCATATCATCTCATTAGGATCATCATCATAAACATAGAAATTAAATGCATCCATAGCATATCATCATCATAACATAGAAATTAAATGCATCCATAGCATATCATCTCATTAGGATCATCATCATAAACATAGAAATTAAATGCATCAAGGCCATCCATCATCATATAACATCATATAAACACATAGATCATAATCATCGCCACATATCATATAACCTCAAAATCATAATGTCAAAGTGTTCAAGGATATCCAAAGGTACGAAGAGATACAACAATATCAAAAATGGCAATGTATCATACAGTCTAACAACAAGAAGAATATCATCAATGTCTCAACGGAATAAATAGTGTATACATGTCCAGAATACATCAAAAAATCATAAACTGGAGCTATGTTGTGGTCCCCCCAAATGGTGCTGGCATCCTAGGACCAATACCTCTCCCTCCACCTGATGGCCCCACACCAGGATCTCTCCTATCTCTAGGAAATGGTTGCATAACATCCACACTAATTGTTCGAGACTGAGACCTGCCAAACCATGAATGTGCAAAGCTCTCCCGCCACTTTGGAGGAACAACATCATGATATTAGCCTCTATAGAACTTAGCATCTTGAGCAGTGTGATGAATCTCTCTAAAATAATTTTATGTACCCACAGTCGCTGCAGCCTGCTATAGCCTCTCAGTAATGGCCTTGACCTACTCTTCTTTTCGTCTTAGAGCATCCCTCTCGGTGGTCAATGTGGCAATCTGCCACTGTACTTGTCCATGCACCTGTCCCTACATCTAGGCCTGTATCTGTGCAAGCTGTCCCTGCACATGTTGCCTAGCAGCATCCCTCTCGGCTATCAGAGTTTGCACCTACCTTGTGCCTATGTCAAAAGAGCCTGTACCTGCTCTAACTGCCCCTGCAATGTCTGAACCTACACCTATAATGCAACAATCTATGTCTACTATTGCTGGGATGATAGTATGATCTATACCCGCTACTGTGATGGGGCCACTAAGGATCGCCTCTTGCGAGGTACTCTCATCTCTCTGACATTAGGACCTGGCCCTCCTCCTCCTCCATCGCCTCCATCATCACCCCCATCACTCTCCTCTCCATCTCCATCACTGTCATCACTACTCTCCTCCTCCCCCTCGCCCTGCTCCTCCTCTACCTCCTCTCTTTGTTACCTTCGCCCATGACCTCCTACCTCCCCCTCCACTAACAATGGTGTAGACTCATCTAGAATTGTGATCTGTGGGAACAGATGAGTAAGCATATACATGGCATAATCCATTGATATCGACACATCTATGATCTTTGGGTGCACCTCCCAAATGATGGTTGGTAACACCTGATAGTGCTCAACAACTATATCATAAGACAAACACGACCCCCACTTTGTAGTATCCTATCTCTGCTGTGCATAATGGGCTACCCCTTGGGGCATGGCCTAAACCTGACCATACTATCTTAGAACCCTCAGAAGCATGAATCTCTCCATGATGAAGTGAGTCTGACCAATCAGATACATCAACTGAAACAAATATGATATCTCTGTGTCATCCTTAGGCCACTTCTCACAATCAACATATGACCACCATACCACTGCATCTAGATCATCTAGCACCTATAACACCTGATAGTTCTCAAAAACTACATGCCTGATAGTTCTCAAAAACTACATGCCTGATAGTGCTCAATAGCTACATCATAAGACAAACACGACCCCCACTCTATCACATCCTATCGCCGCTGTGCATAATGGGATACCCCCTGGGGCATGGCTTGAACCTGATCATACTATCTTAGAACCCTCAGTAGCATGAATCTCTCAATGATGAAGTGAGTCTGACCAATTAGATACATTGATTGAAACAAATATGACATCTTTGTGTCATCCTTGGGCCACTGCTCATAATCAACATATGACCGCCATACCACTACCTCCAGATCATCCAACGCTCTCCTCCAATACTCCAACTTGCCCAGCCTAGGCTGAGCAAGTCAACCTACATAGATTTTAATATAGGGCATCAAGGCTAGCCTCTATCTATCTCCCACAGGCTGACTGACTGCTATATGCTCCTAGGCCCAGACCTGGAGCAATGTGACCCCCGCAGATAGAATGGCCCCTAAAAGGTAGACCACCTAGTGCAGATCATGGTAAATATGGGCTAGTATACAACAACCCCATGCTCTCTAAGATCTTGCCTCATCCAACCGAGAGTCCCTTTGACCCGCAGTCAAGACAAAGGAACCCTCCAATGAAACCAGCTAATACAAAAGGTAATGTGGTGTATGCATCGACCATGTCTCTCCATGGAATCTTGTAACCACTAATCATATCATCTTGAAAAACTCATCGTAGTGCATCAGTCCCACCCTGATCATGTGCATCATATATGACCAGCTCTCCAACCATCGAAATCCACAAAATCTAATATACATCCTCAGGAGTCACCATGATCTCACTAGTGGGAAAATGGAAAGTGTTATGCTCACTATGCTATCTCTCAGGTAAGGCTGTTAATAACCCCCTATTGATCCTGATTTGGGGCATATCAATGAGAGATGAAAACCCACATAGTGTAATAATTGTTGTCTCAGGCTGTGTCAAATGAAGAATTAGATCCCAAGTCCTCGAGAATTGCTCTCTAATCTGTAAACTAGTCAAAGACTCCTATCATCGCAAAATCATAAGTCAGTCCATCAATCAACCAACATCAACTGGCATCAATCAATCAATCCAAATCAATCAACCTATCAATCTAATCAGCTCTGGTGAGACTTTGATCAAATCTCATGAGCATCAATCTATCATTCAACCTCGCCTATCATAAGGTGTATCAAATCAACCAACTCAACCTTGCCTATCATGAGGTTTATCAAATCAATCAAATCAACCTCACCTATCATGAGGTTTATCAAATAAATCAATGCACCTCGCCTATCATGATGTTCATCAATCAACTCAACCTCATCTATCATGAGGTTTATCAAATCAATCCATTCAACCTCACCTAACATGAGGTTTATCAGATCAATCGATCTATAATTGATCCTCGCCTTTCATGAGGTCAATTATCATCATCCTATCATTGAATCTCACCTATCATGAGATCAATGGACATCTAACCTATCAAAATCATCAATCATCATCAAATCACATACTAACGCAATCAAAGATCATGGACATCAAGGAGTCCAATCAAGAAAATCATCGATTTGGCCTAAAACTTCACTAATGCACTAGAATATTCTTTCTATGTGCTAAAAAAATCCAATGCGCTAGAGAAATTCATCAATGTGCTAGAACAAATTTTCTATGTGCTAAATTACTCTATGCACCGAAACATTTCACCAATGCGCTGGAATAGAGTCCCGATGTGCCAAAGTACTCGATGTGCTATTCTATTTAATCAATGCGCTAATCTAATTGCCCTATGCACTAGACTATTCTATGCGCTAAAACAGTTCATGATTGTGCTACTTCGGGTCACCTATGTGCTACTCTATCCTATGCGCTACATCGGTAACCCTATGCACTAGATTAGTCAATGCACTATAATAGTCTATGTATGCACTATTTCAGTCTCCTAATGTAGTAAAAAAAATTAAAACCAAATTCAAATGAAAAAGGGAGGGAAAAACATAATGCACAAAATACGAGGCAATTTTCAGGGTACTCACTGGAGGTCCGTACACTATTGGGCCCAGTTGTTCCACCTGACTTGCTCAAACCAGTGCGTGTGGTAATGGATCACCATTATGCTCCAAGTTTGCTAAATCACTCTCACTCACAAAGTTTTCAAATTGCAAAATGCACAAATGACCTTTCTAATCAACTTTTTAACCTTTTAAAGGTTAATTAAGTGGCATTTTATGGGGTTGTTATATTTTTATTTTTCAAAGGGGCCTTAATTAATTAGATTATCACCTGCTGACTTCTACATCATTTTTTGGGAGATAAATCATTTTTGAAGCATAAAATTTTGAGATCATTATCCAATCATCGTGAAATCATCAAAATTTTCAAAAATTCGTAAAAAATTCCAAAATCCACCGATTTATCTCCTGAGGGGGCATATATATGTCAATATCTGAAAATCAACATCTGGGGCATCAAATTTTTTTTTGCTTGGCATCGGTATCAAATTTTTCTTGGAAGCAACGTGTAAACACATTACTTCAAAGAGGGGCAAAATGTATACACCTAAAATCAGTCATGACATCTAATTAATTAAATACTAGTTATTTAATTAATATTCGACTACATATAAATAAATTCTCAATTTATTTATATTGTTCATATTTTCTAATTCTTCATTTATCTAAAAATCATATTCTTCTAATTTAATTAAATAAACAAATTTCATAAGCTTGTTTTATTTAATTAAGTTTCACTAATCTCGGATTAGGAATTCAAGCACATGTCTACAACATTTTATGCCACCTCACCAAGGTCACATGAAATTAAATAATTCTAATTTTTAAATTAGAATTATTTTCAAACACATGGCTTATTCCTCACATACTTCTTCAACCAATTTCAAACAGTCTGTTCTTCCCACACTTTAATTTTCCATGCATTTGGCATGTTGCCTTTGGTCAAGAGATTTCTCCATACATTTGGCATGTTGTCATTGGTCAAGGGGACACCTTCTTGATTCTCTCCATCTCCACCATTCATTCCTCTTGTTTGAATTTGGACTGTCGATCATTGCCATATCACAAGATGCTTGGAAAAAGCCTATAAATACAACTCTTTGCCATTATATTTTGCATCCACATTTAAGTAGAGTTATCATGCAGGAATATCGTTTGAGCATTGGAGCATTTTAGAGTTTTATAGTTACATTTCATATCATGTTTTGCATCATAGTTAGATCTTAGAATTGTGCTTTGCTTCATAGTTGCATTTTATGTCATCCTTTGCATCATAGTTGCATTTTAGATTAGCATATTCATAGTTAGCATTTGAGCATATGTAGAATCATCCTAGTTTAATACCATAGTATCTACCTCAAATAATCTAGCACCATCATCCATTCATAATAGTATCCATTATCATTTTCATCATATAGTTTCATGTAGGAATTTAATTGGTGTGCATGTTGAATATTTTCTCATTTCTCAAATTGCCATTTTAACAAGCATAGTGCATAAAGAAATTTGAGGGCCAAATGGTATAATAAATCCTTGAGAATAGAGGACAATGAGACGTTCTTAAAATATTTGTTTAGCTGCAAAATAGAGTAGTTTATTTGATTCAAATCTTTGATATAATTTGTTTCATTAATGTTTGTGTTGATTTACTAATTTCTACATTTCACACACACACACCATCTACTCCTCCTCAAAATAAAAAGGTTACATGTGCTATGATTAGCACGAAACAAAATGATGGAGAAAAGGAAAGTAGTGAGATGGACATGAGTAAAGAAGAATACAACCCTAAATTTCCAAAACCAAGTGCACTTCCTCTAGGAGATACAATTGACATACCAGTGGACATCAATGATAAGGATAAAGTAATTAAGATAGGAAAATTCCTTGATGATGAAGAACAAGAAGATCACACAATTTTACTCCATGACTTTCCTAAAAAATTTGTGTGGAATTATTCAGATATGCCAAGTAATCGATGCTGAGATAGTAACACACAACATAGTCCTTGTTGAAAATGCTAAACCTGTTAGACAAAAGATACGAAAGATGAATCCTAAGATAGCCTTGCTAGTTAAGGGAGAAATTGAAAAACTCCTTGAGGTTGGTTTCATGAGACCTATATATTATTCTCCTTGGATCTCGAACATTGTCGCAGTCGCAAAACCTAACAATCATATTATGATGTCTACGATTTTCGTGATTTGAATAAATCATCTTTAAAGGATGACTCATCCCTTCCTACTATCAACATGATAGTAGATTCGACTGTGGTACATGCTTTGTTGTCATTCATGGATGGATTTTATAGGTACAATCAAATCTTTATCAACCCTCAAGATCAATACAAAACAACATTTACAACTGTTTGGGGAACATTTTGTTTGGTCATGATGTCTTTTGGATTGAAGAATGCGAGATCAATATATCAATGAGCTATGACATTAATATTTCATGATTACATACATAATATTTTAGAAGATTATGTTGATGATATTCTATCCAAATCTTTAACTAGACAAGACAATGTAAATATCCTCTAGAAGATCTTTGAGTGAATGCAAAAATACAACATGAGATTGAATCTAAAAAAGTGTCTTTGGTGTAGATAGTGGAAATATTTTAGGTTTTATCGTATCTCACAAAGGCATCGATGTGGACATGAAGAAAATTGATGCTGTAGTTAACATTCCACCTCCTAGAAACATCTCTCAATTATTCACCTTACAAGGAAGAATTCAAGCTATCTGTCATTTTGTAGCATCTTTAGCAGATCAAACATTACCATTTACACATCTCCTCAAGAAAGATGTACACTTTCATTGGAACGAGGATTGTAAACATGCTTTTGAGAGTTTGAAGGATTATCTTGCCACTCCAACTGTTTTACAACCCGCTATGCAAAACAAACCGTTTGAATCCTTTACAAAACAATATCAACCCATGCTCTCATAGCATTGTTGGCTCAACAAGATGAAAATGGTAAAGAGTATTTTGTTTATTACATTAGCTGAACTTTGATTGATTATGAGAAATGATACACAATGATAGAAAAATAATGTTTGACCCTTGTATTCGCTACAAGTAAACTGAGACATTACTTACTGAATGTTGACATACATGTGATGACAAAATTCAATCCTCTAAAACATCTTTTTAGTAAAACAAATTTATTGGGATGCTTAGATAAATGGGTTATGTTAATATAATTTGACCTTAATTTTGTTTCACAAAGAGAAATCAAAGGACAAGCCTTAATTGACCACTTAGCGGATGCTCCCTCACCCTTGGCATTACCTAATGTAGAAACTTTCCCTGATGAGAATGTGTGGACTATTCAGAAAGATGAAGACACATGGGGATTATACTTTGACAAAAAATCTCTAGTGAATGGTATACGCTGATTTTTTAATTATTTAAAAGAAGGTACCTTTCCTGAGCCAACAACTAAGAATACTCAAGATCATCTTCAAAAACTAGCATCTAGGTATATAATTCTCACCGACGTGTTATACAGAAGATCCTTTAATGAACTTTTACTTAGATGCCTTAGAAAATATGAAATCCCCATAGCACTTGAAGAGGCTCATGTAGGTACCTGTGGAGGTCATTTTGGAGGTAGATCATTAGTCCAAAAACTCATTCGCATGGGATACTACTGGAGACATATGGAAAAATATTGCTTTGAGTATATTAAGAGATGTCACAAATTTTAGGAACGTAGCAATTTGATTAATGCTCTTGCTTCCAAGATTCAGGTCCAAATTCCTATTTGGTCATTCTCAGTGTGGGGACTGGATCTGAATGGAAAATATCACCACCTTCCTCCATCAGACATTTATAAGCACTGCAACAAATTATTTCACAAAATGGGTAGAAGCTATTCCTCTTCAATCAACAACTATTGATGTGATATGTTGTTTCATATTGGAACACATTATTGCTCGCTTTGGACTTCCTTCAACGTTGGTTTCAGACAATGGGACACCACTTAAGAATAATGATGTGAAGAAGTTCCTAGAAAAATTTAACATCCAACATCACTTTTCAACATCTTACTACCTGCAATCTAATGGTCAAGCTAAATCAACTAATAAGACCTTGGAGAAAATCCTAAGGAAGACAATAAAAAAATGTAATAAGGATTGGCACACACAATTGACATATGTATTATGGGCTTACCATACTGGTATCAAAAATTCTACCAGGACAACTCCTTATAACCTTATCTATGGTACTGAGGCAATTATTCTCTTGGAGTTAGAAGTCCCTACACTAAGTATTTCTCTTCAAGGAATTATTGATGACAACACTTATAAAGAACAATGATTGCATTAGCTTGAGATGTTTGATGAATAGCACATTAATGCTCTTGAACATCTCCAAGCTTATGCTAGAAAATTGTAGTGTAGTTACAACGATCATGTCATCCCTCAAGTATTCAACAAAGGTGATCTGGTGTTATTCAAAAATCAATGTAACGTTAATGCCAACCTGACTGAAAAAGGAAAAATCAGTCCTAATTGGTCAAGGCCTTATATAATTAATGAAAGTTATGGTCTGGAGCATAGACATTAACGAAAATGGATGGTACACCACTTAAGGAGCCTATAAATTTCATGCATCTGCATCGATATTATCTCTAATCTTCTTGAATAGTATGGATGATAAAGTAGTGGTCTTATAATTAGTAGATAATGTTCTATGTGCTCTCGTATTGCTTCGTTCTTGACAAACAATTATTTGTGTGTTTTAAATACTAAAGTAATTATTTAAATTAACTTTTAGATGGTTACTTTAGATTGCATGCTATTCAAGATACTCTTGTATATTGTCTTAGATTAGATCCATATATGCATTTAATATTTTTTAATTAGATCATAGGTGCATTTAATTTAACATAGCATACTTGATCACAGTGTTGCATCTAAAAGAAACTAGAATAAGTTTTAATTAGATCACATAAAACATGTTAAATCATGGAGAGATTCATTAAATAGTCTCACAAAGATTATTTAATCAATCATATTTCCATATATGCATTTAATATTTTTTAATTAGATCATAGGTGCATTTAATTTAACATAGCATACTTGATCACAGTGTTGCATCTAAAAGAAACTAGAATAAGTTTTAATTAGATCACATAAAACATGTTAAATCATGGAGAGATTCATTAAATAGTCTCACAAAGATTATTTAATCAATCACATTTCCATTTAACATTTAACACATAAACACAAGTAACCAAAACATCAAATGATCACATTGTAGTGTATGAAAATGCATACCCTTGTATTTTCACACTTGTTTGGGCCCGCCTTGCTTTGTTTATCCTTATTTATGTCTTAATTGGTCCTATTTTGCATCCACAAGCCTAATAGACTATATATTTTTATGGCTAATCCCGACAAACATCAATGGATAAATGATAATTTAATGATTCGAGTTGTGTGTCCCTAAATTTTTGGGTCTGGACTAAGACGCCACCTATGGAATCTTTGTCCCCCAAAGGTCTTGGGACCTTAATTTCAATGGCACATTAAATGGACCCCTTTTTGGAGTCTGTTCCCTGAGTTTCATGACTCGGGACTAAGACGCCACCTAAGGCATCTTAGTCCCCCTTAGGTTATTTTCGAGATTTAGCCTCTTTAATTAATGAATTCATATTGCGGCTTGTTGTGGTGTAATTTTGGGATATTAAGCACGAATAAGTATAAATACAAGGTTCTTTCACTTATTTTATCATCCAAGAAATCTAACAAGCATTCAAGTATTCATTCTTAAGGCAAGTTTATGAGATCGAGAGCATTCAAGAGAAATTTATCAAGCATTTGGAGCCATTACCAAGATTCAAGCATCATATCAAATATCTTACATCACGTGTGTTTTTGTGCTAACATTTGTGATGTAGGGTTTTGATTCAAGCAAGCAATTCAAGTCAATATCTATCAAGTACTCCTTTGATTCAAGATCTACATTCAAGCCAACCACTTCACACAAGTTTTCAAATTTCACGACAAGGGTTGGGTGAGTTGCAACATAGCACTTTGTTCATTCATCATTTCCCTTCATCATTTCTATTTCATTTAAAGGTTTAATTACCAACAATGGGTTTGACCAAGGAAAACCCCCTATTTACTAACAATCAACAAGTTTTTCCTCTCTTGAAAGCTTGTGATTGTAGATTTAGGTTAAAGAATTGAAGATCATTTAAAGTGAAAAGTTGCAAAGTTTCATTGCAAAGTTGTCATCTTCATGAAAACTCACCTATAGGCCAGATCCAGAAGTTTCTAGAATCTAAGGTCAGAGAAGAAGGAAGTGCAAGCCTTAAGCCTCAAGATCACATTTAGAGATTTCAAAAATTCAATTCAAGATTAAGATGGTAGCAAGGGAATCTTAGTTCTCCAAGTGGAATTTTGCAAAGATTCTTTTGGATCCTATCCCAACATCTGAAGATTCTGCATCTACCTTGAAAAACAACATTGGGACTAATAAGACAGTAAGGGAATCTTAGTCCTCCATAACACATTTTGATAGCTTCTTCGCATTTCTAGAATCCTTGTCACATTTCCAGACTTCCTAGGTACACATATCCTAACTTGTTGTTGGATTATTTCATCATTTGCATCCTTCATTTAGCTTGCATTACTAGGTTTTGTGAGTTGAATGTTTACTTGTCTTTTCCAAGCTTTTGCTTGGTGGAGAACCCATCAAAGCTTAAAGAACCCCTTCCTAGGTCTTCCTTGTTGAGAATTGACTCACCCTTTCGGGTTTATAGTCAATCCAATTAGGGTTCCTAGGACATTATTGTACATTTCATCAATATATACAATGCTAATGAGGTTTGTGATTTCCATATCCCTTTGGATTTGGTGCTTGCATTTGTCTCGCATTTGTCTAGATGTATTCCATCAGGAGACGGTGGTATGCAATCATGATTGTGAGCCGTTGAGTACATTCAGAGCATACCTATAAGCCTTGTGCCTGTCGAAGGGCCTCCCAATGATCCTCCACTAGATGATCTCTCTGCCTATAGTTTAGCTACCTCTAATTGAAATTTGTCAACCTCTGCTAGGGCTTGAGATGACTGAGCATCTTGGGAAGCCTCAGCTTGGTGGGAACATCTCTTGAAACTCTCATATGCTTCCCGTAGTCTGACATATGGCTCGAATAACTTTGGATCCCACTCCATGATGGGTGGGGGCACATAATTTGTATCAACAAGCTCCTTGTAGATTGATGGGGGCACTATCTCGATAACCACTTGATGATAGAGATCATGAAGGTCTCTCAGAACTCCTACAAGATAGAAATAATAAATATAATTAGTACACATCATGATATATATATATATATATATATATGAACATAAAATTAAATCATAAGGCATGAACACAAGCGTAAAGTGTGATAGTAAATAAAATATCATCACCTAGCTCTTTGGCTGGTTGTGTGAAGACAACCTCGTCATGTGTAAGAGGCATGGAGGATGTGCTAGCCTCTCCATGACTGTAGGTGTTGGTGCTTACTACAGCTGCTGACCATGATCTAGTCACATGAGTAGGAGCTAGCTCTCCCCACTCGTGGCCCATTGGATCATCATTCGTTGTCTTATCACCCTCACTCATGAGTTGCTCCTCCTCATCATCATCCTCATCCTCGTCCTCATCCTCATCCTCCTAGCCATCATAATCAAGATCTGCAGCCTTATCATACTCCTCATCTATCACATCTATGAATATGTCTATAGCCCTAAAGTGTGCCTCCTTAGCTTTGTCCTCCTCCTCATCTCCCTGATCTAGGAGTGGCTGATCTGTATTACCTATTGGCTCATCAATCGAGAATATAGGAGGTGTCTGTCCTGCTTCCCACCACTCCTCATAGGAATCTGTGGTACCAACATCATCAGTGTTAGATATTAGAGGCATATCATGATCCTTGTACTCAGAGTCACTATAGACAACATCATCGATAGTGAACCATCTAGTATCGTCAAGCCTCGAGGAACTCTGTACTGATCTCCTAAAGAAGGGTCGTGCCATGGGTGGTACCTGGACTTGTCCAAAATGTCACGTGACATAATCATAGTAGAAAGGTTGTATTATGTAATCGTGTTTTCCTATTAAAAATATGTCCATCTGTAATCTCCTCATTTGATGAGTCTCATTCAGCCATTGTCGTATAAGGGTCTCCATATGATCTCCTCATCTAGTTGGTTGAGTCAAACTCTCCAAAAATGTAAATCCCTGTACTACAATAGCTTCCACAATGGATAGCTAAATGCATGAGGATAATCTAGGGCTGATGCACATGAAAATCTTGTTGGCCCAGTGGATATGCTCCAGGTACCACACCTGCAATAGTGTACAATGTACCATATTGTCGACATCATGAAATGAAAATCGCCCAAGATCATAATATAAGTGCACAAGGATGTTGTGCCCCCAGGCGTACACAAACCTATGCTTTTCCATCCCCCATATCATATGTACTAGTTCTCCCTCTAAATGTGATCCCTGGCTATTAGGGACGAGTACTAGTGCTACAATGAACATCATAATCCATGCAACAAATGGGGCCCGTGAATATAGCAACATTGCTAGATCGATCCATGGCCTCATGTTACTATCATGAACCAGATCTCCAAGGCAATACTGCATATCATTTCATCTCTTGAAATGATTGATTTGCTAGAAAATGCACCCTCTCGCCTCGAATCAGAACTTGGAGTATGCGATGGATGTCCTCTAATGTGATGGTCATCTCGCTTGTGGGAAGATGAAATGTGCATCTGTCTACATTCCACCGCTCTGCTAGTGCTATCAACATAACATCATAGTACCTCATGGGGGGCATGAGGTATGCCCAATACAATCCTGTGATCTGTAATATATCTATATCCTCTGCTAAAAGTTTTAGGGCTAGGTCTCGGAGGCAATTGATTTGTTGACTGCCAAGATGCTATAGCTAACGGGGAGGAGTTTAACAAAAAAACAAAAATATTTCCTATAAGCATTCTAAAATATTAAATCTATACACCAACAATAAAAAAGGTGCACTAAAGTTGTTCTAGTGTACTTTTTTAAGGGTCTTAGACACTTTAGACCCCTTTTGGGACACTTTGTGAAGAAACAAGATACTTTGTGACATAAAGGGACATTTCATGACAAAAGTGGACACTTTGCGAAAAAAAGGGGACACTTTGTGAAAAAGGGACGCTTTGCGAAAAAAAGGGGACACTTTGTGAAAAAGGGATGCTTTGCGAACTTTTCTTCCAAGGTCCTAAATCAACCTAGAAATGTATACAAAATATAAAATATATGCTTAAGGACAAAGCTAAGGCAGAAAAATCAACTCACCTAATAATGATGCTCATCGCAGGAAACCTAATCTCGTAGGACATCCAGTCTTAGAGGCACGTAAATCTCGTCGGCTCGACATATTCAATCACTCTTCACCAAATTCAAGCTACAAGAAGGTAAAAGACAAAATAGTTAGAAATAACTTCACTTTTTACTCTTCTATATGTTAAAAATTAGGGTTTTTACTATATTAGGATTAAAAAGTGCCTTCACTCAAACCAACATAATGGATGCTAGAGAGATCCATTTTTGACATCGTTTGTTGCATTGGAATCATGATTCTGCTCCCATCCTCATCAAATTTCTATCATTATGTGGTATGGTACTTGGAAATACCCTGTGATATGACTTAAGTTATTCGATGTGGTTAGACTACTACCTTGATTCCACCTCCGTAAAGCAAGCAAAATCAAGGGGGAGCATACATCTACCCTTGAATTTGATCTCCAAAAGAAGTTAGATAAGATAATTTTTGGAAAAATAACAAATTCATGTTGTAGGATGCGGTTCCTAACATTGTGGTTTTGTACATAGCTACAATGGGTGCTTCATTCTCCCATGTTGTGAATGAACTTATATGTATATCCTTTTATGAAACAAAGATTATTTTTGAGTCCTTTAGCTTGCATATACACGTAAATTTATATGGGCACTAAAGTGGGGGCTAAATGTAGTGTAGAAAATTGTATGCTCTTGAAAGCAATGCAATTTCACACTTAATTTGGACCTATTTTGGCATCCTTGCATTAAATACACGTTAAAATCATCATTAATAGGCCTCTAAGATCCATTATTTCAGATTGCGAGGCTTATTTCAGCTAAAAACCCAACAAAATCATCAAAAACATCAAAAATTCCAAAAAACCACCTCAAAAATCTAGGGTGGGGGTGGGACTCATATGCCACCTTGGCTGAATGAGTCCCCCTAGGTGGGACCCGTACACTAGAGGTGGCATATGAGTCCCATTTGGGGCTTTTTTAGGGTTTGAGTAGGAAAATCACCTTTATTATTCAAATTTTTGGTTGATGTCAGTTTTTGAGATCTGAATAACGGTAAATTAGGTGTTAATGCCTATATAAGCAATCTTCTAAGTCATTTTTTCATCTAAGCAAGCATTTTCAAGAGCAATTTCAAGATCCAAGTACTCAAAGTCTTCAAGAATTCTTTCACAAGGGCATTCAAGTTTCAAGAGCAAGCAAAATTGAAGTCTTGGAGCATCATTAAAGTGTTTTTGCAGGTTTTCAAGCTCAATTTCTTTCAAGTTCTAGCATTTTCAAGGGTTGATCATGGTTGTCTATGGTGAATCATGATGGATTCTAGGTTGGGGAGATGCAACTAGCCATCAAGCCAAGCCTAATGACTTGTTTTCTAAGTGATTCCATCCTCCATTATCACTCTACATTCAGCCTAAGTAAGGTACAAGCAGTAGTAGTTCTCATTTGGGTGATTAGAGATCTCTCAAAGTGAGTTATTCATCATTCAAGCCTCATTCATGCATCTTATTCTTGCACATTAGAATAGGGTTGCATTGCATTTCATATTTCCTAATCTTAGAAACACTTAAGGTTAGGGTTTACATTCCTATTTACATGCACATTTCATTGGTTCTATCAAGGTTTAATTACCAAACTAGGGGTTTGACAGAGGCAAACCCCCCATAAGAAAATCAAGTCTATATTATGTTTTGCAGCTCTTTTCATAGATTCAAATATGAAAATTAGTTTGGAAGGGAAGGGAAAAGATTAGAGCATAGATCTAAACTTTAAATTCCTAAAAAAGAAAAATGAGATTGATAGGCTAGAAGTGGTGTACGAGTCCCACTACAGGCGTTTTTTAGGGTTTTTGCGGATTCAAATACCCTTTTTTCTAGAAACCTATTCTTGTGTAGAAACCTAGATCTGGGACTAATTCACTTAGACTGGAGTATGAGTCCCAGTAGGCCAAAATTTCAAGATTTTTTAATGTTTTAGAGCTTATTCTTGCCTTCTTCAAGTTTCCAGGTGCACGCTTATAAGATCTCACCTTTTTATTCTATTTTTCATGCATTTTTAGGTCATCTAGCTAAAGATTGCATCAAATTAGGGTTAAGCATTACACCTTGCATTGCATTTGTCTTTCCAAGCCCTAGCTTGGTGGTGAACCCCTCATTAGTTTATAATCAATCCCTAAGACAATCCTATTGCAAGATCTGTTTCTCCTTTGCATTGAGATCTATAGGGTTATCCTTGAATGAGAGAGTGTGAAGATTGTTATTCTGGGTCCTAAAACCTAGAACCAAACAATTTTCCGGCCTTTAGTAATGAAGAAATATATAGTGTGCAAAGCTTTAGTAATATTTTTCATAATAACATACTTGTTTCAAAACAATCATCTAGTCATTTGCAATAGCATAATCATGTGAGAAATTTGCAAGAGTATGATTGGTAGTGTTGTCTTGCAACAATAGCCAAAGCTAAAATATGCATAGGTAGAAAACACAAGTAGTGACAAAGGAAGATTATATCAACTATAGTGGATAATATAAGGAAAAAATCACATAGTACCCAACATAAGTTATAGAATCAATTTAAAAAATTTATATCCATAAATTAAATATTATCTGGATCTATTTGAAGTTAGTTCTCCAATTCATAACAATCTTGATTTAATAATTTGTTTGGAATGAATAAATATATAGTGTGCAAAGGTTTTAGTAATATTATGCATGATAACATACCTGTTTTAGAATAGGTATATAGTCATTTGCAATGGCATAATCATGTGAGAAGTTTACAAAAGCATGATTGGTAGTCCTCACTAGGAACAATAGTAAAGCTGAGATGTGCATAGGTAGTTCACAGTGGAAAAATAAGTATTCTGGTTAGAGGCACAACTAGCATGAAGAACAATTAATCCAAAAATTCTTTTATACTTACACAAATTTCATGTTGGTTTCTTACAACAATGAGAAACAATGATAATAGCATATTGCAGAGAGAATGTTGATAGTAAATAGTTGCACTTGGAAAACTATGTACTATGTTGCTCAAATGACTGTATAATAGCATTTAAGATGGTGTGAATACATGACATGTGCCAAGAGATTAGAATTCTATTCCCTGGGACTAGAACTGAAGGGATATTGCAAAGTGGTCTGACCAATATGTATCTAGTATTGTGAACTTGATTAAGTAGCTATTTCAATGTTATATATTCAAAAGTGATCCAATAGACCGCTTGCATGTGTTGTTGGCTTGTCAACAATTAGTGACAGTTTGTGTTGTATAAATTCAAGAAGAAGTTCTTTTGTTCTTGTGGATTGTAACATGTCAATGTTAAAGTCTCCAACAATAATCAATTTTGAATTAAGCGACAATGACGTAATAGTGGTTTGTATCAAATTAAGAAGATCATGAATGGGTGTGTTTGGTGTCAAGTACAAATTTATGATGTGCAGAGTAGTGTGCACATGCAATAGGTCAATGGTTATTGATTCTAGATATTTTTTTGAAAAACTGTGAAAGTTTAGCACTAGAATTGTTTTCCTGTAGCATGTTAATAGGCCATGAATACTTGCTACAATATAGCAATTGCATGTTTTGTCAAGGAAGCCAATGTGGTCGAGCACATTGTGTTTGGTTTTTTGGAAGCAAAGGACAGTTGCTTGGAGCATATCATGGTCATTGGCTATTTCTTGTGCATGCAATGCAAAGCTACGTGTATTCAAAGAGCACATGGTAAAATGACTTGGAGAGATAGACAAAAGGCTATGCTTACTTTCCACTGCGCTGAGGCCATAAGGCTTTGCATTTCACGATTTACTTTTTCTAATACTTTGAAGTTTTGTTCTTGCAATTTATGCATGAGATAGAGTGACTTGATGTTTATTGTACATGATAAGGTAATGTACACAAGACCATTTTGATAGACCTTACATGGGTCAAAAGCAACTGCGTCCATTGTGAGACCTTGTGCTCTATGAATAGTTCATGTGCATGCAAGTTGCAAAGGAAATTGTGCTCCAGTGACTATTTTTGTACCTATCTTGACTTTTCTAATGATTCTTGTTATAGGTGTTCAGGAATGTGTAATACAGTTTGTGTATAGACTTTGCATTCTTTGTTGAAAAAATTTACCAAAAGTGGAATCATTGAATTCTATCCAAAAAATATCTTCTTTCTCGTTTGTATGCAATTTGAAGATGCCATCTGCACCATTGACCAGTCCATCTTATGTATCAATGTTTTCAACAATGAATTTGACCTAAATTTCTTGCTTGAGTAGAATTGTGCTAGGAAATGATGATTTCTGAGGTTGAAATTGAATGCTATCAATCGTTGTGTCCTATTTATCAATTGCCTCTAAAACATAAAGCTTTGTTGATAAGTAGTCTAGCATTTTTTTGTTGTGTAGGTCGACTGTTGTATTTCTATGAAACAAGTATGGAAATTGTGGATCATTTGGAAGTGTCTTATAGCACATTGCATTCAGGTAGCCAATGTCTTGATTGGTTTGTTGACCAATCCTAGCATGATTAAGTATGAAAATGAAATGTTGATTTGTTTGTCTAATTACACTACACAAGTCAAAGCACTTGACATTGTCAATCCAAAAGGTATATAGCATTTTCTCCTTATCTATTATTGGTTCTTCAAATATCCAAGTATCATACATAGGTTATGCTTGGTAAAAGTCACCACAAATATGACATCTATGTTTCCAAAAGGTGTTGTTGGTGTGTGTTTGATTTTATGAAGTCTTGTATCAATGTTGTAAAGCATTTTTGAACCAATCAATGACACTTCATCAATAAGAAGAATTTGGAATTTTTGCTTAAGGCATCAGTTGTGTTTGAATCCAAGGGTAGCATTTTTGAAGAATTGCATGGCCATTGGAAGATTGAATGTGTAGTAATGACACCTACATTGAATGCAACTTTTCCTGTTGAAGCAACAATAATGCCTTTAGGCTTGAGTGAATCATTGTCTAGTTGTTTATCATAGAATTGAATCATTGCTTTGAAAATTCTTTTTGTTGTGAAGGTTTTGCCTATGCCAGCTTCACCTATCAAGAACAAGTACAATAGTTTGTTTGGAGCAAGTCTTTTTGTCATTAGTATTTCCTTTACTATTGATTGTTGTTCTTTGTTCAATTGTCTTCGTAGTTTGTGGTATTCTTTGTTGCTTAACAAAAATGGATGTGCAATCTCTGAAAATAGTTTTTTGTAGATATAATCCTTGAGCTTTATATTTTTCATATAGTTCAAGTCACTTATGATGTCATACTTTTCCATACCATTCTCCTATTTTCCTCTATCAATTTCATCTACAATGTCTATTACTGGGCAGTTATCATTTTCAACTTTTGTGGAGGCTTCATCAATGCCACCCCATTTAGAAACAATTTGTGCAGTGAACATCTTTTTGATATTTTCAATATGTGCTTTGTTTGTGTTGAATGCTACACTCCATGTTTCATATCCAGTTAACAAGGTTTGCTCGCTAGATCTAAAAGGCACATACATCATAAGTTTTTCTCTACAATAATTCTCAGGGTCAATGTACGGATTGTATCTTACATAGCGTATGATCTATAGAGTTGCTTTTTTTACAACTTTATGGAGTTTCTAGAGTAAAAAGTGGCATATTCAACCAATGACAGGTTGTCAAGAGCTTTTGGCCACTGTGTGTATTTTTCTATTATAGATGCACACATGATGTTTTCAAAATCGTCTTGCTCTTTTTCCAATAGCTTAGGGCTTTTTAACATGTAAACGTTGCTTTCTAATGGCACAGTATTGATGAAAATAGTTTTCCTTGAGCATTTACTCAATGGAAATAAGAGAATGATATGAACATATTGATGATTGGAAATTTTTTGATTAGGACTTCCCAACTCAACCATCTCATAACTAAGCACTCCATATTGAAGTCTTATTCCATAAAAATAAAATGAAAAGGGTCTCGGTGGATGGGGGTGCAAGTCTAAATATTTGCTCTCTCAAGCTAATAAAGAATCTAGAATTCTCTGAGGATTTCATTAAAAAATGTAAAGGTATTACAATCAAGGCATATGATGATTAGGAAAGAGTGTCTCAAGGCACTATTCAACTCCCTATACAGGTAGGGCCAACCATCATGGAAACTACATACTAGGTCCTTGACCTTGAATTACCATAAAATATCCTCCTAGGGTACCCATGGATCCATGGAATGCAAGTTGTCACCTCTACCTTCCATCAATGTGTCAAGTTTCCTTATCAAAATCAAGAGGTCACAGTCCATGGTGATCCTGAGCCCTTTTATTATTGCAAGAATTTGGAAGCGAAGTACTACAAGATCCCTCAAGTACCAAAGAATGATGAAGGCCCTACAAATCCATATGTAGACCCATCCACCTTAGCCTCCACTTCTGAGACAAAGACACCCACCATTCTAGACATATCTGATATCAAATTCATTATCTAGGACAATGGATGTGGGGATTACAAAATGAAAAAAGTGCCTTTGTAATAGGAGAGTTACCTCAATCTCCTAGGTCTCGTGGGCAACCCCAACTGATTGAAACATTAGCCCAAACCTTTAAAGTAGACCCCTCCAGATTCAAATGCTAGGGAGATCTAAGCTAGGAAGTGGTAGACGAAAAGGACATATCAAGTCTACTATACCAAGATGAAAGGCTCGTGCCTGATCTTCCAATGGATGATAATAACAAAGGACTATAGATAATGCAAGGATGGGGCTACAAAAAAAACAAGAAACTTTGGTAGAATGACAATGGTCTTCTAGTACCTATCATTCTTGAGAAGTGTATAAGAAATCTTGGCCTTGGATGCACCCCTCCGAAAATAACCATACCTGGAAAAAGTGCCCCAGTTAGAAAAGTTAAAGCTCCTCTTTAGTTACCGTTGTCCACAAGTCTACCTTTAGATAACTTTACCTTTGACATAATCGATGAGTGTGATGAGGACCCTATAACTGACATACCCATACTATTTGAGGATTCCTCCCTTCTCATGATTAGCACCCTATAGATTTTGAGTCAAACAACCAAACCAATAGGTTAAAACTTGTATAACCCCAACTCCTCAATTACGACCAACGAGGACCACTGATTTCACACAATAAAAAATGACGAGGCTCTCTCATAATTCATGGGATTACAGGATATGATACCATGTGGATATCATAAAGTTGGGTTCAAAATTTAGCTAGACATCATGAGCCTAATTTTGGGTCTAGCTTTGGTAGAATCTATAGCCTATTTTCTCATAGATGTCATATATTTTAATGCTTAAATGTTGGTATTGGAATAATATTTCCCTCAAACCATTGACATTTGACATTACCCTCTCTCTGCAGGTTTTAATGATATTTGGCATAATATGTGGGTCATCTATGTTGATTTTGCATGTGTTTAATGATTGTTTCTTAGAGTGGTTATTGATGTGCAGTTATTATGCATACTAACCGTGGATTGAAAAATTAATATGTCAAGTTACTGAAGACACCGCTAGTTGGGCATGCATCATAACATCCAGCTAAGAAGCTGCTCTAGGTCAAAGGAAACCGACAATAGAGATTCTTTATGTAACCAAATGTAACTTCCTTGTAGTGGACCTTAATGATCGAGCATGCATGGGTGTTACTACTGTGTTGGATCTGTGCTTGAATTGCATGTCTGGCCGGATTCCATGCATGTGTAACCGTCGCCGCTCCACTTTCCCCTATTTTCCCTAAATTTTGTCCTCCTAGTCGTGGAGTTGACTACCTTGTTAACTGTAGTATAAATAATAAGTTGATGCTCCTTCTTAAGAGGTTGCTCGATTCTACATTGTACTCTCATCTCAGTAATATTACTCTTTGTATGCACAATTTATAGTGAATGAAAATCATGTTTTGAGTTTGAACATCTGAGTGTTTGTTAGTTTAGAGGATACTTATCCAAGGGGGCCCACTTGGTGAGTAATCCGTTCTCTTAGTTCAACATTAGCTTATTATTACTGGCCATTTGATACTTAGTTTGAAATCTAGCATTAATTGTTCTTGCAGCCACTAGAAGTCCATTCAGTGTCTGTTCCCATAGCCAAAGAAGACAGAGTAGTTCTTGTTTGTTGCTCAGATCTTTCATTCTTGCTTTGCATTTCAATTTAAGCATAGTTATTGGTGGACATTCAACATTTGCTTTATTTCCTTTCAGCCCCTTGAGCCCCTAGTGTACATATAGTGCTGACCCATTTCAAGTTCATGTCTCTAAGTTGACAAGTTAAATGCACCTTCATGATGGTTGAATGACTATTTAGGTTAGATGTCTAATCTTTGAGTCATGGCTATAAAATCCTAGTTATGAGATCATTGTAGGAGGCCAAATTTTTTGGCACCATTGCCGAGGATGGTGTCAAGCTAGGAAGTTTTTGGAGTCATTGGTAGATTTGCTGTAGTATCTTTGAAATTTGTTCATAGCATACCCTCGTATAGGAAGTAATGACCCTCCTGATTCTTTACCAATTTTTTGTGTGAGTTGACTAATAGTGAGTGATACCGCATGCATAGAGGAAGGAGAAGGGATGCTTATGGGAGATTTCTTCTGAACAATCCTTGTCTATTCCAGTTAGTTGAGTACAAGAACTTATCAAAAGAAGAAGATCCACACCCCTTGTAGACGCATATCCTGATCTGACTAGTTTTGAAGTCTCCTCAGAAGATCAAAATCAGCTTGAAAACCCCTTTGTCTTTGAACCACATCAAGCAGGCATGGGTGATGCAAATAAGAATAGACAAAACCAACTAGCTTTTCCTTTCCCCATTTCCCATCAAAATAAAGTTGACAACATCAAGAACATCCCTTCCTCAACACTCCCCAAGTTTTATGGACTTGTGACAGAAGATCCTGATACCTTCTTATTTGAGTTTGACATACTTTGCAAGAGTTATGATTATACTACCGATGCCCATAGGCTTAAGCTATTTCCCACCACTTTGAAAGAGGTTGCATTAAGATGGTTCATGAGCCTAGGAAGAGATACTATGGAAACTTGGGAAGACATGAAGACAAAATTCCTTGAGAAAGTACAAGGAATACTATAGGGATAGTGACATGAGAGGAGGTGACAATTTTAGGATGCAACAGAAGGAAGACGAGAGCTTGGAAGACTACATTGCAAGATTTTTGTTTTGTCTACAAAAATCTCCACACCATGCACTTAATGAGGACTCACAAAAGTTGCTTTTCCTAAGAGGAATCAATGATGGTTGCATTGATGCTTTGGACCTCATGGAAGGAGGAGATATCTCCCAAGTTCCTTGGGAAGATATCAAGAAGATATGCCATAATTACTCTAGGGTAGCTTCAAAGAAAGGGAGAGCTTATCAATCATCCATGGGTAGGTCAACTACTGGTGGAGTTTCAAGAATGGAGATCACTCATTTGCTGGTAGACTTCAAGCAATATATTATTAACAATCTAGCTACTCAGCTAGATACACTTCAGGCCGAAAAGAAGCAAGAGGAGGCATAAATGATGTTGAAAAAGTATTGTCCTCACTGTAGACAAAAGAAAGAGGATTGCAGATGTAAGATGGCTCAGAATATTGAAAGTAAGCAGATTCCACCTGAGTTCAAGCCAATTCAAATTGAAGAAGACCAAGTCTACTATGTTGCATAGAGGAAGCCTTGGGCTCCAAGACAAGGTATGCCACCAGACCCACTATCCTATGCTAGACCATATTTTAACTCTTACCCATCTGGAAAACAATGGAAAACCCTATATCCACCCAGTTATGGAGGATATCCACCATAGTCTTGGTGTAACCCTCCAAATGCTTGGCCTAACCACCGGATTCCACCTCAGTGGCAGCAACCTCAGGGGAATTAGCAATAATTTCAAGGGCACTGGCAACCACCTCCAAGAAATTGGAAGCAAACAAATCAATGGAGAGGAGGGTAGCAATGGCCTACCCAGAATACCACTTACATGTAACCACCTTCTCAGCCCTGACAACTTGCTATAATGCCTCCACCCGCTAATCCAAGTCCTAATGCACCTAAACCAACTTAGCTACCAGCTCAGCCCACACCCAATCCTAATAATAAGCCATATCAACATCCTATATATTCTTCTGATTCAAAACAATTTCTTGCATATGCTGTGAGTGTAAGTGATATTCATTTGCATTTAGGAACCAAGCTACCAACCCCTTCCAAGCCTATCATTATTGAGCTTCCTGTGGAAGAGGAGGAGGAGCCTCTAAATGATCCTATTAAGCCAAATGCACCTAAAAGTCTTGAACCAGTCCAAGCCAAACAAACCAAGCAAGAACCACCATTTCCTTAGAGATTGGAAGTTGCCAAGAATAAGGAAGAAAAGGAGGATACTACTTTTGACATCCTAGATCAGCTAAAGCATATATGCATTCAAATACCCCTATTTTAGGCCATAAAAGATGTTCCAATCTATGGCAAAGCCATTAAGGAAGCTTGTTTGAAGAAGCCAAGCAGGAAGAAGAAAGACCCAACTATAGTTCATGTGGTGGGAAAACTAGTTGATATCATGTTGGGAAAAGTGACTATTCCTAAGTATAGTGACCTAGTCAGTCCTGTGGTAGCAGTTGTCATAAATGGGATTCAAGTGAAGAATGCTCTGATTAATTTAGGGGCAGAAATCAATGTAATGACCAAAGACATCTTGCAACAACTAAATATTGCAAGCATGAGATCTACTCCTACTGTCCTGCAGCTTGCAGATAGCTCTACTATTAAGCCTGATGGTGTAGTGGACGATATTATGGTAGTGCTAGACTCTTGGGAATATTTAGCATATTTTATGATTCTTTCTCCTAAGGCCACACTAGGTGGGTATCCCATTATCCTTGGAAGACCTTGGTTGGCAACTGCCAATGCCTATATTGGATTTCAATCAGGTGACATGACCATTTTGGATGGAAGGAGTACTAAAAAGTTTGTTCTTTATCCACCTGCTCAGCCATCTCATGATGAAGAAGATTTTGTATGGCCACAAGTTGGTGAAGAGGCCGAACTTATGATGCTAGGAAAAATATCTTTCATGCAGCTCTGAGATGAGGATGAGGTGTTGATTAACATCATTTAGAACCATTATGGAGTGGAGGACACATAATATTCTACTTTAGTTAGCACATTCCTGCCTGTTCTTCCTGCAACCACTGTTTCTGCAGACATTTTTCCTACAAATGTTCTTCCTGCAGCCACTGTTCCTGTAGAAACTGTTCCTACAACAATAGGTACGTTCCATACATTGATTCCATATGAACTAAAGGTACCATGTGTTAATGAATCAACCATGGTAGAATTAACTACACAAGTATAGGTGTCAGAAGGAAAATATTTGAATATTAATAATAAATTGAGTGAAGTGCAACAACTGTTGTTGGAAAATCTATTAAGAGCCCATCAACATGCATTTGCATGGGATTATCATGACATGAAGGGACTGGATCCTAAACTTTGTACCCATATAATTTATATTAGAAATGATTGCACTCTAGTAAGATAGCTACAAAGGAGGATTAACCTTGCACTAAGAGAAATTGTGAAAGGAGAATTGCAGAAATTGCTAAATGCAGGATTTATCTATCCCATTTCAGATAGTCAGTGGGTGTCTCCATTGGTGATTGTGCCAAATAAAGGAGGGAAGTGGTGAGTTTGTGTCGATTACAAAAAACTTACTGCTACAACCAAGAAATATCACTTTCCTTTACCATTCATTGATAAATTTTTAGACACACCTGTAGGAAAGCAATACTTCTCTTTTCTAGATGGATTCATCGGCTACAACCAGATCCAGATTGCACCAGAGAACCAGGAGAAGACCACATTTACCTATCCATGGGGGACCTATGCCTATTCGGTACTCCCATTCAACTTGTGCAATGTACCTGCAACCTTCCAGAGGGTAGTCATTGGTCTATTTTCAGACATTTCTCATTATTGCATGGAGATTTATATGGATGACTTTACTACCTATGGTGTTGATTTTGATCAAGCATGAGAATCTCAAAAAGGTCCTACAAGGATGTGAAGACCAAAACTTGTCCTTAAATAGTGAAAAGTGTTTCATGATGATGCAGGAAGGTGTAGTTCTTGGCCACTACATCTCCCATAAGAGAATTCAAGTAGATCCTGCAAAGATTGAGGTAATCACAAATCTTCCCACACCTGCAAAATAGAAGGATGTTAGGATTTTCTTGGGTCATGTAGGATATTATAGGTGTTTCATCAAGGATTTCAGCAAGGTAGCAACATCAAGCATAAATTTTCAGTAAGGATGCTGGAATTCCCGAGATCAGCTTGTGACAAGGCATTTTCTACTTTTAAGACAGTTTTGGAAAATGCTCCTGTACTTAAGGGACCCAATTGGGAGCTTCCTTTCCACATTCACACTGATGCATCAAATTCTACCCTCGGAGCAAGCTTGGGACAAAAAGAGGGAGTTGTTGAGAATGCTATCTACTTTGTCAACAAAAATTGCAAGGAGCTAAATTCAATTATACTGCGATAGAGAAAGAAATGTTGGTCATAGTTTATGCATTGAACAAATTCAGACATTACATAATGGGCTACCAAATCTTTGTGCACACTGATCATGCAGCCATTAGGTGCCTCATGAATAAACCGTTGATCACAGGTAGATTGTCAAGATGGTTATTATTGATGCTGGAGTTTGATATAACTATTATAGATAAGCTAGGAAGAGCTAATGTTGTTTCAAATTTTCTTTCAAGGATGACTACATCAGAAGACAACCAGCCCATAGATGACTCTTTTCCCGATGAGCATCTATTCTCCCTCAGTGTACAAATACCCTGGTATGCTGACATAGCCAATTACTTGGTCACAGGTAGAGTTCCTTCTCATTTCTCCCCAAAAGAGAAAAGGGCACTCATTGAAAGATCTTTTCCTTTCTCTTGGATTGTTGGATGTTTATTTTATACTAGACCTGACCATGTCATGAGAAGATGCGTAAGAGAAGATGAGACTTATGAAATTTTGCATGCATTTCATAATGAACCGTGTGGAGGACACTTTGTGTCCAAAAGAATAGCAATGAAGATCTTGAACATAGGGTACTACTAGCCAACACTTCACAGAGATGCAGGAAGGTATACCAGAAAATGTGATAGATGTCAAAGAATGGGCAAACCAACCAGATCTGATGAGATGTCATTGTGTCCTTAGATATTGATCACTCCATTTGACAAATGGGGATTAGATTATGTGGGACCAATTGACCCTCCATCAAATGGTAAGTCTTATATATTAGTATGCACTGATTATGTAACAAAATGGGTAGAAGTCAAGGCCATGAAGCATGCAAAGGATAACAAAGTTGCAGAGTTTCTATATGAGGAGATTTTCACAAGGTATGGAGTTCCAAGAGAAATAACGACTGATCAAGGGTCACAATGCACATCAACTCTTGTTGTAGCACTGGTCAATGAGTATAATATCAGGCATAGAAAGTTTACTCCTTATCACCCCTATGCCAATGGCCAAGTTGAGGTGGCAAACTAAGAAATTGAAGCCATTCTGACTAAAACGATAGCTATCCATATGAAAGATTGGGCAAACAGATTGCCTGAAGCTATTTGGGCCTACAAGACAACATGGAAAATAACTACAGGCTTCACCTTGTTTGAGTTGTTGTATGGAAAGACAGCTATGGTGCTAATTGAATTTGAACACAAAACTCTGTAAACTACAGTGGATTTAGGAATGGACATTTTTGAAGCACAGATAGAAAGAATCATGCAACTAAATGCTTTGGATGAAATAAGGAGAGCAGCCCTATAGCATATAGAAGTAGTGCAGAATTATAGAATCAAGTGGCATGACAGATTTATCAAAGATAAGAAGTTCAAACCAGGAGATTGGGCCTTTCTCTATGATTCAAGATATCAGGACAATGCAAGAAAATTGTAGATGAGATGGCTAGGACCATACAAGATTACTGAGGTCTTTCCCAATGGAGTCATCCAACTTACCACCACTGACCCTGTCAAGTTCAAGTTACTTGTCAACGGTCATCGCCTCAGGTTATATCATAAGCCAACTTTTAAAGAAGAATTCCTACAACAATTCACCCAGCACTCAAAGCTTCCTGCAACAGAAGGCGGTGGACCTAGTGTCCCTCCTTCAGTCTAATTGAGGTGTGTACTTCTCATAATAAATACTTTCACTTATGTGGAAGCCCATTTCTTTGTTATCCGCCCATCCACCCATCCATACCACCTAACTCTCTCTTCCATCACTTCATTCCACCTCATTCCATTCCACCCCATCTTCATTCATTGCTTGATCCATTTTCCAACAAGGTGAGTGTTACCTTATCCATCATCTCTACAGTAAATTTTCCACACATTCAAGTATGTGCGCATTAATTGCTATCTTTAATCATCTTTTAAGTACGTTCATTTAATCATTGTACGTTAGCATAGGTATTCACATAAATGTCATCATTGCTTGTCAATCGCCACTCCCATCTCACATGTGTGGACACATGTCCAAATTTAGGTTGGGGGGAGGGAAACAAAAAAGATACAAAGATTTTATTTTCCATGTGTCAAACCATATTAGGCTACGTCAGAATTTTAAAATGAGCTGGCTGCATGAGTGAAGTCACAATAACTGCAGCCACCAATTCTTCCTATCATAGTTTCCCTTGATCACTCCTTTTCTTGCTATTATTTCCCTATCCTAATCTTGAGTTGCAAGCAAGAAGACAAAAAAAAAGAAAGGAAATCTAGTTGACGTAGATACTATAGGGAAGTGCACTTGATTTTCAGAAGGGGAATTGCAGAAAAAAGTTGAAAGAAGTTGCAGAGAATTTGTTTGATTGCAGACAATGGGAGGTGGGTTAGTTTGAAACGAACCCATGGTGCATGATATTTTACTACAGGATGCACAATGCCTAGCCAAATTTCAAAACTATGGATGGATAGATTACTTTTTGAAGCTGGATGGCTTTGATGAAGGCATTTCCCTTGAATTTTCCTAGACATTTTTAGAAGGAAAAGCCACAGTAAAAGGGTTAGAAGTCGTAGCAATAGAGGAAAGAATTGCATAAGTTATAGGGTTACTTACCGATGGTGAAAATTACCCTGTTTCCAAAGACGCTAGGTCAGTCAGGGTTGAATTCGCAAAGCCAAATGATCCCCCATTGACCATAGACAAGCAAGGCGCAAAAAAAATGTCTCTGCTTGAGCCATGGAAGTAGATAGTTGTGTATGTTATCAAATACATTACTTGTGAGGGCCACCAATCAAACTTGCATTTTTTCCACTTCAAGCTTTTGAACCACATGAGGCACGAGAGGAGGATGAATGTACCCAATGTGTTGTACAATCTTCTCTCAATCATGGCAGTTGAGACCTAGAAAGGTAGGGATAATTTTGTTTCCCACCATTGCCTGATTAAATTGCTAGTTGAAAAAACCTTGCGTGATGTTTCTGGAATGAATTGGGAAGAGTTTATTAAGGTTGATCAAGATTATCTCCAAGAGGAGTTTGTCGATGTTAAACATTTGCCACCTAGGGCTACACCTTGATCTCGTAGGTCTAGTAGGAGGGTAAGTAAGGTGGAAGCCATTCCTAGTGCTTCAACCTCTAGTGTTGGCTCTGGCATGAATCCTCTTGCAGCAAAGGAAACCATTGAAATTATTTCTTCTAGAACAAAGCACTCAGAAAAAGAAAGCTCTTCCTCATATTTTTACGATGAGGTTCCACTCGAAACCCTCATGAAAACTAGGGCACAACAGAGGGAGGTAGAAATAAGAAAAGGAAAGGTTAAAACACAGCTTGTAGAAATAAAAGTACTAAGTCCAAAAAAGAGAAAGGTTGATACTATTCCTCCTACAACCAAAGGAAGATGTGAAGGACCTTCCAGAAAATCAAGACTAGCTAGGCTTGTGCAAGAAATCCCTAAACCTGATGAGACCCTACATGAGGACCTTGAAGCTCTGATGGAGCAGAAGCATGTTGAAAAAGAAGAAGAAGGCATATTTAAGGGAGCAACAAACATAAAATTGGTCGATCTTGCTAACATTGCAGAGGAATTGGAAGGAAATCAGAACTTCCTGCAGCAACAACCAGAACCTGAGCAGGAGTTCCTGCAGTCGCAGCAAGAACAAGAGTCCCTGCAGCAAAAGGAAGAAGAAACAACACCCTTACAGCTGGAGATAACTGGACAAATAATGCCATATGAGGAGCCGTCATACCAAAAAAAAGACCAGTAAGCATTCATAATCCTCTTGATTTTTCAATACATGAGCAATTTTGAATCTTTTGATAGAAATACAAAGGAGGGAGGCAGAATGGGAAAAAGGAAAAATGGAAGTTAAAGTAAGAAATTGAAAAGAAGGATGAAGAAATTGAGGAGAAAATGTAGAAATCGCCACCCCAAAGCGAGGGTAGATGATATGGCGTGCCTTGGTGCCAAAGACTGAATGTAGAGAACCCCAAGGGTCTATGCTTTTGTTCTCGAGAGAGAAGTATCTCTTTAAGATGTCAATACTTGCCTCAAGTTTGAATCCTTCTATTGATACCCCTATGAAATTTTTCAATGCTTATAGGATTGCCTCCCCGAACCGAAGAAATTGTTATGTGAATTTTATTTACATAGTTATATCACAAAGGACCATGAGTGGAACCCATCGCTATATGTTGAGATGTTCAATTGAGAGCATTCATGTCTTGGGTGC
>VDFB02086081.1:437963928-438009276 GCA_007258455.2 Sequoia sempervirens | reverse complement strand
GGAATGAAGCCTTTTCCTAATTTAGATCACTCCTATAGGTGATGTAAATTGCTTTCATTCCATTGTCTAAGAGCTGAAGCATTCTTAGTCTTCCACGTACGTTATTGCTTACTGCACATCTTAAAGTAAAACAAGTTCTCTAGTGCTTGTCGCATCTTAATATGTTGTTCAAGATATATAAAGTGTACTAAAATTTGTCTTTTACAGCTATCAGATTTGTCAAAGGTCGAAGAGATTCAACGTGGCGAGCCAGAGGTAGATGGGTTTAATACTGTCATTGAATGCTTTGTCATTAAATTGTCGAATTGGGCAAGTTACTATTTTGACATGCAAGTTACTGTTTTGAAGCCGACAGATAAGAATGAGTTTTGAACAAGATCATTAACGTCCATATCTTTGTTTCAGCTACTTGGCATATGCGTAGAAAAGACTATCTAATTTAAGCTATAGTCGTTGGGAATTTGCGTTTGGAAGCTTACATTTGCCTAGGTATGAATCAAATGTCATCTAAGGTATTTATTCCCTGTAGGTAAACAACTGACATATGATCTTGAATAATGATAGAGCTTTATTGTAGATCTTGACTTTTATCTAAAAAAATATGTATCTATCTATGGTGAACAACGATGGGAGTGTGTAGATTTGATTGTTGATTAAGTGTTATCACCTGCCAACTACTAATACAACCATATTTGATACTAACTCCCATATGATTATGCTAGGCAGGGTGCTGAGTGGTCGCTCAAGAATGGATTCCTCGCTGGCATTAATGATGGTGTGAGCCCCTTTAGATTAGTGATTTTTTTAAGCTGATCACAGAAATATGTTTTTAGATTAGAGAATAAGATAACGTGACAAGACTTTGAATATGCTAAAAGTCAAGTTCTCTTTTTTTTGTTAAAATATTAAAAAGTGCAAACTCTTTTGGAGTAATAAGCCCATTTTTAACTTTTGAGTTAGTTTCCTTTGGGGAATTATTCCTATTTTTATCTTTATTTTTTAATCAAGGCTTGTCATAAAAGGGTATTAGCAAACGGGATTTTTTTTTTTTGTTTCTTAAAGTGAAGAATCATTGGTTCTTTTCAAGGAAAAATTGATCCATTATTTAAAAGGTTAATGTTTAAAAAGCCATCTTGATCAAACAAACTTAACTCTTATATAATTGTGTTTTCATGGAATAGGTACAAGGAAAAGTGAAAAAGGTACAAAAAGCAAGCAAAGGTACAAACGAAGGAAAGCAAGGAAGATAAGGCTAGCAAAGGAAAACGAAAGAAGGAGGATATTTTGAAAAATCAAAGTGTTTTTAAACACTTTAAGTGTTTGTTTAACACTTCTTCACGAAATTGTTATCTTTCATTTTTAGGACACTAACTTTCATTTGGGTCTAAAAAGAACACTTTGATTTTTCACTTGTAAAGGGTTAAAATTGAAACTTAGACACCTACTAGATTTCAATTTGGGCTAAAATTGAACAAGGAAATCTTCATCTCTCCTTTGGTGTTTTAAAACGAATCAAATCATTGCTTTGAAGGATAAAATGAATGTGTGCCTTTATTGTTTTGTAATTATTTACACAAAGTAATATCATCAAAAGATGTATGCGCTTCTCTCGTGCGTCACGGCGATCTTGAGAATCAAAAAGCTTTTGGTGACATTAAGTTACGTAATAATTTCCCATACACACTTCGATTTGGGTTTAAAATTGAACAAAACACTTTGCGAGTGTGAGTTAGGTATATCGCATGTGTTCTCCCTTTGTTTCTAAATGAAGTTCGATCGAACTACGGATGTGCTTGCTTGCTATTGTTTACCTTTAGAGGGGCCTGCCTAAGAGACACATCTGAAAGGAGAACTCAAAGGCGAATCTAACTGATTTTTCATTCGGGCCAATATACAAATGGATAAGACTAAACTATCAAGTCCTCATGGTATGTAGGCCTTAGCCGTATAGTGTCTTTCAGAATGGGATACTACTGTAAAATGTATAAGAGCCCCTAGTAGGATTGATTAAAGCCTTTAGTGGCTTGTTGGACGCTCGCAAGGTGCCATGTCCCTGATGTTGTGTCATTAAGAACCTTGTTTGTAGCAGCCAACCAGTCCATCCAAACGAGTTTATCAAAGTGGTGCATTGGAACTTAGATTCTAAGAAGTTACTTGTCATGTCTGATCTTGGTTGAAATATAGAGGTTAAGACTTCATTCTTAACATACCTTTATTATTTTATCCTTGGTTGCATGTAAAATCATCTCTTCTACTATGAAGGGCATGAGGCAAGCCCACTAAGAAAAACGTACCAATTGAGCTAGGATGTTATATTGCATGTGAGTCAGTTTAAAAACACAGTTCTTCTATCAAAAACATTTGAAAACCAACATTCAATGAATCATCAAAATTGCAAACCCTTTAGGAGAGGAAAATATCCTTGAACAAATTCACATGTTATTGCTTGTCCTTGGGATTCGTATCCTTAGAGGCATCTAAGCATTTGGATTTCATCTCAATTTGCTTCTACTAAAGTCAACTTTAGGTAACCTTTGCCTTGATTTCCTCGATATCCGCATAATGCACTTTGTGGGATGAAAGGGAATTAGGACATTGGACATTCAGTTGAAAACCTAATCAAGAGTGTGTTTGTGGTAAAAAGAATCCATTAAGAAAAGATTAAATCAATTGGACCCCACAAATGTGCTTGGCATTTTTCGGTCATTTGGTTTTCATGCAAAACATTGGTCTTTTGATTTTGAATTACTCTTAGAGAAAAGGCATGTTCTTCACTATCTTGGCCTAGTAAACAAGTCCTTCCTAGGTTCATTTAGGATCAAATCAAACATTTCACCCATCCCAAACATCTATCAAAATCCATCCCACCAAACAACTTTAGAGCTTTTGGAAACATCATGCTAGGCTTAGGTAAGTCATCATCATCAAAATCACCTTGTTTAGTTAGGTGTATGGGAATGTATCCTTTCTCATACCTCTAATTAAATCAGCAATCTTTTGAACAAGTTCATCCTAAGATCACATCTAACATCTTAGGTTTTAGAGGTTCATTATCCAAATCAAAACAAATCAAAATCAAACCCTAAGTCTAGCATTGATCCAAAGTTCCTAAAAATTCAACACTCATATCATTTTACACCTTTCATCCTTCATCTCGTCATTAGTCTTGAGAACCTTAGAGGTCACTTTTGCAACAAGGTCAAGACACAAGGAGAACATGGAATACAAACTTGATCCATACATCATGAGTAATCCAAATCTATTGAACACTCAAAGCCTTACAGTGCTTATTGATTATCAAAAATCACACTTATACAATCCATACATGGGATCAATGCCTTCGACAAACATCAATGGTACAACAAGAATGAGTATTCCCAAATCAAATATTGGAACACATTTCCTGATGGTAAATCTAAATGCAAACCTACAAGTCTGTCAACCGAACAATCAAAGCATGAGCCTTCAAACGAACAATGTCATCCCACCAAATCCCTACAAGCCAAATGAAAATGTACCAAGTACAAGTTTTCGAAACATGAATCCAAAAAAATTTGGGATGGATACATTTGTAAATCATATGAATATTCCAAATGTGAACAATGGTCAATTTCAACCTATCATGCCAAATCTGAGTGTCATCCCAAATGAGAACATTTTCCAAAATCAAACACAAGAACAAATTTAGTGAGATCAAATTGTTGCACTTAACAAAATAGTTGAGTCATTGTGCCAAGAGACATCTCCACCACCATTACCCATATCAACATCATTCCTTGGTTTAGAGCCTCCCCCTTTACCTAACACCAATCAATTCATCACATCAAATCCGTTGAATATACCATCAATATCGCACCAACAAATGGTATCTAATCAAATAACATCACTCATGACAAATGAAAACATGGTCTCCCAAGGACCCATCACCTTGGTCATTCTGACCATTCCTATCTCCTCAATCACTCCAACCACCCCTATCACACCCATCATATCTCAACCCCTCACTACCATGATCGCTCCAAGAATATCTCAACCACTTGTCACTACATCCAACACAATTCCAAATCCGCCACCACTACCACCAAAACCGAATGCAACAAGACGATATGACATTGCGCTAAAAGCTCACCAGGCCTACCAAAAGGCCATCCAACAACATCTCATGCAAGAAGCAAGAAAAGCTCAAAAAGTGCAACAAGCCTCTCAAGCTACCCAACAAACACAAGCACAAACACAAAAAATAACAACTATTGAGAATAAGGATCAAGATCAATCCATCACTGAGCACCTTGAAGCTATGTCTACTCATTCGATGATCAACTCACCATACATCAAGAGCCACTTTTTAGTGATCTCTTTCAAGGAGTGTTAGGATTGTTTGATCCTATCGACATAATGCATGATCCATTGACCTATGATCATGTTGAAAATTTCTCTACATCGCCTTATGAGTTAGAGTACATATCTCAAGAATTCATCCCAAAGCATGATCAAAATCTTCCACTAAGGTCTAGCAATGGTCCTTTTCAAGACATGTTGATCCCCTTCGACCTCATAATCACAAATACTGAAGGAACCCTGAACTCGACAGTTGAGGATATTAAACCATTTACCATGTCTAATAACAACATCCAAGAACCCTTTGTAAGCAATCCATCCTTTGAAACTGATCCATGTCAAGAACTTGATCCAAAGCATGTCGAAAGCAACTTCGGAATCATTCAAGATCAAGAATTTTTATCTTCAAGATACTACAATAATCTAATGGACACTCTCCTATCTATGCAAGATGATCATATCCATACTCCTCCATATTCCCATGAGATGCTTTCTTTGGATGGAAACATAGATGATTGTTATTCAGAACAGGATCCCTTTATTCCTGACATTGTTACACAAAAAGAGTAGGTTATTGATTCCTACAATCAAATAGAGTGGTCAACAATAGTATCATATCTATCCCAAATTTAGACTGAGAACATCATGAATAAAGATATTCAGTATTATCCACTCAAACAAGCAGGTCAGACAAAACAATATATTCCAGAGTTAGTAGAGCAACAAATGGAAATAATTTCATCTACAGTGATCATTGATCAGAGAATGCATTCTAAATGGGAGCTCGTAGAACAAGTAGAATCAAAGCATGAAGGTACTACTTCTACCATACTGGGGGCAACTTCATCTCAAGCAAATGTCAACATAGGGAGCACAAACAGTCCTTATGATGAAACTAGTGTCAATACTACAACCAGCCATGTCACAAATCTTCATCCACCCATCACCCCATCCATGAATTAGGACCAATGTCAAAAGAAAGAATTGAATCAAAGAATGAAGAAAATTATCAAAGAAAGAGAAGCTAAGAAGCATAATGGAAAAATCAAATACAAGTGGATACCAAAAAATACAAAGAAAGATCATCCCTATCAAACTCCATTAGTCAAAGAAACTATGGGGAAAAATAAAAAAGGGAAAAGTATCCATCAACGATGTCCACAAAAGAAAAAGTAGGCTTTTCAAGTGATGTACAAAGTTTATCAAGCGGTTGGTCCTAATTCCACGCACACTTTTGTATCCACCCATCATTGCTCATCTTCCCAAGTTTGGAGAGTCAAATATTCCAAGCTATCAACCAATCCATATTTTATCCCTAAACACACTCCATCCACGCCTCCACACATGATATCCAATTCTCGAATTGACCATGTGTTGGCAGCGACCCTTCATCATAAGGATTTCGAAGGCACTCTATTGCGATGTGTGCACAAAGACAATGTTAACTCCAGTATCAACGAAGCAGGTCAAGAATCTCAAAAGTTGTATTCAAGTGCACATATCTTGGCAAAGCAACTTCTTCAAGCAGGATGTCGATGGCACATTATGATAGAAGCATCTACATCGACACCACTAGGTGAGTCGGCATGAATCTTTCAAAAAAATCAAAAAAATCAAAAAATATGAAAATCCAAAAAAATGAGAAAAAGGATTGAAAACAGTAAAGATAAAAATCATCCTCTAGTGAAAACCGCATGGGCGGCGCTTTGGGTAGGTACCATGATGAAAACTTAGCAAGCAAGCATCATGATAGAATTGAGCATCTACGTGCGCTAGTTCAGATGAAAGCATCTCATCCCATCCATAATAAATTTAGCACTCCATCCATCTCAGCCATAATAAATCCATTCATTCATAAACCATTTATCCAATCCATTTTCATCCATCTGCATCCATCATCCAAGTTATCTTGATCTTGATGAAAGTTTGGGGCACACTTTATGCTTGCTTACGATAAACATCTTAACATGGGTCATTTTCATTGATCCTATCCTATTCAGCATTATCTAAGCCATGAAGCATTATCCAAAATGATCATTCCTTATCTGAACATTGTATCTTCTCGCAAGATAATCCTTGGCATCCTTTGCATGCTTACAATATCCATCCATCCATACACCTCTCTAAGCATCCATCTCTAACATTTCATACATTGCTAGACATTGGGGGTAGATATTTACATCTTGCTTCAAGAATAAATCTTGATCTATATCCTCCAATTTATGTGGCGATCCGAACATTGGCAAATGTGAAACCAAATTGGTCAAAGCATTTGTGATCCAAAATCCAAAGCACTAGCCCATGACATATTTTGATGAGAAGGCATTCCTTATCAGTCTTCATCTTTCATCGAACATCAATCCAAATAATCAATATTAGTCACATCTAACGCATCCTCAAACATCACATAAAATCATTTAAAACAACTTTTGTTCCAAACTAAGCTTCAACAATCCTGATCAATTGAATCCAATCAATCCATAATCTTGGGATATCCTTCCCAATCATTGTGTTTCTTAACACTATCCTTGCATTGTTGTGCGTCCTCAACAATGTCATCATCATCAAATCCTTGTCAATCAATCCTTGCATTGTTGTACATCCTCAACAACGTTATTGTCATCAATCTTGATCAATCCAATCCTTCCATTATTGTGTATCCTCAACAATGTCATCATCATCATCAATCCATCGATCTGATCAATCAACCTTAGCTTGGTTTTTAGAAAAATCCCAAAACAAAGAACTGATATCATCACACATATCCATATCAAAATCGTCAAAATCATGCGAAAATCCAAAAATATCCAAAACATTGAAAAAATCCAAAAACATCCAAAACATAGGAAAATCCAAAAACATCCAAAATATCAAAAAATTCAAAAACACTCAAAAAGTCAGAAAACATCAAAAACATGGTATCTGAACTACATCATCTCTGAGCTTAAACGTAGGCAAGGCTAATCTTTGATCAGCCCCCGAGACATCAAAATCCAAAAACATTCGAAAAAACATCAAAATCCAAAAACATTCATAAAATCTCACAAAATCCAAAAACATTTGAAAAATCAAAAATCAAAACATTTGAAAAAATCCAAAAACCCAAAAACAGCCTCAAAACATTTCAAAACGGTAAAAACATCCAAATATTTGAAAAAATTCATCCATCCCATCTCGCTTGCACCCGCAATAATCAATCATCCATAATAAACTGATCGTCACCTTCATCCTTTGGCAAAATAAACAAAAACAATCATAGCAGTCAGCAAAAGCAAACTTCAAATGCAAAATCAAAATCAAAACAACAAATCTTTAAAACAAAATCAAACTCTTGATCAATCGTACAAATGACAATCAACCTTATATCAACAGCCTATCAATCAACTTATCAAACCATCATCATCCTCTACAATGCATGTCCTAGGATATATCGTTTCGACAATGGGCATCATTTTGGATATCACTTTGGATTCTTATCCTATCAAAACACATCCCTTTGGCTGGAGATATGAAGAACATTGACTTGTTTGCGTACTTGATCTTTTCTTTTGATTTATCTTATTGCGCTCATTCCAAGGACCTCTCGATGATATTTGAACGACGGATTTAGAGAGATAGGAATGGGGCAATGATATGTGCTTATTGGACGTTCTTGTAAAATAACTTAGTGAATACTTGCTTTGTTAGGTACGCCCTAGCAAGGTTTCCGTATGTCAAGTGTGAACAAGAATACTCCTATCCATTTGTCGATTCAAAGTCCATCGCACTAGGTACAACACCATTCTAGTTCTTTATACCTTGATGCATCGTATCTACATGTGTAATCAAACATAACCTGTAAGTAACCCTTTTAAAATCCCAATCCTTGATAATCAAATCATCATCTATCATCATCACCTATCATCATCAGCATCTCTAATAAAGTCTCATCAGATCATGGACTTATTGGATCCTCTTGTCATCATCTCATCTCTGCGCTAACATCATCATCACCAATGCATCCATCATACATACATCTTGCATCCACAAACCATCAGCAGTCGACATATCATTCATATCATACATAATAGGAAACATTGATCATTTCACATGCATTGCATTTTCATCATCATCGTAATATAGATCTGTTAGTCTAAGCATTTGCATAAATCATCCATTGCATAATCATAGCTTATCACATCATCCATCTCATCCATCTCGCATCATATCATCATTTAAGTTGTTATTCTAAGCATCTTAAAACCATCTCATTTGCATCATCATCCATAACCATCCATTTTGAACCTCTTTATCGCAAGATCGACCCTCAAATTGAATCTTTTCTCTCGATCTCTCGAGGGGGCAATGTACCAATGTACTTCCCGCTAGGGCATCCGAAAAATTAGAAAATTTTTGAATTTTGATTGTGGCAAGTTTATTCTTTGAACCAATGCAACAAGTACATTGCTTCAAAGAGGGACAAAATGTAGACATGCAAAATATGCATATAGGTCAATCCAATGGTTTAATCAAATAATAACATTTCATCTCTCATAAATCATTCAACATTTATCTTGCATCATCCATTTAATTAAATAAACTAGGACTTTATTTAATTAAGTCTCAAAAGACATATTTCTCCTTTTCTGATTTAAATAAATCAAGTATTTAAGTCATAGAAGTCAAAATTCACCTAATCATTATTAAGCTAACCTAACAATGATCAAATACTAATCCTAACCACTTGCATTCTCTAGATTATGCCACTTGCACAAATAAATCAATTTATTGATTTATTAAAATCATCATTTTCACTCAACATGGCATTTATGAGGAATATTCCATCAGGTTTGAATTCAAAAGGCAAGTTGAAATGTACATCCAACAGGGCATTTAATAATTCTTACATGTCTCTTACATGTCCCCTTGCAAAGGTCAAACCCAACATTTACTCTCAAATTTGAATTTGAAATTTCCCCCTCTTGGGCACATTCTCCAAATCTTGCACATGCATCAACCACTCACATGATGACAAGTGTCCTCATCTCATTGGTCCAATCTTTAGTCCCACATCCTCCATGTTTGGCACTCTTAGAATTTGAAAATCTACAAATAGAGGCATCATTCTTCAAGCAAATCCTTCACAATCTCCACAATTTCATCTACATCTCTTGCAAGGTCACTCTCTTAAATTGAGAACTGATTTTTCTCATCATCACTCCACCATCTTCATAGCATTTTCATCATGGAACTTATCTATCAAGGATTGAGAAAGGGATATTTTCTACAATAGCACCAATCCACTATGAGATAAAGTTGGATCATGTCTTTTATATGCTTTGTTTAGTTTCCATTGTTTCATTTTATTGCATGATTGACATGTTTCATTATTTTATAGGGATGTTGAAATGTTGCTTTGTTTTAAACTAACCATTTGCAGATTTTGACATCCACAACTGTTTTCAATCCTTTTTCTATTTTTTTATTGAATTTTTATATTTTTTGATTTTTTTGGATTTTTTGGATTTTCTGGATTTATACCTTGCAAGCTTAGGCATAAATTTTTTTAAGATGGGAGTTATTCATAGGCTCCTGTAGAGGTTCACCTTCTGGTGTGGATAATTGATATGCCCTTGATTTGTAGCTTGTCGCGATGATGAAAGGTCCCAACCAATTGGGTTCAAACTTTCCCTTGCTATCTAGATTTGGTACATTTTTATAATTCTCCTTCAATACAAGCTCTTCAACTTGAAAGGTCTAACTCCTGATATTCTTGTTGTAGATTCTTTTGAGATGGTTCTAATAGACCTATAAATGGTTTAAGGCATCCATGCACTACTAATCCAATACCTCCAACTCATTCAATCGTAACACCCAATATTCTTCATCTATAATGAGATTTTGCAATGATATGGCTTTTGATCCATAGACTAGGGAGAATGGGGTTTCCCTTGTAGGTGTGCAGATACTTATTCGATAGGCCCATAGGGTGGGGTTCAATTGTAGGTGCCAGTCATGACTAGCATCATTGACTGTCTTCTTTAGGATTTTCAAAATGGTTTTATTGGTAGCCCAGCTTGGTCATTTCCTTGGGGGTAGTATGGAGTGGAAAAGAAATGTTGGATATTGAATTTTTGGCATAGGTCTTGAACATCCTGGTCTTTGAAAGGTGTCTCGTTATCTGAGATAATGGCTTAAGGGATACCATAGCAGAAAATTAGGTAGTTCACGATGAACTTGGAAATCTACTTTGTTGTGATATAGGTCATGGGAATGGCCTCTACCCACTTCGTGAAGTACTTTGTGGTGATGATGATGAACTTATGTCCACTAGATGAGGTGGGTGTGATTTTACCAATGAGATCAAGCCCCCATTGTGAAAAGGGCCAGGGTGTAATGATTGGGTGGAGCTCCTAAGCTAGTGCATGAATGAGATCCCCATGTTGTTGACACTGCAAACATCTCCAGACATAGTTGTGAGCTTCCTTCTCCATTGTAGGACAATAGTACCCAATCCTCAACAGTTTCTTAGCCAAACCACTTGAATGTGACCCACAAATTCCATTGTGTACCTCAATTAAAGTAGGCAAAGTTTCCTCAGCGTTTAGGCACCGTAAAAGGGTTCCTTCAATACTCCTATAGTATAGGGTGTCTCCTAAGATAACAAAGCAGGATGACTTCTTGAAAAATGTTCTTTTATGGTTCGGGGTTATATTAGTGAGGAGGACTTCTATTCTCAAGTAGGTGTATACATCATGATACTAGGGATCACCAGGACCAACGATTTCACACTCAAATTCAAACTCTAGTACCTCAAATGCTTGTACGAGAAGCTTCTCTACAAGGAATTCTTTCTTAGGGACATTGTGTGGGATATCTAGTAGCAATCCAATTGTTGACATAACATCTTATGCTCTATTGTTTTCCCTGGGTATTTGATCAAACATGATGTCAATGAAGAATTCTTTGAGGTGTTCCACCAGTTTCTTGTCTAGGGTCAATTTGTCATCCTTTGTTTGATATTCATCATTGACCTAGTTAATGATTAGCTGTGAATCTCTATATACTTTGAGTGCCATGATTTTCCACTATACTACAATTTTGAGTCTTATGATGAGAGTCACATACTCTACAATGTTGTTTGTGCAAGGAAAAGACAACTTATATGACTTTGGTATGCAATCTCCTTGTGGTGTAATGAAGAAGACCTCAGCTCCTAATCCATGTTGTGTGTAGGATCCATGAAAATAAATTTTCCAGTGATCTACTATACTTACGTTAAAGATGGACTCATCGGGGAACTCTAATACAAGTGGGTTCTTTGAATATATCAGTGCCTATACTGGCTGATCTATAATTACTTTTCCTTTAATGGCCTTCAACTCTACATACTCAATGTCATGTTCAGTTAGATCATAACCCATTTAGTTGTTCTCCTTGTGAGAGTTGCTTTAGAAAGTAGATACTTAAGAGGATCTATCTTGGTGATGAGTTTTATCTGATGTGCTAGCATATAGTGTCTAAATTTTTGTGATGCAAACACCATTGCTAAGCAAGCCTTTTCAATGGATGTGTAATTCAGCTCATGTCCCACCATGGTTCTATTGATGTAGTAAATAGCTCTCTCATTCCCATTTTCATCATGTTGTGCAAAGAGAGCACCAAGGGCCGCTGCCATTGCCGATATATACAGGATCAAGGGCTTTCCTAGAATTGGTGGCATGAGAACCGGTGGTGTGAGCAAGTACTCCTTGATTTTATTGAAAGCCTGGTCACATTTTTCTTCCCATTTGTATGCTACCCCCTTGTGGAGTAGATGAGAATATGGGATAGCCTTGTCTACTAGTTGCACTATGAATCGATGAATGGATTGGAGTCTTCCCTGCAAACCTCTCAACTACTTCAAGGTTCTTGGTGTCTCCATCTCAAGAATTGCTTTGACTTTAGTGGGGTCTATCTCAATTCCTCTCATAGATACAATGTACCCTAGTAACTTGCCTAATTGTACCTCGAAGACACTTTTTAGGATTGAGCCTAGCCTTGTATTCTTCTAGCCTATAGAAGATGGGGCTTAGTGTCAATATGTGATCTTGGCATTTCTTTGATTTGGCCAATATGTCAGCCACTTAGTCCTCCATAGTTTTGTAAAATCATATCATGGAATATTAGTGTCATAGTTCTTTGATAGGTAGCTCATGCGTTCTTTAGCCCAAATGGCATCATATTCCAATAGTATGTTCCCCGTGGACAAGTGAAACTCATTTTGTATTGGTCATCCTTAGCTATCATGATCTGATTGTGCTCTAAGAATCCATCCATTAGTGATAGCATTTCATGCCTTACCATCATATCCACAATCATGTCTATGTTTGGGAGAGGGAAATCATCTTTGGGACATGCTTTGTTAAAATATCTAAATTCAATGCAGATGCAGATGCCCCCAGTAGGCTTTGATATAGGTATAATATTTGAAACACACTCTAGATAATCAATTGGTCGTATGAAACTAGCATCAAGGAGCTTCTGTAATTCCATCTTGACCAATAATGTTATTTCTGGAAGCATCTTTCTCAATTTTTTTCTTACTTGTTTTGCTTCTGGATAAATAGCTAGATGGTGAATCATAACTTCTAGATCAAGACCAGGCATGTCAGTGTAGGTCCATGCAAAGTTTACCTTTCTTTCCCTTAGGAATGCAGCTCGAAGTTCTTGTTCTTCTATCAAAAGTGGTTTTGCATAGAAGGTGATATGTGGTGTTTCTTTTGTTCCCAGGTTGACTGGATTAAATTTTTTTGCTAAGACTACTAACTTCTCTTGATGAATAGCACTAAGGGGAAGATTGAATCCCTCATCCTCTGGTGCCTCGAAGAGGTTTTCACCATTGGATGCATCCTTTTTTTTACTATTTTACAGTCAGAGAGTGTCACAATGTGGTTTTCACTCAAATACCTAGATATTATTCTTAAATTTTCACTTTTACAACTGAGGGATTCAATCGTTTCCCCATAATATGCATGTGTGTCTCGTCGGCCTCCTACAATGATCTCATAACTAGGCTTATACAACCATGACTCATAGATTGGATATCTAACCTGAATAGTCATTCAACCATCATGAAGGTGCATTTAACTTGTCAACCCAAGGCCGTGAACTTGAAATGGGTTAGCATTGTATGTGCACTAGGGGCTCAAGTAGTCATTGCATTCTACAGCTAAGAAACACAATGTTGAAAGTAAATAGTTGAAAGGAAATAAGCAAATAATGAATTTACATCAATTGTAAGGGAAGTTTAGGGCATCTCAGAGAAACCTCCAAGAATAGTAGTGCCTTCAGTAACTTCAAATCCAATTAGATTGCCTCAAAGACACGTACAACTATTTCCTAAAGTGGAAATAGACACAGTTCATTTCCCACATTAATCCTTCTGAGAGAAGAACATGTAAATTCAATAGCAAGCAATAATAGATTCTAGAAATAGAACCAACACAGATGAAAGATAATACAGAAAACTAGAACACATAGATTTATGTGGGGAAAACCCTTTTGGGTAAAAAACCCCACCCTCCAAAGTCTGAGCCATTGTATTATTCAGCAACAAAAGGTTACAATACAATTTCAAGCTCATAGCCTTTTCAGAGATTACATCTTGTTCATTCTAGATACAACCTGGTAGAAAACTCTCCCCTTTACATTTCCTGATCAATCCATCAGACCATACAATCTTCGCACTGTTGCAATATCCTCACACAATATACAGTGTAGATCAACATGAGAGAGATCAACTATGATCCATGATCAGGAGAGATTTCAGAAGCAAATCTCTGCCTCTCACTTCTCTATTTCGGCCTCATGGCCTCAGCCTTTTAGCTAGCCTCTTAGCCCTCTCTCTATCGCTCTCTTCATTTCTCTATTTTTCCTTATCTGCAATTACCCATCGTAGAAAGTTTCCATTCCAGTGTATATTTTTCCTTGCATACAGTTTAGTTCCAATGTCACAACTGCTGCAAAAAACCAACCGCCAACTATTTGAATTCCGCTTCCTCTTATTGGTCCATGAGACACCACATAGGATAGTCATCACTCGGTCAAGGACGTTGAACTTGTGTCGCATGTCGGTGAGACACTAACCGTGTCTCCCCGATGCCACAAAGCCCAACCGTCAATATCACCAAGAGTCTTCACTATCGACAAGACATTATACTGAGTTCACAAGTCGCATCGACCTCAACAATCCCATCGGCGAGACTATCACTATTCGCCAAGACATCATACCGAAGTTCACAAGTCACTCTAAAATGTCCAACAGTTGGCAAGACTTACCGCTATTGTCGAGAGGTCATAGCAAACACATGTCACCCCGAAGACCATAAACTATCGGCGAGACTTCAACAGTCGCTGAGAGTTCATAGCGATCCCTCAAGTCATACCAAGCACCAAACAGTCACCAGGAGTCATACCGACAATAGACAATCCCACAACATTAGTGAGACCAACACCCATCACCAAGAGTTCACACCGAAGCCTTTGTGTTATCGCGAAGACTCCAAGTGTATAGCTATTGGCGAGACTTTCCATGTCGACAAGACTTCATACCAAAGCAAATGAGTCACTCTGATGACCCATTCACCATGAGTCTCCCCGACATCTGCTACACACCAACCCACCAGCCAAACTAACCCACTCGGCACGACACATTCCGATAGGAGCAAGTCATACTAATTGCTTCATTAGCCAGACAGACCAAAGGTCACACTGATATCAGCCAAACTTCCTACCATCACCAAAACATCATTTTGACTGTCCAAGTTACGTCAAAGGTTCAGGTTATGTCAATCACAAGACATTCTAGAGGTGATAGCGATAGTTCAGGATCAACTAGCAAATCGGCCAGACATCTCAACAGTCTCACCAAAATTGCTCACAAGAAGTTTCAACCTGTGGGATTGAGGCACACAATTCCAACATCAATAACTATGCTTAAAATGAAATGAAAAGAAAGAATGAAAGATTTGAGCAACAAACAAGAACTACTCTATCTGCTTTGGCTGCAAGAATAGACATAGAATGGACTTCTAGTGGTTGCAGGAATAGTCAATGCCAGATTTCAAACTAAGTATCAAATGACAAGTAATACTAAGCTAATGTTGAACTAAGAGAACAAATTACTCACCAAGTGGGCCCCCTTGGATAAGTATCCTCTAAACTAACAAACACTCAAATGTTTGAACTCAAAACTTGATTTTCATTCACTGTAAATCATGCATACAAAGAGTAATGTATCTATATTACTGAGATGAGAGTATAATGTAGAATCGAGCAACCTCTTAAGAAGGAGCATCAACTTATTATTTATACTACAACTAACAAGGTAGTCAACTCCATGACTGGGAGGATGCCATTTAGGGAAAACAGGGGAAAGTGGAGCGGCGGTGGTTACGCATGCATGGAATCTAGTCAAACATGTAAGTCAAGCACAGATCCAGCACAACAATAATGTCCGTGCATACTCAATCATTAAGGTTCACTGCAAGGTGGTTACATTCGGTTGCATGAAGAATCTCTATTGTCGGCTACCTTTGACCTGGAGTGGATTTTTAGCTGGACGTTATGGTGCATGCCCAGCTGGCAGTGTCTTCCATAACTTGACATATTAAGTTTGCAATCCATGGTTAGTATGCATAATAACTTCACATCAATAACCACTATAAGAAACACTCATTAAACGTATGCAAAATCAACATAGATGGCCCACATATTATGCCAAATATCATTAAAGCCTACAAATATAGGGTAATGTCAAATGTCAATGGTTTGAGGGAAACATTATGCCAATACCAACATTTAAGCATTAAAATATATGACATCTATGAGAAAATAGGCTATAGATTCTACCAAAACTAGAACAAAAACTAGGCTTATCACTCCCCCCAACCTAATGTTTTGTTGGTCCTCTAGTAGGGGAAGAGTTGTTCTTCTACTTGGTCAAAGCTCTGAAGTTTGCAATTAAGAGTTGTCCAACATCAGTGGCTATAGTGCGTGAGTCAAGATCCCAATAGAATCCTCCCAATCTATCAAATATATCCCATCTCTACCTTTCTACAACAATACACTCTGGTAGAATCTGAAATTTGGAACAGGCCACATGAGCATGGGTGGATGAAACATCAAGTGAAGCCAATGCCATCCCTAAGTTCTTCCAATTTGAATGTGTCTCTCAATTCTTTTTAATGTTGCAACATAATTGTGGATGGAATGAGGCTCAGCCTATTTCAACCCATCAGTCAAACTATTCCATCTTTGGGATAAACATCTCCTCATAGTTTCCTCTTTTGCTATTTTTTTTATGTCATACTTAGTGTAAACAGCCTCAATCCAAGGCATAATCCTATTGCCATAGCTCAGTATGAGCAACATTCTATGCCATTCTTTGTAAATATCCCTTGGGTTACTTGATTCAGTTCTAACATGTAGAGGGATAGCAGACTCCAATTTTTTATAAGCACTGTGTTGCTGACCCCAACTAATTTCATTTTGCACCCAAGACATGAATGCTCTTAATTGAACATCTCCAACATATAGCAGTGGGTTCCACTCATGGTCCTTTGTTATAACATAATTATGTAAATAAAATTCACATAATAATGTCTTCGTTTTAGGGGAGGCAATCCTATAAGCATTGAAAAATTCCATAGGGGTATCAATAGAAGGATTCAAACCTAAGGCAAGTCTTGACATCTTAAAAGAGAGATACTTCTCTTTCAGGAGTAGAGCATAGACCCTTGGGGGTTCTCTACATTCCAAAATCTTTGGCACCAAAGTTGCCATATCATCTGCCCTCTACTTCAGGGTGGCGATTTCTCCATTTTTCTCCTCAATTTCTTCATCTTTCTTTTGAATTTCTTACTGTAACTTCCATTTTTCCTTTTTCCATTCTTCCTCCTATTAGGGTTAGAGATGGCAGATATCTAAGAATTAAATGCAGATTTAATTAATAAACAGAGAAACTAAAACACACATAGAATAAATCATAACACAAAAATTTAACGTGGTTCACCCAATCCGAGCTACATCCACCAAACCGTAGCCATCCAATACTTTTATTATCCAATGTAAAACTTATTACAATCTTTTGCAAATAATCACGTTTTTCCTCATACTGTAATACCCATATGAACCCCTTTTTAACAAGCTTAGAAGCTTCCAGATTTTGGGTTCTACAAAATCAGATTTTTCCTTTTTCATTGATTTTTCCCTTTTTCGGTGATGACGCGAAAAAGTAGGAGGAAAATTTAGGGGCTAGGGTGTACAGTATAGCATGATCAATTGCCACATACCAACACCTCCCTCCTTTGTATTTCTGTCCAAATATTCAAAATTGTTGCATGTAATGAAAAATCAAGAGGATTATGAATGCCTACCAGTCTTTTTGTTGATGACGGCTCCTCATATGGCATTATTTGTCTAGTTATCTCCAATTGTAAGGGTGTTGTTTCTTCTTCCTTTTGTTACAGGGACTCTTGTTCTTGTTGTGGCTGTAGGAACTCCTACTCCGGTTTTGGTTGTTGCTACAAGACTTCATGCTCATTGTGTGAACCCCAATCCTAATACCTACAAAACAAAGAGAATAAACACATTAAGTTAGATATTGCAAGCATGAACAAGGATTCCCTATGAAATCCATTTACAAACTTCAAATTAGGAAAGAAAACAATGAAACAAGAAAATATAGATTCAATCATAATTAGAATAGCAAACACATGATCCCATGGGGGAATTGGTGCCAATTTGATGTGAAAATTGGCCCTTTCCCAATTCCTAAGATGCAAGCTTGATATGTTGATGATGATTGATCCACTTTGTTGATGAAGGATGGGAGCTCCAAGCCAAAATATGCAAAAAACTAGTTAAGAACTCAATGTTGATGGATGAAAATGGCTAAATATTTTAGCATAATAACTTTGCATAATTTGTGGATGTTGAAATGAGGATATGAGCCCTTTATTTATAGAATGCCAAGATGGATGAATGTCCAAATTTGAGAAATGTGGGACTAACATTCATCCAATGGCATGATGCCACTTGTCAATATATGAGTGGATGGAGGATGTGCAAGATTTGGGGATTGTGCCAATAAATGCATATTTCTGAATTTCAAATTTGTTGAAATAACTTGCAAGAGGGAAGGGAAAATGCAATAAATTCCACTTCGCTCAAGACAAAGGACATGTAAGATGAAGTTATTGCCTTGTTGGATGTACATGTTGACTTGGAATTTTTGAATTCAAATTTGGAGAATATTCCAAAAGATGCCTTGTGAGGAAAATAGAGATTTAATAAAATGAATTAAATCTATTTTCATGTAAATTTGCAAAATCTAGAGGATGGGACATGATTTAGAATTAAAATTAATCAAGGGTTAATTAATTTAATAGAGATTAGATGATGTGACCTATTTGACTCAAATCTCTATGGATTTATTTAAATCAAATAAGAGAGGAATATGATAAGAGATTAATTAAATAAGGATTTTGATTTATTTATTTTTATTTAAGGTAAACGGCTTTGACCGGAGCCATGAACCTAATACAACCATTCAATACCACCCCAACTGGTTTGAACTTTGGTATGAACAACAATGCTAAATTAATAAACTATCACTACACCATGCCAATACCGCAAGGATTTTGATTTATTTAATTAAAAGAGATGATGCTAGATTAAATCAAATAAGGGTTTAATTTATTTAATTTAATGGATAGACTTTCGAGATTTAATCAAATAAAATTAATTATTTAATTAAATAGGGATAATTATATCAGATGGATTGATTTAATTAACAAAATAAATTGACTTAATTAGATAAAATGATTTATGTAATTAAGAGATGAATATTAAAGATTTTAATCAGATAAGGAGATTTGATTAAATGGTTAGACCAAGGGATGATTTAGGATGAAACGATGTTAGTAGTTAGGATCAGACGCACAATGTCAATCAGTATATTTTACGTGTCTACACTCATGATGTAGGAAGTTCTGATTTCCTTCTAATTCCTCTACAATGCTAGCAAGATTGGACAGTGTTATGTTTGTTTCCCCTTAAATATACCTTCTTTTTCAACATGCTCCTGCTTCATCGGAGCTTTAGGGTCCTCATGCGGGGGGTCTCATTAGGTTTAGGGCTTTCCTGCACAAGCCCAGCTGGTCTTGATTTTCTAGGAGGTATGTCATGTCTTCCTTTGGCTGTAGGAGGAATAGTATTAGCCTTTCTCTTTTTCAGACTTGGTACTTTTATTTCTACAGGCTGTGTTTTAACCATTCCTTTTCTTATTTCTACCTCCCTCTGTTGTGCCCTAGTTTTCATGAGGGTTTCGAGTGGAACTTCATCATCAAAATCTGAGGAAGAGCTTTCTTTTTCTAAGTGCTCTGTTCTAGAAGAACTAATTTCAATGGTTTCCTATGTTGCAAGAGGATTCATGCTAGAGCCAACACCAGAGGTTGAAGCACTAGGAATGGCTTCTGTTGTGCTTGCCCTCCTGCTAGACCTAAGAGATAGAGGTGTAGCCTAGGTGGCAAATGTTCAACATCGAAAAACTCCTCCTGGAAATAATCTTGATCAACCTTAATAAACTCTTCCCAATTCATTCCAGAAACATCACGCAAAGATTTTTCAACTAGCAATTTAATTAGGAAATGGTGGGAAACATAATTATCCCTACCTTTCAGGGTCTCGACCACCATGATTGAGAGAAGATTATACAACACATTGGGTACATTTATCTTCCTCTCATGCCCCATGTGGTTCAAAAGCTTGAAGTGGAAAAAATGCAAGTTTGATTGGTGGCCCTCACAAGTAATGTATTTGATAACATACATAGCTATCTACTTCCATGGCTCAGGAAAAGACATTCTTTTTGTGCCCTGCTTATCTATGGTCAATGTGGGATCATTTGGCTCTATGAATTTCGCACTGGCTGACTTGGCATCTCTAGAAATAGGGTAATTTTCACCATCAATAGGTAGCCCTGTAACTTCTACAATTATTTTCTCTATTGCTACGAATTCTAACCCTTTTACTATGGCTTTTCCTTTTGAAAATGTCTGGGAAAATTCAAGGGCAATGCCTTCATCAAAACCATCTAGCTTCAAAAAGTAATTTATCCATCCATAGTTTTGAAATTTGACCAGGCATTGTGCATCCTACAGTAAAATATCATGCAATGTGGGTTGATTTCGAACTAACCCACCTCCCATTGTCTACAATCAAACAAATGCTCTGCAACTTCTTTCAACTTTTTCTACAATTCTCCTTCTGAAAATAAGTGCACTTCCCTGCAGTATCTGCATCGACTAGATTTCCTTTCTTTTGTCTTTTCTTCTTGCTTGTAACTCAAGATTAGGATAGGGAAATAATAGCAAGAAAATGAGTGATAAAGGAAAACTATGATAGGAAGAATTGGTGGCTATAGTTACTGTCACTTCACTAATGCAGTCAGCTCATTTTAAAATTTTGATGCAGCCTAATACGGTTTGACACATGGAAAATAAAATATTTGTATCTTTTTTGTTTCCCTCCCCCAACCTAAATTTGGACATGTTTCCACACATGTGAGATGGGAGTGGTGATTGACAAGCAACGATGGCATGTGTGTGAATACCTATGCTAATGTACAATGATTAAATGAGCGTACTTAAAAAATGATTAAAGATAGCAATTAATGCTCACATACCTGAATGTGTGGAAGATTTACTACAAATATCATGGATAAAGTAATGCTCACCTTGTTGGAAAATGGATTGAGCAATGAATGAAGATGGGGTGGAATGGAATGAGGTGGAATGAAGTGATGGAAGATAGAGAAAGGTGGTATGGATGGGTGGATGGGCAGATATGAAGAAATGGACTTCCACATAAGTGAAAGTCTTTATTATGAAAAGTACGTACCTTAATTAGGCTGAAGGAAGGACACAAGGTCCACTACCTTTAGCTACAAGAAGCTCTAAGTGTCGGGTGAATTGTTGTAGGAATTCTTCTTTAGAAGCTAGCTTATGATATATCTTGAGGCGATGACCATTGACAAGTAACTTGAAACTAACAGGGTCAATGGTGGTAAGCTAGATGGCTCCATTAGGAAATACCTCATCAATCTCGTATGGTCCTAGCCATATTGTCTATAATTCTCCTACATTGTCCTGATACCTTGAATCATAGAGCAAAGCCCAATCTCTTGGTTTCAACTTCTTTTCTTTCATAAATCTATCATGCCACTTGATTCTCTGATTTTGCACTACTTTTGTATGTTGCAGGGCTACTCTCCTTATCTCATCCAAAGCATTTAGCTGCATGATTCTTTCTCTCTATGCTTCAGAAATTTCCATCCCTAAATCCACTACAGTTCGCAGAGTTTTGTGCTCAAATTCAATTGGCATCATAGTTGTCTTTCCATACAACAACTCAAATGGGGTGAAGCCTGTAGTTGTTTTCCATGTTTTCCTATAGGCCCAAATAGCTTCAATTAATCTATTTTCCCAATCTTTCCTATGGATACCTCCCATTTTAGCCAAAATGGCTTTAATTTCTCAGTTTGTCACCTCAACTTGGCCATTGGCTTGGGGGTGATAAGGAGTAGACTTTATGTGCCTAATATTATACTCATTCACCAGTGCTACAACAAGAGTTTATGTGAATTGTGGCCCTTGATCAGTCACTATTTCTCTTGGAACTCCATATCTTGTGAAAATCTCCTCATAAAGAAACTCTACAACTTTTTTATCCTTTGCATGTTTCATGGCCTTGACTTCTACCCATTTTGTTACATAATCAGTGCATACTAATATATAAGACTTACCATTTGATGGAGGGTCAATTGGTCCCACAAAATATAATCCCTATTTTTCAAATGGAGTGATCACTATCTAAGGGCACAACGACATCTCATCAGATCTGGTTGGTTTTCCCATTCTCTGACATCTATCACATTTTCTGGTATACCTTCCTACATCTCTATGGAGTGTTGGCCAGTAGTACCCTGTGTTCCATATCTTCATTGCTATTCTTTTGGTCTCAAAGTTTCCTCCACATGGTTCATTATAGCTTGCATGCAAAATTTCATAAGTCTCATCTTCTCTTACACATCTTCTCATGACATTGTCAGGTCTAGTATAAAACAAACATCCAACAATCCAAAAGAAAGGAAAAGATCTTTCAATGAGTTCCCTTTTCTCTTTTGGGGAGAAATGAGAAGGAACTCTCCCTGTGACCAAGTAGTTGGCTATGTCAACATACTAGGGAATTTGTACACTGAGGGAGAATAGATGCTCATCAGGAAAAGAGTCATCTATGGGTTGGTTGTCTTCTGATGTAGTCAACCTTGAAAGAAAATCTACAACAACATTAGCTCTTCTTGGGTTATCTACAATAGTTATATCAAACTCCTACATCAATAATAACCATCTTTCCAATCACCCTGTGATCAAAGGTTTATTCATGAGATATCTAATGGTTGCATGATCAGTGTGCACAAAGATTTGGTATCCCGTTATGTAATGTTTGAATTTGTTCAATGCTTAAACTACGGCCAACATTTCTTTCTTTGTCATAGTATAATTGAATTTAGCTCCTTGCAAATTTTTGCTGACAAAGTAGACAGCATTCTCAATAGCTCCCTCTCTCTATCCTAAGACTACTCCTATGGCATAATCTAATGCATCAATGTGAATGTGGAAAGGAAGATCCAAATTGGGTCCCTCAAGTATAGGGACATTTGTCAATGCTTCCTTCAAAGCAGAAAATGCTTTGTCACAAGCTTTAGTCTACTGAAATTTAGCATCCTTAGTGAGAAGGGTATACAATGGTGTTGCTACCTTATTGAACTCTTTGATAAATTACCTATAATATCCTACATGACCCAAGAAACTTCTAACATCCTTTTGTTTTGCATGCGTAGGCAGATTGGTGATTACCTCTATTTTTGCAGGATCTACTTGAATTCCCTTATGGGAGATGTAGTGGCCAAGAACTACACCCTCTTGCATCATCATAAAGTATTTATCACTATTTAAAGACAAGTTTTGATCTTCACATCTTTGTAGGAATGTTTTGAGATTCTCCAATGATTGATCAAAATCAACACCATAAGTAGTAAATTCATCCATATAAATCTCCATGCAATCATGAGAAATGTCTGAAAATATACCAATGACTACCCTTTGGAAGGTTGCAGGTGCATTGCACAAGTAGAATGGGAGCACCGAATAGGAATAGATCCCCCATAGATAGTAAATTTGGTCTTCTTCTAGTCCTCTGGTGCAATTTGGATCTAGTTGTAGCCATTGAAGCCATCTAGAAAAGAGAAGTATTGCTTCCCTGCTAGTGTGTCTAAAACTTGATCAATGAATGGTAAAGGAAAGTGATCTTTCTTGGTGGCAGCATTAAGTTCTCTATAATCGACACAAACTCGCCACTTCCCTCCTTTCTTGGGCACAATCACCAATGTAGACACCCACTGACTATCTGAAATGGGATAGATAAATCATGCATCTAGCAATTTCTACAATTCTCCTTTCACAATTTCTCTTAGTGCAAGGTTAATCCTCCTTTGTGGCTATCTTACTAGAGTGCAATCATTTCTAATATAAATTATATGGGTACAAAGTTTAGGATCTAGTTCCTTCATGTCATGATAATACCATGCATATGCATGTTGATGGGCTCTTAATATATTTTCCAACAACAGTTGCTACGCTTCACTCAATTTATTATTAATATTCAAATATTTTCATTCTGACACTTGTACTTGTGTAGTTAATTATACCATGGTTGCTTCATTAACACATGGTACCTTTAGTTCATACCACAACAATGTATAGAATGTACCTATTTTTGTAGGAAAAACATATGTAGGAACAATGTCTATAGGAATAGTGGTTGCAGGAAGAACATCTGTAGGAAAAACATCTACAAAAATAGTGGTTGCAGGAAGAACAGGCAGGAGTGTGTTGACTAAAGTAGAAGATGTTGTTTCCTCCACTCCATAATGGTTCTGAATGATGTTAATAAACACCTCATCCTCATCTTGGAGCTGCATGAAAGAGCTTCTACCTAGCATCATAAGTTGCGCCACACAATTAACTTCCTTGGCCTCTTCACCAACTTGTGGCCATACAAAATATTCTTCGTCATGAGATGACTGAGCAAGTGGATAAAGAACAAAATTTTTAGTACTCCTTCCATCTGAAATGGTCATGTCACCTAATTGACATCCAATATAGGCATCAACAGTTGCCAACCAAGGTCTTCCAAGGATAATGGGATACCCACCTAGTGTGGCCTTAGGAGAAAGAATCATAAAATATGCTAGATATTCCCAAGATTCTAGCACTACCACAAGATCCTCCACTACACCATCAGGCTTAACAATAGATCTATCTACAAGCTACAAGACAGTAGGAGTAGATCTCATGCTTGCAATATTTAGTTATTGTAGGATGTCTTTGGTCATTACATTGATTATTGCCCCTAAATCAATCAGAGCATTCTTCACTTGAATCCCATTTATGATAACTATTACCACAAGACTACCTGGGTCACTATACTTAGGAATAGTCACTTTTCCCAACATGATATCAGCTAGTTGGCCCACCACATGAACTATAGTTGGGTCTTTCTTCTTCATTCATGCCTTCTTAAGACAAGCTTCCTTAATGGCTTTGTCGTAGATTGGAACATCTTTTATGGCCTAAAATAGGGGTATTTGAATGCATATATACTTTAACTAATCCAGAATGTCAAAATTAGTATCCTCCTTGTCTTCCTTCTTCTTGGAAACTTCTAGTCTCTAAGGAAATGGTGGCTCTTACTCAGTTCATTTGGCTTGGACTAGTTCAGGACTTTTAGGTGCATTTGGCTGAATAGGATCATTCAAAGGCTCCTCCTCCTCTTCCACATGAAGCTCAGTAATGATGGGCTTGGAAGGGGATAGGAGATTGGTTCCTGAACAAAAATGAATATCACTTATGTCACAGCATATGCAGGAAATTGATTTGAATCAGTAGAATATATAGGTTGTTGTTGTGGCTTATTATTAGGATTGGGAGCGGGCTGAGCTAGTAGCTGAGTTGGTTTAGGTGCATTAGGACTTGGATTAGCAAGTGGAGGCATTATAGTAGGTTTTTAGGGCTGAGAAGGTGGCTGCATGTAGGTGGTATTCTAGGTAGGCCATTTCTTCCCTCCTCTCCATTGATTTGTTTGCTGCCAATTTCCTAGAGGTGGTTGCCAATACCCTTGAAATTGATGTCAATTTCTCTAAGGTTGTTGCCACTGAGGTGGAGGAATCTAGTGGTTAGGCCAAGCGTTTGGAGGGTTACACCAAGGTTGTGGTCGATATCCTCCATAACTGGGTGGATATGGGGGCTGCCATTGGTTGCCATATGAGTAAGAGTTAAAATATGGTCTAGCATAGGATAGTGGGTCTGGTGGGATACCTTATCTTGGAGCCCAGGGCTTCCTTTGTGCAACATAGTAGACTTGGTCTCCTTCAATCTGAATTGGCTTGAACTCAGGTGGAATCTGCTTACTTTCCAAGTTAGCGACCATCTTACATCTGCAGTCCTTTTTCTTTTGTTTGCAGTGAGGACAATACTCTATCAACATCATTTTTTCCTCCTCTTGCTTCTTTTTTCCCTTAAGTGTATCTAACTGAGTAACTAGATTATTAATAATATCTCGCTTAAAGTCTGCCAGCAAATGAGTGATCTCCATTCTTGAAACTCCACCTGTAGTTGTCTTACCCATGGATGATTGATAAGCTCTCCCTTTCTTTGAAGCTACCCTAGATAAATTATGGCATATCTTCCTAATATCTTCCCAAGGAACTTGGGAGATATCTCCTCCTGCCATGAGGTCCAAAGCATCAATGCAGCCAACATTGATTCCTCTTAGGAAAAGTAAATTTTGTGAGTCCTCATTAAGTGCATATTGTGGAAATTTTTGTAGAAAAAACATAAATCTTGCAATGTAGTCTTCCAAGCTCTCATCTTCCTTCTACTACATCCTAAAAATGTCTCCTCCTCTCATGTCACTACCCCTGTAGTATTCCTTGTACTTTTCAAGGAATTGTGTCTTCATATCTTCCCAAGTTTGTACAGTATCTGTACCTAGGCTCATGAACCATCTTAATGCAACCTCTTTCAAAGTGGTGGGAAATAACTTAAGCCTATGGGAATCAGTAGTATAATCATAACTCCTGTAGAGTATGTCAAATTCAAATAAGAAAGTATTAGGATCTTCTATCACAAGTCCATAGAACTTGGGGAGTGCTGAGGCAGGAATGTTCTTAATATTGTCAACTTCATTCTGATGTGCAATGGGGAAAGGAAAATATGGTTGGTTTTGTATGTTCCCATTTGCATCACCCATGCCTGTTTGATGTGGTTCAAAGAAAAAGGGGTTCTCAAGCTGATTTTGATCTTCTGAGGAGACTTCAGAACTAGTCAAATCAGGATATGTGTCTACAAAGGGGTGTGGATCTTCTTCTTCTAATAATTTTTGGTACTCAACTAACTGGAATAGACAAGGATTGTTCAGAAGAAATCTCCCATAAGCATCCCTTCTCCTTCCTCTATGCATGCGGTATCACTCACTATTAGTCAACTCACACAAAAAATTGGTAAAGAATCAGGAGGGTCATTACTTCCTATACGAGGGTATGCTATGAACAAATTTCAAAGATACTACAGCAAATCTACCAATGACTCCAAAAACTTCCTAGCTTGACACCATCCTCGGCAATGGTGCCAAAAAATTTGGCCTCCTACAATGATCTCATAACTAGGATTTTATAGCCATGACTCAAAGATTAGACATCTAACCTAAATAGTCATTCAACCATCATGAAGGTGCATTTAACTTGTCAACTTAGAGACATGAACTTGAAATGGGTCAGCACTATATGTACACTAGGGGCTCAAGGGGCTGAAAGGAAATAAAGCAAATGTTGAATGTCCACCAATAACTATGCTTAAATTGAAATGCAAAGCAAGAATGAAAGATCTGAGCAACAAACAAGAACTACTCTGTCTTCTTTGGCTATGGGAACAGACACTGAATGGACTTCTAGTGGCTGCAAGAACAATTAATGCTAGATTTCAAACTAAGTATCAAATGGCCAGTAATAATAAGCTAATGTTGAACTAAGAGAACGGATTACTCACCAAGTGGGCCCCCTTGGATAAGTATCCTCTAAACTAACAAACACTCAGATGTTCAAACTCAAAACATGATTTTCATTCACTATAAATTGTGCATACAAAGAGTAATATTACTGAGATGAGAGTACAATGTAGAATCGAGCAACCTCTTAAGAAGGAGCATCAACTTATTATTTATACTACAGTTAACAAGGTAGTCAACTCCACGACTAGGAGGACAAAATTTAGGGAAAATAGGGGAAAGTGGAGCGGCGACGGTTACACATGCATGGAATCCGGCCAGACATGCAATTCAAGCACAGATCCAACACAGTAGTAACACCCATGCATGCTCGATCATTAAGGTCCACTACAAGGAAGTTACATTTGGTTACATAAAGAATCTCTATTGTCGGTTTCCTTTGACCTAGAGCAGCTTCTTAGCTGGATGTTATGATGCATGCCCAACTAGCGGTGTCTTCAGTAACTTGACATATTAATTTTTCAATCCACGGTTAGTATGCATAATAACTGCACATCAATAACCACTCTAAGAAACAATCATTAAACACATGCAAAATCAACATAGATGACCCACATATTATGCCAAATATCATTAAAACCTGCAGAGAGAGGGTAATGTCAAATGTCAATGGTTTGAGGGAAATATTATTCCAATACCAACATTTAAGCATTAAAATATATGACATCTATGAGAAAATAGGCTATAGATTCTACCAAAGCTAGACCCAAAATTAGGCTCATGATGTCTAGCTAAATTTTGAACCCAACTTTATGATATCCACATGGTATCATATCCTGTAATCCCATGAATTATGAGAGAGCCTCGTCATTTTTTATTGTGTGAAATCAGTGGTCCTCGTTGGTCGTAATTGAGGAGTTGGGGTTATACAAGTTTTAACCTATTGGTTTGGTTGTTTGACTCAAAATCTATAGGGTGCTAATCATGAGAAGGGAGGAATCCTCAAATAGTATGGGTATGTCAGTTATAGGGTCCTCATCACACTCATCGATTATGTCAAAGGTAAAGTTATCTAAAGGTAGACTTGTGGACAACGGTAACTAAAGAGGAGCTTTAACTTTTCTAACTGGGGCACTTTTTCCAGGTATGGTTATTTTCGGAGGGGTGCATCCAAGGCCAAGATTTCTTATACACTTCTCAAGAATGATAGGTACTAGAAGACCATTGTCATTCTACCAAAGTTTCTTGTTTTTTTTGTAGCCCCATCCTTGCATTATCTATAGTCCTTTGTTATTATCATCCATTGGAAGATCAGGCACGAGCCTTTCATCTTGGTATAGTAGACTTGATATGTCCTTTTCGTCTACCACTTCCTAGCTTAGATCTCCCTAGCATTTGAATCTGGAGGGGTCTACTTTAAAGGTTTGGGCTAATGTTTCAATCAGTTGGGGTTGCCCACGAGACCTAGGAGATTGAGGTAACTCTCCTATTACAAAGGCACTTTTTTCATTTTGTAATCCCCACATCCATTGTCCTAGATAATGAATTTGATATCAGATATGTCTAGAATGGTGGGTGTCTTTGTCTCAGAAGTGGAGGCTAAGGTGGATGGGTCTACATATGGATTTGTAGGGCCTTCATCATTCTTTGGTACTTGAGGGATCTTGTAGTACTTCGCTTCCAAATTCTTGCAATAATAAAAGGGCTCAGGATCACCATGGACTGTGACCTCTTGATTTTGATAAGGAAACTTGACACATTGATGGAAGGTAGAGGTGACAACTTGCATTCCATGGATCCATGGGTACCCTAGGAGGATATTTTATGGTAATTCAAGGTCAAGGACCTAGTATGTAGTTTCCATGATGGTTGGCCCTACCTGTATAGGGAGTTGAATAGTGCCTTGAGACACTCTTTCCTAATCATCATATGCCTTGATTGTAATACCTTTACATTTTTTAATGAAATCCTCAGAGAATTCTAGATTCTTTATTAGCTTGAGAGAGCAAATATTTAGACTTGCACCCCCATCCACCGAGACCCTTTTCATTTTATTTTTATGGAATAAGACTTCAATATGGAGTGCTTAGTTATGAGATGGTTGAGTTGGGAAGTCCTAATCAAAAAATTTCCAATCATCAATATGTTCATATCATTCTCTTATTTCCATTGAGTAAATGCTCAAGGAAAACTATTTTCATCAATACTGTGCCATTAGAAAGCAACGTTTACATGTTAAAAAGCCCTAAGCTATTGGAAAAAGAGCAAGACGATTTTGAAAACATCATGTGTGCATCTATAATAGAAAAATACACACAGTGGCCAAAAGCTCTTGACAACCTGTCATTGGTTGAATATGCCACTTTTTACTCTAGAAACTCCATAAAGTTGTAAAAAAAGCAACTCTATAGATCATACGCTATGTAAGATACAATCCGTACATTGACCCTGAGAATTATTGTAGAGAAAAACTTATGATGTATGTGCCTTTTAGATCTAGCGAGCAAACCTTGTTAACTGGATATGAAACATGGAGTGTAGCATTCAACACAAACAAAGCACATATTGAAAATATCAAAAAGATGTTCACTGCACAAATTGTTTCTAAATGGGGTGGCATTGATGAAGCCTCCACAAAAGTTGAAAATGATAACTGCCCAGTAATAGACATTGTAGATGAAATTGATAGAGGAAAATAGGAGAATGGTATGGAAAAGTATGACATCATAAGTGACTTGAACTATATGAAAAATATAAAGCTCAAGGATTATATCTACAAAAAACTATTTTCAGAGATTGCACATCCATTTTTGTTAAGCAACAAAGAATACCACAAACTACGAAGACAATTGAACAAAGAACAACAATCAATAGTAAAGGAAATACTAATGACAAAAAGACTTGCTCCAAACAAACTATTGTACTTGTTCTTGATAGGTGAAGCTGGCATAGGCAAAACCTTCACAACAAAAAGAATTTTCAAAGCAATGATTCAATTCTATGATAAACAACTAGACAATGATTCACTCAAGCCTAAAGGCATTATTGTTGCTTCAACAGGAAAAGTTGCATTCAATGTAGGTGTCATTACTACACATTCAATCTTCCAATGGCCATGCAATTCTTCAAAAATGCTACCCTTGGATTCAAACACAACTGATGCCTTAAGCAAAAATTCCAAATTCTTCTTATTGATGAAGTGTCATTGATTGGTTCAAAAATGCTTTACAACATTGATACAAGACTTCATAAAATCAAACACACACCAACAACACCTTTTGGAAACATAGATGTCATATTTGTGGTGACTTTTACCAAGCATAACCTATGTATGATACTTGGATATTTGAAGAACCAATAATAGATAAGGAGAAAATGCTATATACCTTTTGGATTGACAATGTCAAGTGCTTTGACTTGTGTAGTGTAATTAGACAAACAAATCAACATTTCATTTTCATACTTAATCATGCTAGGATTGGTCAACAAACCAATCAAGACATTGGCTACCTGAATGCAATGTGCTATAAGACACTTCCAAATGATCCACAATTTCCATACTTGTTTCATAGAAATACAACAGTCGACCTACACAACAAAAAAATGCTAGACTACTTATCAACAAAGCTTTATGTTTTAGAGGCAATTGATAAATAGGACACAACGATTGATAGCATTCAATTTCAACCTCAGAAATCATCATTTCCTAGCACAATTCTACTCAAGCAAGAAATTTAGGTCAAATTCATTGTTGAAAACATTGATACATAAGATGGACTGGTCAATGGTGCAGATGGCATCTTCAAATTGCATACAAACGAGAAAGAAGATATTTTTTGGATAGAATTCAATGATTCCACTTTTGGTAAATTTTTTCAACAAAGAATGCAAAGTCTATACACAAACTGTATTACACATTCCTGAACACCTATAACAAGAATCATTAGAAAAGTCAAGATAGGTACAAAAATAGTCACTGGAGCACAATTTCCTTTGCAACTTGCATGCACATGAACTATTCATAGAGCACAAGGTCTCACAATGGACGCAGTTGCTTTTGACCCATGTAAGGTCTATCAAAATGGTCTTGTGTACATTACCTTATCATGTACAATAAACATCAAGTCACTCTATCTCATGCATAAATTGCAAGAACAAAACTTCAAAGTATTAGAAAAAGTAAATCGTGAAATGCAAAGCCTTATGGCCTCAGCGCAGTGGAAAGTAAGCATAGCCTTTTGTCTATCTCTCCAAGTCATTTTACCATGTGCTCTTTGAATACACGTAGCTTTGCATTGCATGCACAAGAAATAGCCAATGACCATGATATGCTCCAAGCAACTGTCCTTTGCTTCCAAAAAACCAAACACAATGTGCTCGACCACATTGGCTTCCTTGACAAAACATGCAATTGCTATATTGTAGCAAGTATTCATGGCCTATTAACATGCTACAGGAAAACAATTCTAGTGCTAAACTTTCACAGTTTTTCAAAAAAATATCTAGAATCAATAACCATTGACCTATTGCATGTGCACACTACTCTGCACATCATAAATTTGTACTTGACACCAAACACACCCATTCATGATCTTCTTAATTTGATACAAACCACTATTACGTCATTGTCGCTTAATTCAAAATTGATTATTGTTGGAGACTTTAACATTGACATGTTACAATCCACAAGAACAAAAGAACTTCTTCTTGAATTTATACAACACAAACTGTCACTAATTGTTGACAAGCCAACAACACATGCAAGCGGTCTATTGGATCACTTTTGAATATATAACATTGAAATAGCTACTTAATCAAGTTCACAATACTAGATACATATTGGTCAGACCACTTTGCAATATCCCTTCAGTTCTAGTCCCAGGGAATAGAATTCTAATCTCTTGGCACATGTCATGTATTCACACCATCTTAAATGCTATTATACAGTCATTTGAGCAACATAGTACATAGTTTTCCAAGTGCAACTATTTACTATCAACATTCTCTCTGCAATATGCTATTATCATTGTTTCTCATTGTTGTAAGAAACCAACATGAAATTTGTGTAAGTATAAAAGAATTTTTGGATTAATTGTTCTTCATGCTAGTTGTGCCTCTAACCAGAATACTTATTTTTCCACTGTGAACTACCTATGCACATCTCAGCTTTACTATTGTTCCTAGTGAGGACTACCAATCATGCTTTTGTAAACTTCTCACATGATTATGCCATTGCAAATGACTATATACCTATTCTAAAACAGGTATGTTATCATGCATAATATTACTAAAACCTTTGCACACTATATATTTATTCATTCCAAACAAATTATTAAATCAAGATTGTTATGAATTGGAGAACTAACTTCAAATAGATCCAGATAATATTTAATTTATGGATATAAATTTTTTAAATTGATTCTATAACTTATGTTGGGTACTATGTGATTTTTTCCTTATATTATCCACTATAGTTGATATAATCTTCCTTTGTCACTACTTGTGTTTTCTACCTATGCATATTTTAGCTTTGGCTATTGTTGCAAGACAACACTACCAATCATACTCTTGCAAATTTCTCACATGATTATGCTATTGCAAATGACTAGATGATTGTTTTGAAACAAGTATGTTATTATGAAAAATATTACTAAAGCTTTGCACACTATATATTTCTTCATTACTAAAGGCCGGAAAATTGTTTGGTTCTAGGTTTTAGGACCCAGAATAACAATCTTCACACTCTCTCATTCAAGGATAACCCTATAGATCTCAATGCAAAGGAGAAACAGATCTTGCAATAGGATTGTCTTAGGGATTGATTATAAACTAATGAGGGGTTCACCACCAAGCTAGGGCTTGGAAAGACAAATGCAATGCAAGGTGTAATGCTTAACCCTAATTTGATGCAATCTTTAGCTAGATGACCTAAAAATGCATGAAAAATAGAATAAAAAGGTGAGATCTTATAAGCGTGCACCTGGAAACTTGAAGAAGGCAAGAATAAGCTCTAAAACATTAAAAAATCTTGAAATTTTGGCCTACTGGGACTCATACTCCAGTCTAAGTGAATTAGTCCCAGATCTAGGTTTCTACACAAGAATAGGTTTCTAGAAAAAAGGGTATTTGAATCCGCAAAAACCCTAAAAAACGCCTGTAGTGGGACTCGTACACCACTTCTAGCCTATCAATCTCATTTTTCTTTTTTAGGAATTTAAAGTTTAGATCTATGCTCTAATCTTTTCCCTTCCCTTCCAAACTAATTTTCATATTTGAATCTATGAAAAGAGCTGCAAAACATAATATAGACTTGATTTTCTTATGGGGGGTTTGCCTCTGTCAAACCCCTAGTTTGGTAATTAAACCTTGATAGAACCAATGAAATGTGCATGTAAATAGGAATGTAAACCCTAACCTTAAGTGTTTCTAAGATTAGGAAATATGAAATGCAATGCAACCCTATTCTAATGTGCAAGAATAAGATGCATGAATGAGGCTTGAATGATGAATAACTCACTTTGAGAGATCTCTAATCACCCAAATGAGAACTACTACTGCTTGTACCTTACTTAGGCTGAATGTAGAGTGATAATGGAGGATGGAATCACTTAGAAAACAAGTCATTAGGCTTGGCTTGATGGCTAGTTGCATCTCCCCAACCTAGAATCCATCATGATTCACCATAGACAACCATGATCAACCCTTGAAAATGCTAGAACTTGAAAGAAATTGAGCTTGAAAACCTGCAAAAACACTTTAATGATGCTCCAAGACTTCAATTTTGCTTGCTCTTGAAACTTGAATGCCCTTGTGAAAGAATTCTTGAAGACTTTGAGTACTTGGATCTTGAAATTGCTCTTGAAAATGCTTGCTTAGATGAAAAAATGACTTAGAAGATTGCTTATATAGGCATTAACACCTAATTTACCGTTATTCAGATCTCAAAAACTGACATCAACCAAAAATTTGAATAATAAAGGTGATTTTCCTACTCAAACCCTAAAAAAGCCCCAAATGGGACTCATATGCCACCTCTAGTGTACGGGTCCCACCTAGGGGGACTCATTCAGCCAAGGTGGCATATGAGTCCCACCCCCACCCTAGATTTTTGAGGTGGTTTTTTGGAATTTTTGATGTTTTTGATGATTTTGTTGGGTTTTTAGCTGAAATAAGCCTCGCAATCTGAAATAATGGATCTTAGAGGCCTATTAATGATGATTTTAACGTGTATTTAATGCAAGGATGCCAAAATAGGTCCAAATTAAGTGTGAAATTGCATTGCTTTCAAGAGCATACAATTTTCTACACTACATTTAGCCCCCACTTTAGTGCCCATATAAATTTACGTGTATATGCAAGCTAAAGGACTCAAAAATAATCTTTGTTTCATAAAAGGATATACATATAAGTTCATTCACAACATGGGAGAATGAAGCACCCATTGTAGCTATGTACAAAACCACAATGTTAGGAACCGCATCCTACAACATGAATTTGTTATTTTTCCAAAAATTATCTTATCTAACTTCTTTTGGAGATCAAATTCAAGGGTAGATGTATGCTCCCCCTTGATTTTGCTTGCTTTACGGAGGTGGAATCAAGGTAGTAGTCTAACCACATCGAATAACTTAAGTCATATCACAGGGTATTTCCAAGTACCATACCACATAATGATAGAAATTTGATGAGGATGGGAGCAGAATCATGATTCCAATGCAACAAACGATGTCAAAAATGGATCTCTCTAGCATCCATTATGTTGGTTTGAGTGAAGGCACTTTTTAATCCTAATATAGTAAAAACCCTAATTTTTAACATATAGAAGAGTAAAAAGTGAAGTTATTTCTAACTATTTTGTCTTTTACCTTCTTGTAGCTTGAATTTGGTGAAGAGTGATTGAATATGTCGAGCCGACGAGATTTACGTGCCTCTAAGACTGGATGTCCTACGAGATTAGGTTTCCTGCGATGAGCATCATTATTAGGTGAGTTGATTTTTCTGCCTTAGCTTTGTCCTTAAGCATATATTTTATATTTTGTATACATTTCTAGGTTGATTTAGGACCTTGGAAGAAAAGTTCGCAAAGCAAAGCATCCCTTTTTCACAAAGTGTCCCCACTTTTGTCATGAAATGTCCCTTTATGTCACAAAGTATCTTGTTTCTTCACAAAGTGTCCCAAAAGGGGTCTAAAGTGTCTAAGACCCTTAAAAAAGTACACTAGAACAACTTTAGTGCACCTTTTTTATTGTTGGTGTATAGATTTAATATTTTAGAATGCTTATAGGAAATATTTTTGTTTTTTTGTTAAACTCCTCCCCGTTAGCTATAGCATCTTGGCAGTCAACAAATCAATTGCCTCCGAGACCTAGCCCTAAAACTTTTAGCAGAGGATATAGATATATTACAGATCACAGGATTGTATTGGGCATACCTCATGCCCCCCATGAGGTACTATGATGTTATGTTGATAGCACTAGCAGAGCGGTGGAATGTAGACAGATGCACATTTCATCTTCCCACAAGCGAGATGACCATCACATTAGAGGACATCCATCGCATACTCCAAGTTCTGATTCGAGGCGAGAGGGTGCATTTTCTAGCAAATCAATCATTTCAAGAGATGAAATGATATGCAGTATTGCCTTGGAGATCTGGTTCATGATAGTAACATGAGGCCATGGATCGATCTAGCAATGTTGCTATATTCACGGGCCCCATTTGTTGCATGGATTATGATGTTCATTGTAGCACTAGTACTCGTCCCTAATAGCCAGGGATCACATTTAGAGGGAGAACTAGTACATATGATATGGGGGATGGAAAAGCATAGGTTTGTGTACGCCTGGGGGCACAACATCCTTGTGCACTTATATTATGATCTTGGGCGATTTTCATTTCATGATGTCGACAATATGGTACATTGTACACTATTGCAGGTGTGGTACCTGGAGCATATCCACTGGGCCAACAAGATTTTCATGTGCATCAGCCCTAGATTATCCTCATGCATTTAGCTATCCATTGTGGAAGCTATTGTAGTACAGGGATTTACATTTTTGGAGAGTTTGACTCAACCAACTAGATGAGGAGATCATATGGAGACCCTTATACGACAATGGCTGAATGAGACTCATCAAATGAGGAGATTACAGATGGACATATTTTTAATAGGAAAACACGATTACATAATACAACCTTTCTACTATGATTATGTCACGTGACATTTTGGACAAGTCCAGGTACCACCCATGGCACGACCCTTCTTTAGGAGATCAGTACAGAGTTCCTCGAGGCTTGACGATACTAGATGGTTCACTATCGATGATGTTGTCTATAGTGACTCTGAGTACAAGGATCATGATATGCCTCTAATATCTAACACTGATGATGTTGGTACCACAGATTCCTATGAGGAGTGGTGGGAAGCAGGACAGACACCTCCTATATTCTCGATTGATGAGCCAATAGGTAATACAGATCAGCCACTCCTAGATCAGGGAGATGAGGAGGAGGACAAAGCTAAGGAGGCACACTTTAGGGCTATAGACATATTCATAGATGTGATAGATGAGGAGTATGATAAGGCTGCAGATCTTGATTATGATGGCTAGGAGGATGAGGATGAGGACGAGGATGAGGATGATGATGAGGAGGAGCAACTCATGAGTGAGGGTGATAAGACAACGAATGATGATCCAATGGGCCACGAGTGGGGAGAGCTAGCTCCTACTCATGTGACTAGATCATGGTCAGCAGCTGTAGTAAGCACCAACACCTACAGTCATGGAGAGGCTAGCACATCCTCCATGCCTCTTACACATGACGAGGTTGTCTTCACACAACCAGCCAAAGAGCTAGGTGATGATATTTTATTTACTATCACACTTTACGCTTGTGTTCATGCCTTATGATTTAATTTTATGTTCATATATATATATATATATATATATCATGATGTGTACTAATTATATTTATTATTTCTATCTTGTAGGAGTTCTGAGAGACCTTCATGATCTCTATCATCAAGTGGTTATCGAGATAGTGCCCCCATCAATCTACAAGGAGCTTGTTGATACAAATTATGTGCCCCCACCCATCATGGAGTGGGATCCAAAGTTATTCGAGCCATATGTCAGACTACGGGAAGCATATGAGAGTTTCAAGAGATGTTCCCACCAAGCTGAGGCTTCCCAAGATGCTCAGTCATCTCAAGCCCTAGCAGAGGTTGACAAATTTCAATTAGAGGTAGCTAAACTATAGGCAGAGAGATCATCTAGTGGAGGATCATTGGGAGGCCCTTCGACAGGCACAAGGCTTATAGGTATGCTCTGAATGTACTCAACGGCTCACAATCATGATTGCATACCACCGTCTCCTGATGGAATACATCTAGACAAATGCGAGACAAATGCAAGCACCAAATCCAAAGGGATATGGAAATCACAAACCTCATTAGCATTGTATATATTGATGAAATGTACAATAATGTCCTAGGAACCCTAATTGGATTGACTATAAACCCGAAAGGGTGAGTCAATTCTCAACAAGGAAGACCTAGGAAGGGGTTCTTTAAGCTTTGATGGGTTCTCCACCAAGCAAAAGCTTGGAAAAGACAAGTAAACATTCAACTCACAAAACCTAGTAATGCAAGCTAAATGAAGGATGCAAATGATGAAATAATCCAACAACAAGTTAGGATATGTGTACCTAGGAAGTCTGGAAATGTGACAAGGATTCTAGAAATGCGAAGAAGCTATCAAAATGTGTTATGGAGGACTAAGATTCCCTTACTGTCTTATTAGTCCCAATGTTGTTTTTCAAGGTAGATGCAGAATCTTCAGATGTTGGGATAGGATCCAAAAGAATCTTTGCAAAATTCCACTTGGAGAACTAAGATTCCCTTGCTACCATCTTAATCTTGAATTGAATTTTTGAAATCTCTAAATGTGATCTTGAGGCTTAAGGCTTGCACTTCCTTCTTCTCTGACCTTAGATTCTAGAAACTTCTGGATCTGGCCTATAGGTGAGTTTTCATGAAGATGACAACTTTGCAATGAAATAGAAATGATGAATGAACAAAGTGCTATGTTGCAACTCACCAAACCCTTGTTGTGAAATTTACAAACTTGTGTGAAGTGGTTGGCTTGAATGTAGATCTTGAATCAAAGGAGTACTTGATAGATATTGACTTGAATTGCTTGCTTGAATCAAAACCCTACATCACAAATGTTAGCTCAAAAATACACATGATGCAAGATCTTTGATATGATGCTTGAATCTTGATGATGGCTCCAAATGCTTGATGAACTGCTCTTGAATGCTCTCAATCTCATAAACTTTCCTTAAGAATGAATACTTGAATGCTTGTTAGATTTCTTGGATGATAAAATGAGTGAAAGAACCTTGTATTTATATTTATCCATGCTTAATATCCTGAAATTACACCACAACAAGCCGAAATATGAATTCATTAATTAAAGGAGGCTAAATCTCACCAAAATTTGAAATTAAATCTCAAAAACAACCTAAGGGGGACTAAGATGCCTTAGGTGGCGTCTTAGTCCTGAGGCATGAAACTTAGGGCACAGACTCTAGAAAGGGGCCCATTTAAGGTGCCATTGAAATCAAGGTCCCAATACCTTTGGGGGACAAAGATTCCATAGGTGGTGTCTTAGTCCCAACCCAAAAATCAAGGACACATAGCTAGAATCATTAAATTATCATTTATCCATTGATGTTTTTCAAGATGAGCCATAAAAAGATATAGTTTATTAGGCTTGTGGATGCAAAATAGGACCAATTAAGACACAAATAAGGATAAACAAAGCAAGGTAGGCCCAAACAAGTGTGAAAATGCAAGGGTATGCATTTTCATACACTACAATGTGATCATTTGATGTTTTGGTTACTTGTGTTTATGTGTTAAATGTTAAATGGAAATATGATTGATTAAATAATCTTTGTGAGACTATTTAATGAATCTCTCCATGATTTAACATGTTTTATGTGATCTAATTAAAACTTATTCTAGTTTCTTTTAGATGCAACACTGTGATCAAGTATGCTATGTTAAATTAAATGCACCTATGATCTAATTAAAAAATATTAAATGCATATAAGGATCTAATCTAAGACAATATACAAGAGTATCTTGAATAGCATGCAATCTAAAGTAACCATCTAAAAGTTAATTTAAATAATTACTTTAGTATTTAAAACACACAAATAATTGTTTGTCAAGAACGAAGCAATACGAGAGCACATAGAACATTATCTACTAATTATAAGACCACTACTTTATCATCCATACTATTCAAGAAGATTAGAGATAATATCGATGCAGATGCATGAAATTTATAGGCTCCTTAAGTGGTGTACCATCCATTTTCGTTAATGTCTATGCTCCAGACCATAACTTTCATTAATTATATAAGGCCTTGACCAATTAGGACTGATTTTTCCTTTTTCAGTCAGGTTGGCATTAACGTTACATTGATTTTTGAATAACACCAGATCACCTTTGTTGAATACTTGAGGGATGACATGATCGTTGTAACTACACTACAATTTTCTAGCATAAGCTTGGAGATGTTCAAGAGCATTAATGTGCTATTCATCAAACATCTCAAGCTAATGCAATCATTGTTCTTTATAAGTGTTGTCATCAATAATTCCTTGAAGAGAAATACTTAGTGTAGGGACTTCTAACTCCAAGAGAATAATTGCCTCAGTACCATAGATAAGGTTATAAGGAGTTGTCCTGGTAGAATTTTTGATACCAGTATGGTAAGCCCATAATACATATGTCAATTGTGTGTGCCAATCCTTATTACATTTTTTTATTGTCTTCCTTAGGATTTTCTCCAAGGTCTTATTAGTTGATTTAGCTTGACCATTAGATTGCAGGTAGTAAGATGTTGAAAAGTGATGTTGGATGTTAAATTTTTCTAGGAACTTCTTCACATCATTATTCTTAAGTGGTGTCCCATTGTCTGAAACCAACGTTGAAGGAAGTCCAAAGCGAGCAATAATGTGTTCCAATATGAAACAACATATCACATCAATAGTTGTTGATTGAAGAGGAATAGCTTCTACCCATTTTGTGAAATAATTTGTTGCAGTGCTTATAAATGTCTGATGGAGGAAGGTGGTGATATTTTCCATTCAGATCCAGTCCCCACACTGAGAATGACCAAATAGGAATTTGGACCTGAATCTTGGAAGCAAGAGCATTAATCAAATTGCTACGTTCCTAAAATTTGTGACATCTCTTAATATACTCAAAGCAATATTTTTCCATATGTCTCCAGTAGTATCCCATGCGAATGAGTTTTTGGACTAATGATCTACCTCCAAAATGACCTCCACAGGTACCTACATGAGCCTCTTCAAGTGCTATGGGGATTTCATATTTTCTAAGGCATCTAAGTAAAAGTTCATTAAAGGATCTTCTGTATAACACGTCGGTGAGAATTATATACCTAGATGCTAGTTTTTGAAGATGATCTTGAGTATTCTTAGTTGTTGGCTCAGGAAAGGTACCTTCTTTTAAATAATTAAAAAATCAGCGTATACCATTCACTAGAGATTTTTTGTCAAAGTATAATCCCCATGTGTCTTCATCTTTCTGAATAGTCCACACATTCTCATCAGGGAAAGTTTCTACATTAGGTAATGCCAAGGGTGAGGGAGCATCCGCTAAGTGGTCAATTAAGGCTTGTCCTTTGATTTCTCTTTGTGAAACAAAATTAAGGTCAAATTATATTAACATAACCCATTTATCTAAGCATCCCAATAAATTTGTTTTACTAAAAAGATGTTTTAGAGGATTGAATTTTGTCATCACATGTATGTCAACATTCAGTAAGTAATGTCTCAGTTTACTTGTAGCGAATACAAGGGTCAAACATTATTTTTCTATCATTGTGTATCATTTCTCATAATCAATCAAAGTTCAGCTAATGTAATAAACAAAATACTCTTTACCATTTTCATCTTGTTGAGCCAACAATGCTATGAGAGCATGGGTTGATATTGTTTTGTAAAGGATTCAAACGGTTTGTTTTGCATAGCGGGTTGTAAAACAGTTGGAGTGGCAAGATAATCCTTCAAACTCTCAAAAGCATGTTTACAATCCTCGTTCCAATGAAAGTGTACATCTTTCTTGAGGAGATGTGTAAATGGTAATGTTTGATCTGCTAAAGATGCTACAAAATGACAGATAGCTTGAATTCTTCCTTGTAAGGTGAATAATTGAGAGATGTTTCTAGGAGGTGGAATGTTAACTACAGCATCAATTTTCTTCATGTCCACATCGATGCCTTTGTGAGATACGATAAAACCTAAAATATTTCCACTATCTACACCAAAGACACTTTTTTAGATTCAATCTCATGTTGTATTTTTGCATTCACTCAAAGATCTTCTAGAGGATATTTACATTGTCTTGTCTAGTTAAAGATTTGGATAGAATATCATCAACATAATCTTCTAAAATATTATGTATGTAATCATGAAATATTAATGTCATAGCTCATTGATATATTGATCTCGCATTCTTCAATCCAAAAGACATCATGACCAAACAAAATGTTCCCCAAACAGTTGTAAATGTTGTTTTGTATTGATCTTGAGGGTTGATAAAGATTTGATTGTACCTATAAAATCCATCCATGAATGACAACAAAGCATGTACCACAGTCGAATCTACTATCATGTTGATAGTAGGAAGGGATGAGTCATCCTTTAAAGATGATTTATTCAAATCACGAAAATCGTAGACATCATAATATGATTGTTAGGTTTTGCGACTGCGACAATGTTCGAGATCCAAGGAGAATAATATATAGGTCTCATGAAACCAACCTCAAGGAGTTTTTCAATTTCTCCCTTAACTAGCAAGGCTATCTTAGGATTCATCTTTCGTATCTTTTGTCTAACAGGTTTAGCATTTTCAACAAGGACTATGTTGTGTGTTACTATCTCAGCATCGATTACTTGGCATATCTGAATAATTCCACACAAATTTTTTAGGAAAGTCATGGAGTAAAATTGTGTGATCTTCTTGTTCTTCATCATCAAGGAATTTTCCTATCTTAATTACTTTATCCTTATCATTGATGTCCACTGGTATGTCAATTGTATCTCCTAGAGGAAGTGCACTTGGTTTTGGAAATTTAGGGTTGTATTCTTCTTTACTCATGTCCATCTCACTACTTTCCTTTTCTCCATCATTTTGTTTCGTGCTAATCATAGCACATGTAACCTTTTTATTTTGAGGAGGAGTAGATGGTGTGTGTGTGTGAAATGTAGAAATTAGTAAATCAACACAAACATTAATGAAACAAATTATATCAAAGATTTGAATCAAATAAACTACTCTATTTTGCAGCTAAACAAATATTTTAAGAACGTCTCATTGTCCTCTATTCTCAAGGATTTATTATACCATTTGGCCCTCAAATTTCTTTATGCACTATGCTTGTTAAAATGGCAATTTGAGAAATGAGAAAATATTCAACATGCACACCAATTAAATTCCTACATGAAACTATATGATGAAAATGATAATGGATACTATTATGAATGGATGATGGTGCTAGATTATTTGAGGTAGATACTATGGTATTAAACTAGGATGATTCTACATATGCTCAAATGCTAACTATGAATATGCTAATCTAAAATGCAACTATGATGCAAAGGATGACATAAAATGCAACTATGAAGCAAAGCACAATTCTAAGATCTAACTATGATGCAAAACATGATATGAAATGTAACTATAAAACTCTAAAATGCTCCAATGCTCAAACGATATTCCTGCATGATAACTCTACTTAAATGTGGATGCAAAATATAATGGCAAAGAGTTGTATTTATAGGCTTTTTCCAAGCATCTTGTGATATGGCAATGATCGACAGTCCAAATTCAAACAAGAGGAATGAATGGTGGAGATGGAGAGAATCAAGAAGGTGTCCCCTTGACCAATGACAACATGCCAAATGTATGGAGAAATCTCTTGACCAAAGGCAACATGCCAAATGCATGGAAAATTAAAGTGTGGGAAGAACAGACTGTTTGAAATTGGTTGAAGAAGTATGTGAGGAATAAGCCATGTGTTTGAAAATAATTCTAATTTAAAAATTAGAATTATTTAATTTCATGTGACCTTGGTGAGGTGGCATAAAATGTTGTAGACATGTGCTTGAATTCCTAATCCGAGATTAGTGAAACTTAATTAAATAAAACAAGCTTATGAAATTTGTTTATTTAATTAAATTAGAAGAATATGATTTTTAGATAAATGAAGAATTAGAAAATATGAACAATATAAATAAATTGAGAATTTATTTATATGTAGTCGAATATTAATTAAATAACTAGTATTTAATTAATTAGATGTCATGACTGATTTTAGGTGTATACATTTTGCCCCTCTTTGAAGTAATGTGTTTACACGTTGCTTCCAAGAAAAATTTGATACCGATGCCAAGCAAAAAAAAATTTGATGCCCCAGATGTTGATTTTCAGATATTGACGGATATATGCCCCTCGGAGATAAATCGGTTGAATTTTGGAATATTTAGGAAATTTTGAAAATTTTGATGATTTTGGCGATGATTTGGATAATGATCTCAAAATTTTATGCTTCAAAAATGATTTATCTCCCAAAAAATGATGTAGAAGTCAGCAGGTGATAATCTAATTAATTAAGGCCCCTTTGAAAAATAAAAATAAAACAACCCCATAAAATGCCACTTAATTAACCTTTAAAAGGTTAAAAAGTTGATTAGAAAGGTCATTTGTGCATTTTGCAATTTGAAAACTTTGTGAGTGAGAGTGATTGAGCAAACTTGGAGCAAAATGTGATCCCTTACCACACGCACCGGTTCGAGCGAGTCAGGTGGCACAACCGCCCAACAGCGTATGGACCTCCAGTGAGTACCTCGAAAATTGCCTCGTATTTCGTGCATTATGTTTTTCCCTCCCTTTTTCGTTTGAATTCGGTTTTAAAATGTTTTAGCACATTAGGAGACCGAAATAGCACATACATAGACTATTATAGTGCATTGACTAGTCTAGCATATAGGGTTACCGATGTAGCGCATAGGATAAATGAATTAGTGCATAGGATAAATAACACATAGGTGACCCAAAGTAGCACAATCATGAACTGTTTTAGCGCATAGAATAGTCTAGCGCATAGGCAAATTAGATTAGTGCATTGATTAAATGGTATAGTGCATTGAGTACTTTGACGTATTGGGACTCTATTCTGGTGCATTGGTGAAATTTTTCGGCGCATAGCGCAATTCAGTGCATTGAAAGTCTATTTTAGTACATTGATGAATTTCTCTAGCACATTGGGTTTTTTAGTGCATAGAAAGAATATTCTAGCGCATTGGTGAAGTTTTAGGCCAAATTGATGATTTTCTTGATTGGAATCCTTGATGTCGATGATGTTTGATCATGTCAGTCTGTGATTTGATGATGATTGATGATGTTGATAGGTTAGATGTCCATTGATCTCATGATAGGTGAGATTCAATGATAGGATGATGATAATTGACCTCATGATAGGCGAGGATCAATTATAGGTTGATTGATCTGATAAACCTCATGATAGGCGAAGTTGAATTGATTGATTTGATAAAACCTCATGATAAGTGAGTTTGAGTTGATTGATGAACATCATGATAGGCGAGGTGCATTGATTTATTTGATAAACCTCATGATAGGTGAGGTTGATTTGATTGATTTGATAAACCTCATGATAGGCAAGGTTGAGTTGGTTGATTTGATACACCTTATGATAGGCGAGGTTGAATGATAGATTGATGCTCATGAGATTTGATCAA
>VDFB02086081.1:437942230-437963828 GCA_007258455.2 Sequoia sempervirens | reverse complement strand
TTTTTTTTTGTCACCAAGACGCTTGTTTGCCAAGTTTTCACCAAGGTAACCATTTCTTCAGTACTTTTTCTGATTTTTTTGGATTTTTGGTTCTATACTTTGAAAGATTAGGCATAAAACTTTTTGAGATGAGAGTTATTCATGGGCTCTTGTAGAGGTTCCCCTTCGAGTGTTGATAACTGATATGCCACTGACTTATAGCTTGTTGTGATAACAAATGGTCCCAACCAATTGGGTTCAAATTTTTCTTTTTTGTTTGGATTTGGGACATTCTTCTGCTTTTCCTTTAGCACTAGTTCTCCAACTTGGAAAGCCCTTTTGATTTTCTTGTTATAGCTCCTCTTGAGTCTATTTTGATAGACTTGCAGATGATATAAAGCATCTATACATTGCTCATCCAGTAGCTCCAACTCATTCAGTCTTGATACTCGGTACTCTTCATCTGTGATGAGGTTCTGCAGTGATATTCTTAGTGACAGGAGCTCGATCTCAATGGGGAGTACTACTTCTAATTCATAGACCAAGGAGAAGGGGGTGGCGTCAGTGGGTGTGCAGATTTTGGTTTGGTAGGCCCAAAGGGTGGGATTGAGCTACAGATGCTAGTCACAACTTGCGTCATTGATTATTTTCTTGAGAATTTTTAAAATGGTTTTATTTGTGGCTTCTACTTTGCCATTTCGTTGGGGATAGTATAGGGTGGAGTAGTGTTATGCCTTGCATAACCACCCAATTTTATTCTGAAGCAAAATGGGTCCCCCTTTGTCTTTTCCCTTTGGCCTTTGGTTTTCTGCCTTAGGCATTTTTTCTTTTTTCAAGTTATGTTGATAGCAGAACCGGGATCAATACTGAACTTGGAAATTCCTTCTAAGCTCTGGTCTTGTTCCGTCCCCAGTTCTGGTTCTGATAGCCCTTGGTCTTCGTCTTTTGTTCTTTCTCAGAGACGGATCCAAATCCGAATGGTGAAACTTAAAAAGGTTTCTCGTTCGGGTTCCATCCCAGCTCTGACTCTGCCTTCTGCTTTTATCTCTCTCCTTTGTTGGTCCTTTGTTGGTTTTTGTTTCTGTGCCTTGGATGTTTTCAACCCTAGGCATCTTTTCCTTTTTCTTTTGGCGGGCCCGAGACCGGATCAGATTCTAAACTTGGAATTCCTTCCAAGTTTTCTATTCCTTTCCTTCCCTGGTCCTAGTTCCTCCACTTTGGTTTTTTTGCCTTGCGCGCCCTTTCATTTTTTGTTTCGACAGACTCAGAACCAGAACTGGGACCTAACCCTGAAACTTGAAAAGGTTTCTGGATCGGGTTCCATTCCAGTCCCAGTTTCGCATTTTGTCATTCTTTGGCTTTTTGGTTCTTTTTTTTTATTGTGGGGTTTTCCTTCCCCTTCCTCTTTCTCTTTCTTGTACTTTCCTCATCTTTTTGAGTGACGTCAGAGGCAGGTTCAAAATGGAATCTGAACCTGAAACTTGGAGAAGTTTTTGTTTTAGTTTTGGTTCCGACCCCAGTTCTGCCTTGATCGTCATTTTGCCCTATTCTAGTTTCCATTTTGGTCCCACCTCCACCAGTTTTAAAGGGGAAGTGTGTTCCCATTTAACTTTTGGTTCTGCCTTCGTTAGAGTGGTGATTCTTTTTTATAAAATTAAAGACATGGTAAATAATGATATATTTTATTTACCTTTCAGAACTAATGGAGGAATCTATTTTGCAGGATCAGGTTATTTATCTAAAGATATCTCTTGAGGGAGTTTTGAAAAAGGATCTGAGTTCGGCATGATGTTTGGCCAAAAGAAGAAGGTCTTGTTGACCCGATAGGGTCCCACCGACATATTTTGTGCCTTCAGTGTAACATGTTGGGTGCAGTGTAACATTTCGCCGACCGGGCAAGGTCTCCCCGACATGAAGTAAGCTCTCGGTGAAAGGACGCGACTTTGGTGTAGTGTCTCGGCGAAGGAAGTTAGTCTCGCCGACAACCTACAGAGGTTCTAGAGCTTGAAGAGGGCCGAAGGAAGAAGAAGGAAGCCGTGAGTCAAAGGGACAGCTGGTATCTATTGACAGGGGTAGCTCAACATTAATGGTGATATTTTAGGTCATTCAAAGCAGCCCCGTTGGAGTTTGAAAGGGGAAACGAAGGCTAGAAGTAAATACGGTAGCTGCAAGAGATCTACAGATTATTCCAGGAGACAATCTTCACCGACATGGACATCAAGGAGTGCGCACTTAATGCAGAACCGACTCTCTTCAAAAGATCTAGATGTTGACCCTCTGACATGGCAGATATTTTTTTGTAAACCCTAAAAATAGGGGCCTACATTATTTCCGGGAGGTGGTGTATACATGGCATTCTTGCCTCTTAAAGAAGAGGAGAGAGAGTTTTTTTTTTTTTTTAAAGGAAAAGGGGAGCAAAAAGAGAATAGATAGGTTTAGAGATAAATTTTGGAGAATAGAAATTTTCTGAAGGATAAAGGGGACAAAGCTGCATCCTGTTTCTTTGTAAAGGGAGCTTCTTTGGTCTTCTTAGTTAGGAGTTAAATTTATCATAGGAAGTAATGTCTCTTTCCAGTTTCCTTAGTGTAGATGGAAGCAGCATGAAGACACAGGTTTTCTATACACTAGTGATTGTGCCAAACTTGTAAATGTTGCTTATCTGTCTCACCCATAGTAGAAGCAACCAGATTCGAATCTACTTCATATTGTGTTCTAGAATGGTATTTATCTTAAGTTAATCATTTGATTTTGAAAGATTTCAAGGAATGAAATCTCATTTTGTGTTTTGCTTAAGTGTTAATCTATAATCAGTTGTTGAAATCAACACTGTGAATGAATGCAACTATGTGTTAATAACAAGTTGATTTTGTTCTTTAGTTTAGTTAGCAATTCCTTGAAAGGTAATAAGTATGGTTAAGTTAGATGAAATATCATTCTTTTCAGTACCAAAACCCTGATCTATCTTTTTATATTTCTTTAAAACCGCTAGTTAGAATAGGTTTAAATTCATGCTTGATCTTAGAACAATCCAGAAGCTCATACCAGTAGGCCCCTTGAATATTACTGTTGCATTGACCACTGAGTAACATTAGCACAGTTGAGACCCAACTACAAAGACCTTGGGAGTTAAGGCATCCATGTGTTGCCTTTCTCTTTCAGGAGAAGTAGAGTAGCGATGTTCTACTTGCATTGTTGTGGTGCTAAAATCACCATCAACAAGAACTAGTGCTAGAAGGAGGGCCTGAAAGGGAAAACTAGATAAAACTGGGTTATCCTCCTCAGAAAGGCCCCACAAAGTTCTTCGATCAACTAGGAATCCATCATCTTTCATAGAACTCAAGACCCCAACAAGACACAAGAATCATAAGGCTGGGCAAGCATTATTCCACCCTTATCAGCTCCACTCACTCCACTAGGATTTTCACCAATACCCCAGTGGATACCCATCAATCCACCATCCAATTCATCTCAATTGTCATCACAGTTGATTCAACCCATACAATAGCTGGCTCAACCACCACTACCCCCACCAATGGCGTTCTTTCAAAATAATCCTTCTCCATTGGGGACTATCCTGGGAGGTTTTCATGATATGCCCAAGAACCCTGAAAGATTTTTCCCCAAGTACATCCATGGTGAATCAAGAAGTGTTGAAGAGCACATACAAGCTTTCAAGGATGATTGTACCAGAGCTCAAATAGCTCACCATGACGTAGTCTGCAAATTATTCCCTTACTCCTTAGGGGATATGGCATACAATTGGTACCTTAATCTTCCTCAAGGTTCCATTCTGACATGGACACATTTGGAAAATGCCTTCATTAACCAATTCAGGGTGTATGTGGATCCAGCTCTTTTATATCATCAGTTTGCAACCATAAGGAAGGAACCAAGTGAATCTTTTCCTTTATTCAATACCAGGTTCCAACGAATGTATAGGAGATTACAAAATCTCTATCTAGTTACTGAGAACAGTTCCATTCAGGCATACTTTAGGGTTATCGACCCTTTGCTTGGCTTGTTTTTGCAAAGGAAATATCAAGCAGCTGATATTGATTCTCTATCCAAAGTCTATCACTTGGCTATTAAGCTGTAGTAGCAAATCAGTTCTCAACAAAGAAGTCTGGGAGGAGGTTTCCCTTCAATGGGATATCAGATACATACCCCAACTCCTCTATTCAACACCGTCCCAAGGATGTCTCCTTCCCATTATGGGCCTATGTCTGAACTACAAACCCAACCACCTATTCCATTCTTTGCTACTGGAACTTCTGACCTCTTTGAACAACCACAGGTTCCTCCAAGTTCCCTTGGTTATCATAACCAAATTGGAACTCCAAGTCATGTTGATCAGCCACCTGTTGTTAAGAGCATGGAAAGTGAAAAGACAGTCCAACTTACAAATGAGGTAGAAACATTGAAGAAAACATTGTCTCAGGTTACAAATGACATGGCTCAGCTTCGACTGAATCCCCCTCAAAGCCAAGGTAATTATCCCAATCAAAACAGCAACAATCAGGGTACTTATCAGAATAACAACAATTACAACCAAAGGGGTTATCAGCGCCAAAACTCCTCTAATCAGGGGTATCAGAATCAGAATAGAGGGTATAATCAAAGGCCAAACAACAATAGACAATGGAACACAAGACCCAATAATGGGGGAGTTTCTCATAACTATCAAGCAAATGAGGAGAGGGCACATGTTGCAAACGTGGATGACCTCAACTTCATGACCAATTGGTGCAGGTTGCATGACACTACAACCCATTCTGAGATGAACTACCCTCAAATGAAGAAAGTTATCAAGATGGCACATGAAGATGCCCACACCTTCCAAGGGAATTCCAACAAAGGAGGTGACTCAGTAGAAACAGCAATGACTTATGACCTTTTTGAAGAGGAATCTTCATTCCCAGGGCAAGAAGAGAATGAACCAGAGGAGGATTCATATGATGCCCAAACTTTTCAGATGAAGGGAGGACACTTCCTGAGAAATCAAAGTAAGGGGCCATTCACTACATCAGCACCTCCTAATCACATGGTGCCTCCAAATCAAAGTAGTGATAATAATCCTCCTCCACCACAAGCCCGCTTGACTTCCATAACAAGGGTAATTCCTTTGGTGTTTTCAAAAGTAGTGTAGAATTTGACATTGTTTCTAAGATGCAGAAACATAAAACTTCTTTATCATATTTTGACATTCTTAAGTGGTGCCTTGCTCAAAGGGAAATAGTGCTAAGAACTTTGGAGCAAGCTGACAAGTCAAAAGGGAAGAACAAGGTGGCACCTACTGGGGATGTGAATGCAGCCTTGTACAGAAGCAAGGTAGGTACTCCACCATTTCTTTTAAGTCTAAGAATAAGTGGGAAGAACCTCATAACTGTTTGTTAGATTCAAGAGCTTTTGGCAATGTTATACCATTTTTTGTATGCAAGAAGTTGGGATTGGACCCCATTCATACAAATAAGAAGGTTATTCAACTTGACAAAACAGAGGTTAATGTGGTGGGGGAATTAAGAAACATACATGTTCAAGTAGGATCTGACCCTAGGATCCTAACAAACATAGACATCCAAGTGGCAGACATTCCCGAGACCTATGGTATGCTACTGAGTAGAGATTTGATGAAAAGTCTAGGGGGATATCTTTCCCTTGACTTTTCACATATGTGGCTACCATGGAGAGGGATCCCAAATCAGATTAGGATTGAAAGTGAGCCTCGCCTCAAGCACATCATTACTGAATATGATTGCCACAATGAGGTAGCCTATTTCGAAACTGGGATAGGTGTTTATAAGAAAGAAGAAGCTTTAACCTTTTCTATTTTTTATCCTAAAGAACTGCCCATACAAAAGCCCCTTGATCTTATGATTGATGAAAATCAGCAGGCATTAGTCAGAAAACTATAGCAAGATTAGCTAGTCTTGGGAGAAGATGTAGATCTACAAAGCCTCCTGCTCCCTAATTGGTGTAGGGTACATTATCAAAATCATTCTGAATTAACATGCCAACCCTGCATTGGAATTTTAAAACATGTTGCCCAAGCTGGGGAAGCTAGCTCAAGTTACTCTGAGACTATTGCAGATCACATCTCATTCAAAGCCAAGGAAGCAATAATGCTAATCAGAGATAGGATACCTTCAAAGGAGGTTCCTTCCCAAAGTGAATCTACCTCAAGCATGTGTCCAAATTAGCATATTGATGAGGGGCAACCCCAAGGTTTGTTTGAAATCCCTGTACTCACAAATATATTAGAATCTGAGGGGTTAACCAAAGAAGCAAGTGACTATCAGAAGGATAGCCACAAGTCAGATGATACAACGGAGGCAGAATCAAAAGGTATACCTAAAGAAATTACAGAGCATCCTTTCCCTATGCCGGATACAAAATATCAAGGAGCCCCAATGGTGGCTCATCTAACTCAAACACCTGTAACAACTTCAAGGGAATCAACTCCAACCCATGATCAACTGTGGACCCATGCCTTTGATGGGTCTAAATCTAAAACTGGTTGTGGTGTTGGAATTGTGTTAACCAGCCCAAAAGGGAAGGTTTTCTTTGCTTCTTTTAGGTTGCAATTTGGATGCACAAATAACATGGTAGAATATGAAGCCCTGGCAAGGGGACTGATGTTTTCACACAAGAAGGTCACTGCCTTGGTGGTCAAAGGAGATTTAGAAATAGTGGTCAAGCAGGTGCACAATCAATATACATGTCACAACAGAAGGCTGGCAGCTTACAGAAATCAGGTATGGAACCTAATTGAGGACTTTGATGCCTTTGGGATTAGCTTAATCCCTAGAGAAGAAAATCAGGTAGCTGATTCATTGGTTGTTGCTGCAAGCACCTTGGAACCTATGCAAGGCTCCAAGTTTAAAATATTCTCAGTGGAACTGATGTCCACCCCAGTTGTTCCTGACAATATCAAGAATTTCCAAGTCTTTGATGATGATCGGCACATTCTGGCTTTCTTAGCAAGCTCAGATGTCTTTGAGGGGAAAATTATTGATGAGTCCAACAGAGATCAAGGGGATTGGATCCCTGAGGGATGTGATACAGAAGGGGTCCTTAATTTAAAGAGAAATAGCATTCCCAAGGGAATGGTGGACTTGGAAATAATTTTTGATTCAGACTCGAGGGCTTGAGAGAAGATACCAGCTAAAGACAAAGGAGGCAAATATGAAATGGTTAACCTAGCTGATTTGGGTCTTGAAAGGAATGTCTACATAAGGAAAGCCTGCCCTAAAGCAATTAGAGAAGACATATTGAGGGCACTTAAGAAAGATATTGCTGCAATTTCCTAGGGGTATGAAGACCTCCAGACATTTGATGCTTCTGTTATGACTCACACTATCCCCTTGAAGCCCGAGGCTAAACCCTTCCGACAGAAGCAGCACCCTGTCAACGCCCTGATTGAGCTGTTGATTTATAAAGAAGTTCAGAAATTATTGTCTGCAAGGATAATCTTCCATGTGCGCCATTCAACGTGGGTGGTTAACTTAGTTCTAGTCTACAAGAAGAATGGGGAGATTAGGCTATGTGTCGACTTCAGAAACCTCAATAGAGCTTCAGAAAAGGATAACTACCCGCTTCCTTCTCTGGATGAAGTCTTGTAAACTATCAATGGATCTCAGATGATGTCATTCTTAGACAGTTACTCTGAATACAATCAGGTTATGGTCAACTTTGAAGACAGGATGAAGATAGCTTTCACTACCAAGTGGGGGACGTTTGCATACAGAAGGATGCCATTCGGCATGATAAATGTTGGAGCAACTTTCCAACGTACCATGGACATAGCTTTCAAGGATATAATTGGAAAATGCATTATTATTTACATAGATGACCTGACATTGTTCTCCAAGGATCGATTGAACCATGCTGCCGATTTAGCCAAGGTTCTCCAGAGGTGTATCCAGTATGGCGTCTCCCTGAATCCCAACAAGTGTGTGTTCAAAGTCTCTAAAGGAAATCTCTTGTGACATATAATTTCATAAAGGGGAATATCAATCGATCCAAACCAAGTTGAGTCCATTCTGAAGATCACCCAGCCAGGAAGCAAGAAAGAAATGAAGTCTTTCTTCAGGAAAATCAACTTCATGAGGAAATTCATCACGAGCTTTGCAAAGATTGTAAAGCCTCTGAACGAAATGATGAGGAATGATGCCAAGCTAGAGTGGACAGATGAGGCAAAGGATGCATTCTCACAAGTCAAGCGATCCATCTCAGAAGCGCCCGTTCTCACTAGCCCTAACTATTCGAGATTGTTTTATATCTATTCTTTCACCTCTGAACACTCATGTGCAGTTGTATTAACTCAACAAGGAGAAGAGTCAGAGGAGAGGCCGATTTCTTTCATGAGTTCTCCCTTCAAGAACACAAAATTCAGGTACCCACCCCTAGAGAAGCAAGCTTTCACGCTAGTCTGAGCTATCAAGAAGTTTAGGCACTATATTCTCTGGAGCCAAATTATTGTTGTAGTTCCTGATGCAGCTGTAAAGTCTCTAGTTATGCAGAGCGAGGTAGGAGAAAGAAGAGGAAAGTGGATGGCTATCTTACAAGAGTTCGATCTGGAGATACACCCTATGAGACTTATCTAAGGTACTAGTTTGTCTGAATCCATGGCTAAGGCTAGCGACAACATCATCTGTCATCAATACACAACCCAGTCCTTCTCCAACGATCCCTGGTATGCTAATGTTGTCCACCTGATGCTTAACAATCGATGTCCAGAAGGAATGAATTCAACTCAAAGGAGAGCCTTGAGAATGAAGAGCTCTCATTATATGTTCAAAGGAGGGTTGCTATACAGGAGGAATTTTGAAGGATTATACCTAAGATGTCTTGATCAGCAAGAGGCTAAATAGGTGACCTCTGAGTTTCATGGGAAACATGGCACAGGTAATGGTTCTGCAGTTTCACTGGCACACCAGATCCTTAGGTCTGGTTATTATTGGCCCTGTGTATTCAAGGATGCCCATTAGCATGTGAGAACATGTCACATATGTCAGATTTTTGCACCAAGGGAATGCCATTCAGCTATGCCACTACAGCTAGTCTATGAGGTAAGGACCTTTGCCCAATGGGCATTGGATTTTATTGGGGTTATTAACCCAAACTCTACTGCAGGGCATAAATTCATCTTGGCTGCTACTAACTACTATACAAGATGGACAGAGGCTATACCCTGCAAAAACAGCACAACGAAGGTAGTGATCAAGTTCCTCACCGAATGCATCACTACAAGGTTTGGGGTACCCTTCGCTCTGGTATGTGACAATGGCTCTACCTTTTTCTTCTGCTGAGTTTATTTCCCAGGCATATGATCACAAGATTGTCTTGAAGTATTCATCAAATTATTACCCACAAGGAAATGGAGTTGCAGAGTCAACCAATAAGAACCTTTTAGGGGTAATTAAGAAGTTGCTAGAGAATAACCCTAGGGACTGGTATACCCAGCTGAGATTTGCATTATGGGCATATAGGACTAGGATTAAGGATGCCTTAAATACCTCACCATTCAAGCTAGTATATGGCCAAGAGTCTATCTTTCCCATCCATTTGCAAATACCTATCCTTGAGTTCATGCAGAAATTCTACTCTAAGGACAATAGGATAGAAGTCAGATTAGTTGCTTTGTTGAAGTTAGAAGAACAGAGAGATGTTGCATTGCAACAATTCTTTAGGCACTAGGTTGTTGTCAAATGTTGGTTTGACAAAAGATCCAAAATCAAGGCTTTTAGGATATCAGACCTAGTGTTGTTATGGGATAAGGCCATTGAAAAGAAGGGCAGCCACTAGAAATTTGACAAACTTTGCCTGGGTCCTTATCAAATTGCTGAGATCCTGGGGGAAAACGCTTTCCGATTGAGTAGCTTAACTGGAGAACTTATTCCTTTGCCTGTCAATGGGCAGTTTCTCAAGCACTATTTTGAGTTGTGAAGACTGTTAATTTATGTTATGAATGTAAATAATTTATATGTCTCATGTTTGTAAATAATTTATATGTCTCATGTTTGTAAATAATTTATATGTCTCATGTTTGTAAATAATTTGCATTTGTATAAATAACTTTTTCTTATAAATAGTCTCTATGAATAATCTGTTGCTCTTTGTGTAAATAATTTACTCTTTGTTTGTAAATAGTTTTGGGTTTGTGTTTTTTTGTTCTTTCCTCCTGTCCCTTTTTTTCCCTTGTTGTTTGGTTTCTGTTTGTTTTGTTCTTTGGGGTTTATTTGTTCTTTCCATCTTGGAATGGTTGTTGTTATCTAAGGCATACTTTGGTTGTTCGGAGAGAAGTGGTTTAGATATTTTTAGGTTTGCTGATTGGGTGCTCTTGTCCTAAATTCTTTGTTTTATGCCCATTGTCAACATGAGTTGTGGAAAGTCCTGAGAACAAGGTGCAAAGTAAATAGCCTTCATTAGCTCCCTCTGAATCTGTCCCAAATCACCAAGATCATCTCCTTTTGTAATAGTATATTTGTCATAGGTGGTAATTTTGTAATATTTGAATAAAAATCTGATTCCCAAGAGCAGTTGCGAGGTCCATGGTAGTTTTCAACCTAGATCAGATGTTAAACATTGGACATATTGAGAAAAAAATTGAATGAAATATCTAAAACCTCAAGAGAAAAAAAAGACTCAATATGAATGGGTGATTCCAGTATCTCTACCGGGGCTATGGATGCCTGGCTGGCAGTAGAGCAATGCTGTGAGAAAACTAGGGGTATCTCTGTCGGGGCTATGGATGCCTGACTAGCAGCAGAGCAATGCCCAGGATATCATTGCACAACAACTAAGGGGATCAACTCATGTAACTCAAATCTTGCACATTGTTGTCCAAAAGATGAAGAAAAATTTGTAAGAGTGATGCACAATCAAGCACACACATAGATTCAGGGATGGTCGATGTTGATTTACATTTGAGATTCTAGCTCAACCTTGCTTGCTAAACTGACCCAATTGGAGTTGTAATGCTCATAAACTAGAGATTTTGGGTAGCTGAATCCTTCAGTTTCTTGAAAATGGTTAAACCATTTTCCCAGCCAAGTCGCCATTTGTTATGCCTTGCATAACCACCCCATTTTATTCTGGAGCAAAATGGGTCCCCCTTTGTCTTTTCCCTTTGGCCTTTGGTTTTCTGCCTTAGGCATTTTTTTCTTTTTTCAAGTTCTATCAGAAGCAGAATCAGGATCAATACCAAACTTGGAAATTCCTTCTAAGCTCTGGTCTTGTTTCGTCCCCAGTTCTGGTTCTGACAACCCTTGGTCTTCATCTTTTGTTCTTTCTCAGAGTCAAATCTGAATCTGAATGGTGAAACTTGAAAAGGTTTCTCGTTCGGGTTCCATCCTGGCCCCAACTCTGCCTTCCACTTTTCTCTCTCTCCTTTGTTGGTCCTTTGTTGGTTTTTGTGTTATGTGCCTTAGATGTTTTCGGCCCTAGGCATCTTTTCCTTTTTCTTTTGGCAGGCCCGGGACCGGATCGGATTTCGAACTTGGAATTCCTTCCAAGTTTTCTATTCCTTTCCTTCCCTGGTCCCGGTTCCGCCACTTTGGTTTTTCTGCCTTGCACGCCCTTTCGTTTTTGTTCCGGCGGACTCGGAACTGGAACTAGGACCTAACCCTGAAACTTGAAAAGGTTTCTGGTTCGGGTTCCGTTCCGGTCCCAGTTCCGTGTTTTGTCGTTCTTTGGATTTTTGGTTCTTTTTGTTTTGTCGTGGGGTTTTCCTTCCCCTTCCTCTTTCTCTTTCTTGTCCTTTCCTCATCTTTTTGAGTGACGTCGGAGGCAAGTTCGGAATAGAATCTGAACCCAAAACTTGGAGAAGTTTCTGTTTCAGTTTTGGTTCCGACCCCAGTTCCACCTTGATCGTCATTTTTCCATGTTTTGGTTTCCATTTTGGTCCCGCCTCCACCAGTTTTAAAGGGGAAGTGTGTTCCCGTTTCAGTTTTGGTTCAGCCTTCGCCAGAGTGGTGATTCTTTTTGATAAAATTAAAGACATGGTAAATAATGATATATTTTATTTACCTTTGAGAACTAATGGAGGAATCTCTTTTGCAGGATTAGATTATTTATCTAAAGATATCTCTTGAGGGAGTTTCGAAAAAGGATCTAAGTTCAGCGTGATGTCTGGCCGAAAGAAGGTCTTGCCGACCTGATAGGGTCCCACCGACATATTTTGTGCCTTCAGTGTAACATGTTGGGTGCAGTGTAACATTTTTCCAACCGAGCAAGGTCTCCCCAAAATGAAGTAAGCTCTGAGTGAAAGGACATGACTTCGGTGTAGTGTCTCGACGAAGGAAGTTAGTCTCACCGACAACCTACAAAGGGTCTAGAGCTTGAAGAGGGCCGAAGGAAGAAGAAGGAAGCCGTGAGTCAAAGGGACAGTTGGTATCTACTAGACAAGGGTAGCTCAACATTAATGGTGATATTTTAGGGCATTCAAAGTAGCTCCATTGGAGTTTGAAAAGGGACACGATGGCCAGAAGTAAATATGGTAGCTGCAAGAGATCTATGGATCATTCCAGGAGAAAATCTTCACCGACATGGACAGCAAGGAGTGCGCATTTAATGCAGAACTGACTCTCTTCAAAAGATCTGGATGTCGACCCTCTAACATGGCAGATATTTTTTTGTAAACCCTAAAAACAGGGGCTGACATTCTTTTCAGGAGGCAGTGTATATATGGCATTCTTGCCTCTTAAAGAAGAGGAGAGTTTTTTTTTTTTTTTTTAAAGAGGAAGAGGGGAGCAAAAAGAGAATAGATAGGTTTAGAGATAAATTTTGGAGAATAGAAATTTTTTGAAGGATAAAGGGGACAAAGTTGCATCTTGTTTCTTTGTAAAGGGAGCTTCTTTGGTCTTCTTAGTTAGGAGTTAAATTTAGCATAGGAAGTAATGTATCTTTCCAGTTTCCTTAGTGTAGATGGAAGCAGTATGAAGACACAGGTTTTTTGTACACTGGTGATTGTGCCAGACTTGTAAATGTTGCTTATCTGTCTCACCCACAGTAGAAGCAACCAGATTCGAATCTACTTCATATTGTGTTCTAGAATGGTATTTATCTTAAGTTAATCATTTGATTTTGAAAGCTTTCAAGGAATGAAATTTCATTTTGTATTTTTCTTAAGTGTTAATCTATAATCAGTTGTTGAAATCAGCATTGTGAATGAATGCAACTATGTGTTAATCATAAGTTAATTTTGTTCTTCAGTTTAGTTGGCAATTCCTTGAAAGGTAATAAGTCTGGTTAAGTTAGATGAAATATGATTCTTTTCAGTACCAAAACCCTGATCTATCTTTTTATATTTCTTTAAAACCCCTGGTTAGAATAGGTTTAAATTCATGCTTGATCTTAGAACAATCCAGAAGCTCATACCAGCAGGCCCCTTGAATATTACTGTTGCATTGACCACTAAGTAACATCAGCACAGTCGAGACCCAACTACAAAGACCTTGGGAGCTAAGGCATCCATGTGTTGCCTTTCTCTTTCAGGAGAAGCAGAGTAGCGATGTTATGCTTGCATTGTTGTGGTGCAAAAATCGCCATCAACAAGTAGCGATGTTGGATTTTGAATTTTTCACACAAGTTGCAGAAATATTGATTCTTGAATGGTGTCCCATTATTTGAGATAATGGCTTGTGGGATACCGTAGGGGAAAATGAGATAATTCAGGATGAACTTTGATATATGCTTCTCGGTTATATACATCATGGGTATGGCTTCTACCCACTTAGTAATGTACTCAGTGGTTGTTATGATGAACATGTGGCCATTAGATGAAGTGGGAGTGATTTTTCTAATGAGATCGAGTCCCCACTACGAAAAGGGCCATGGTGTGATGATGGGATGAATTTCTTGAGCTGGAGCATGGATGAGGTCCCCATGTTGCTGACATTTTAAACACCTTCTAACATAATCATGTGCCTCTCCTTCCATTGTAGGCCAATAATACCCCATCCTCAGCATTTTCTTGGCTAGGGTCATTCCACACGAGTGTGAACCATAGATACCATTATGTACTTCAGTTAAAGTATTCAATGCCTCCTCAGTGTTTAAATAGCGTAATAAGGTTCCTTCTATGCTCCTACGATACAAGGTATCTCCTAGGATGATTAATCAGGATGCCTTTTTTACAAAGGTTCATTTTAAGGTGTAGGGTAAGTCAGCAGGTGTAACACCTATTCAGAGATAGGTATAAATGTCATGGTACTAGGGATCACTAGGACCAACAATTTCACACAAAAATTCTGATTTTGGTACCTCAAATGCGGGCACAAGAAGCTGCTCTACCAAGAATTCATGTTTTAGAATGTTGCGAGGAATGTTCTGTAGGGATCCAATTGTTTCCATGTCATCTACTTCTCTATTGTTAGCTCTGGGTATCTGTTCAAATGTGATGTCGATAAAGGATTCCTTGAGAATCTCCACTAGTTTTGTGTATGGAGTGAGCTTATCATCCTTATTCTGGTACTCACCATTCACTTGGTTTATTATTAGCTGAAAATCTCCATATACCCTAAGGGCCATGATGTACCACTGTACTACTATTCTGAGACCTATGGTTAAAACCTCGTCAATGTTATTAGTGCAAGGGAATGCCAATTTATAGGATCTTGGTATGCAGTCCCCTTGTGGGGTGATAAAGAAGACCCTAGCTCCTAATCCATGTTGCGTGTATGAGCCATCAAAGTAAAGTTTCTAGTGGTCAGCTATGTTGAGATTGAAGATGGATTTGTATGGAAACTCTGAGATGAGAGGATTTTATGAATAGATTGGTGCTTCTTCAAGCTGATCTACAATGACTTGGCCTTTAATTGCTTTCCACTCCACATATTCAATGTCATACTCTGATAGTATCATGACCCATTTAGCCATTCTTCCAGTGAGCATTGCTTTTGATAGTAAGTACTTGAGAGGGTCGATTTTGGTGATGAGTTTGACTTTGTGTGCCAACATGTAATGTCTAAATTTCTGTGAAGTACACTACTGCTAGACATGCTTTCTCAATGAAAGAGTAGTTTAGCTCATGACCAACCATTGTTTTGCTGATATAATATATGGCCCTTTTTGTCCCGTTTTCATCGTGCTGAGCTCGGAGAGCACCAAGGGCTATTGTTGTTGCTAACACAGATAATTAATGGTTTTCTTGGGATTGGTGGCACTAGGACTGGCAGTGTAAGTAGATATTCTTTGATCTTATTGAAGGATTCTTCACACTTGTTATCCCACTTGTACACTAATCCCTTGTGAAGTAGGTGATAGTATGGATTCTCTTTATCTACCAGTTGTGCTATGAATCTTCAGATGGACTGAAGCCTACCTTAGAGATCTCTCAATTGCTTCAATGTTTTGGGTTCCTCCATCTCAAGGATTGCTTTTACCTTTTCTGGATCTACCTCAATACCTCTCATTGACACTATATATCCTAGAAATTTTCCTAATTGTACGTTGAAGATACACTTCTTTGGATTTAATCGAACCTTATAATCCTCCAGCCCATCAAAAATGGTACTTAGGGTTGCTATGTGATCTTTCCTCTTTCTGTATTTGGCTAGTATGTCATCAACATAATCTTCAACAATTTTATGGATCATTTCATGGAAGATTAAGGTCATGGCCCTTTGGTATGTTGCTCCTACATTCTTCAAGCCCAATGGCATCATATTCTAGCAGTAAGTCCCCCATGGATAGGTTGAGGCCATTTTATGTTGGTCTTCTTTATCAATCATTATCTAGTTGTATTCTGAGAAACCATCCATCAAGGAAAGCATTTCGTGTCCCGCCATCATATCTACGATCATGTTGATGTTGGGCAATGGGAAGTCATCTTTTGGACATGCTTTGTTTAAGTCCCTGAAATCTATGCAGATTCTTATGCCCCCATCGGGTTTTGAGATGTGAACCAAGTTTGACACCCATTCTGGAAAGTCTATCAATCGAATGAATCTTGCATCTAATAGCTTCTTTAGTTCCATTTTGACTAGCAAGGCGATCTGAGGGTGCATTTTTCTAAGCTTTTGTCTGGTTGGTTTTGGTTCAGGATATACTGCTAGATGATGAACTACAATTTCTAGATTGAGCCCTGGCATGTCTGTGTAGATGCATGCAAAGTTAACTTTTCTTTCCCTCAAGAAAGCTGCTAGGAGTTCTTGTTCCTCTGATTGTAGTGATTCCGCATAGAATATGATGTGTGCGGTCTCCTTTGTTCCTAGGTTAACTAGATTGCACTTTTCTACTAGGACTGCTGATTTTTCTTGATGAAGAGCTATGAAAGGAAAATTGAATCCCCCATCCTTGGGCACCTCAGAGAGGTTTTCACCATTGGATGCATCCTTTCTTTTTACTTTTTTCATGTCGGAGAGTGCCACAGTGTGGTTTTCACTCAAGGACTTAGATATGATTCTTAATTTCTCACTTTTGTGACTAAGTGATTCAATCGTTTCCTCATAATAGGCATGTGTATCTAGCTCAATGATGAATCTTGCTTTGTGATCCTCACATGGAATGTTATCTCGTAGTCCCATGAATTATGAGAGTGCCTTATCATTTTTGAACGTATAAAGAACTAGTGGTCCTCGTTGGTCATAATCGATGAGTTGGGGGTAAAACTAGGCGGATTTCATGGTTTTGATGGTCTGACTCAAATGATAAGGTGCTAATCATGAGAAGGGTGGTATCCTCAAAGAGCCCAGGTAGGTTGGATATGGGATCCTCATCATTGCTACTACTACAAACATCAGTTATATCAAAATTGAAGTTGTCTATGACTCGACTTGTAGATAACGGTAAGCGAAGTTTAGCTATGGATTGCTGAGGAGAATTATTGACCTTTCTAACTAGAGGACTTCAGACGTGTATGGTTATACTCGGAGGAGTACGTATGAGGCCAAGATTTTTCATTTTCATCTCCAGAATGATAGGTATTATAAGCTTGTTGTTCTTTTGTCCAAGTTTTTGGTTTCTATCATAACCCATTGCAAGCATCATTTGCAAACCTTTGCTTCTGTCATCCAATGGTAGATTGGTTATTATTCTATCATCTTGGTATAGGAGATGAGATGGATCCTTCTCTATGACTTCTTGTCCAAGATCTCCCCAACTTATGAAATTGGGGTAGTCTTCAGGGGATGTTTGAGATGTAGAGGATTCATTTGCTTGAAGATGTCCTCGTGATCTAGGAGATTGTGGTAACTCTCCTACCACAAAATTATTTTTGGGAATCATGTAGTTTCTGCAACCATTATCGTGGATGATGAGTTTGATATCAGAGATGGTGGGAATGGCGGGAGTGGTGGGTGTATCTGTCGCAGAAGTGGATGCAAGAGTGGTTGGATCAATGTATAGTGTTGATGGGCCTTCATCATTTTTAGGTACTTGAGGGACTTTGTAGTATTTTTCCTCAATGTTCTTATAGTAGGAGAATGGCTCAGGATCTCCATGGACGGTGACCTTTTGTCCTTCATATGTGAACTTGACACATTAATGGAAATTTGATGCTACCGCTTGCATTGCATGTATCCATGGACGTCCTAGGAGAATGCTATAGGTTACGAGATCTAGGACATGATAGGTGGTTTCCATGATAGTGGCCCTACTTGAATAGGGATTTTGATTGTGCCTTGGGATACTCTTTCTTGATCATCATATGCTCTGATTGTGATACCTTTTCCTTTGTCAATGGAATCCTCTGAGATTTTTAACTATTTAATGAGCTTGAGGGAACAAATATTCAATCCTACGCCTCCATCCACCAAGACTTGCTTGACTTTTCTTTTCTATACTAGGACTTCTAAGTGGAGTGCACGGTTATGAGATGGTTGAGCAGGAAAGTCCTAATAGGAGAATGTAAGGAGGTTTGGGGTGATGATGTCACTGACCATAGCTTGGAATTGTTCCTCATCAAGATCTGCGAGGACAGTGGATGAAGCCAATGCTTCCTCAAGGATTTTCTTATGGGCAGATGATATTTTTAACAACTCCATGATGGAGATTTGTGTTGGGGTTCTTTTTAGCTGATCAAGGACATTGTAACCATTGGGAAAAGATCTTGGATTTGACATGGAATTTTTGTTTGGTCGGGATGACCCTACGATAGTAACTTTGTTGCCTCTTGTGGTGACTCCACAATCAGTATAGGCTCCTTTGATAGTGATTACTACACAATATTCATCTAGGGAAGCCACAATATTTTCATATACATGATTTATGTTTTTGTAGGTGTATTTCCCCTTATTAGTGTTATTGTTTCCTTTATTGTTATGGTTAGGCATCGGATTCGTGTATATTTTGAGATTTTGGTTCCCTGTTGGTTGTTCCACATTGATGATTCTTTGATCAATGAGGTCTTGGACTATGTTCTTTAGTCTCATATAGTTGTTTGTGGTGTGCCCTTTGATTTTTTGGAATTCACAGAGCTGGTTTTCATTGTACCAAGGGGGTTTAACGTCTGGTTCTTGGTAGTTCTCATAAGTGTGGATCTTGATGAGATTTTTGTTTAGTAATTTCTTCATGATGACTTCAAGTGGTTCCTTGAGAGTGGTGTACTTTTGTTTGGTGAAGTTCTTGTTTCATTGGGGAGGTCCTCTTTGTTCATTGGCGTTATTGATCGCTTGATTATTTGGTTGTTGTGTTGTTGTGTTCGCTTGATGATGATTTTGGATTTGTTGTTGAGGTGCAGGTGTGTTTTGTCGAGGGGTGTTGATGAAAAATTTGGCGTCAACGACACCATCATTGGTAACATTTTTGTTCTTTCCCATGTGCAAGGTTTTTCATTGTAGTTGGTGGGTGGTCGATTATTTTGTTGTTCAAGATATGAATTTGATCCTCCTGGTTGTGTCATAAGGGCTCGTTCGATGTTGAGCACCTTGGAAATCAACTCGTTGTACGTGGTGATCCCTTGGACCTTGAGATGGAATTCCAAGAGGTTGTCAAGGTTGGATATGATGGTGCATACTTTTTTTTCCTCAGGCATGACCCACTTGTTCCAATTGGCCTTGGGTCGACATCGTTGTAGGAATGAAGTGAATGATTCATTCTTACCTTGTTTCAGAGCCAAGAGCTCTTCTAGACTAACATCCATGGCGATATTACATGCGTAGTTTTTTATGAATGCGTCTATGATTTCTTGGAATGTCTTGATTCCTATGGGTAGGCGAGAGAACCATTCCATAGCATGGCCTTCCAAACTCCTAGGAAATAGCCGCATTAAATAGGTATCGTCATACGTGAATTCCATGCAATGAACCTAGAATTCCCTGATGTGATCTTCATGGTTTCCCATTCCATGTTACTTTTCAAACTTGGGGATCTCAAATCCCTTTGGGAATGGTTTCATCACAAGGCTCCTATTGAATGGGTAAGGGAAAAAGTTACTAGATGTTCTTGTAGTTTGCCCTAATTGAAGATTGAGCACTTGTTGCGAGAGCAACTTGATTTTTGTTGTCACATTGTTTTGCGGGTCAAGAGGTGGGATGAAAGTGTTTTGAGGTGGTTCGCTTGTATATGTGATAGGTGGATTGGTTGATGTGTTGATTAGCGATATCTGTGCATTCTATTGAGCCATGTATGCCTACACTTGCTGCTGTATAAACAACACTTGTTGTTGGTCTTGTTGTTGTTGTGCTAAGATTGCCTATTGTTGAGCCTACTGTTGTGTTTTTTTTTGTACCAACAATGCTTGTTGTTGGGCTTCTAATTGGTTTGCTTCTTGCTGCTCTTGGTATTGTTTCATTGCTTGTTAATATGCTTGTAGTTGTGTTGTTTGTTTTTGTGCAAGAAATTGTTCCTATGCCTGTGCTTGAGCTTGTGCTTGTGCTGCTTCTTGTTGCAATAAGATTTGGGCTTGAGCATCCTTTTGTGCTTGTAGTACAGCTTGGGCTACTTGAGCAGCTTGTGCAACTTGAGTGGCTTGTTGAGTAGCTAATTGCGCGGCTTGTTGAGAAGCTAGTTGTGCGTATTTTTACTTTTGTACTTGCAAAAATGCCTTTTGATAAGCAGCTTGCAACGTCATACTATACTAGCTAGATATATTGGAGCTTGGTGGTGGTGGGGGTGGTGGTGGATTCGGAATGGTGCTTGTGGCAGTGATGAGTGGCGATGTTGTGTTGGTGGTTTGAGTGGTGAATGGTGCGATCGATGTGGTTGGTCCTTGAGAGATCATGCTTTGATATGTTAGGGGGGTGGTTGATTATGTCGTGATTGCTTATGTTGTTGCCATCTGTCGTTGTGATATCAATGACAAGTCTTGAGAGTTTGGCGTGATGTTTTGATTGATTTTTGGGATGTTGGTTTGATTTTGATTGATATTTGGTAAAGGTGGGAGTCCCAAGCCAAGTAGAGGTGTGGATAATGGTGGTAATGGTGGAAGAGGTGAAAATGTGAGGGGTGTGATCTCTTGAGAAAATGATGTCATGTCGAAAATTCCTCCAGGTCCAAACATGTCTCATGGAAAGGATGATGATGATGGATCATTAGGATCATGGAAAGTGAGAGGGGCATACTTATGTAATGGATTTTGGGGTATTTTTTGTTCCAAAATGGTGTTTGTATCCAAGTATTGATTATTAACAAGGGGGTGTGTTTGAATGGCATTAAGAAATGTATTTCCCTTATTAACATTAGGTTGAGTTGGAGCAAAAGATGTTGTGATCCGCGGGATGTTTTGAGTGATGCTTTGGGATGGGGGTGTAGATGAGATGGGGATTGTGGATGAAATTGGAGGCATAACCTCCAAAGATGGTTCCACTATAGATCTCATGTCAAAATCAGAAGGTAATTTGGCCCCTTGTTTTGCTAGTTTGAGCATGTATAATGAAGGGTTAAGCCTCATCATGATAGTGATGATCTTATGGTTCTCCAGATTTTGAATCATTTCAGTGATTTCTTCATGGGACATCCCAAAGGTAAGATCTTCTTCTTGAATTTCCTCTTGTGGATTTTGTGATGATGAGAGAAGGTTTGTCAAAGGATTTCTTTATTCAACAGGCTTCATTTCGGCATTTGTTTGGCTTAGGTTACTTGAAGCAAGTGTTTCTTTGTGAGCTTCCATGTTCTTCTTGTGTTGAGATCTAGTCTACACCATAAAATAGGGATCAATTTTTTAAGAATATGGGAGATGAATCTCTAATTCTTTGGATTGATATATATTTAGGCACAAAAGAGAAAATTTTAGGATGACACTAAAATCAAAGGATGACAATGATATGCATGTTAGATGGATGCTTTGATGGATGGTTGGAACTCTTTTGAGAAAATATTGAAAGGAATGCTAGACTTTTAGGAATTTTTGGATATGTTTTGGATTTTGATTTTGATTTTTTGGATTGTCCTTGACTTGATTTTTTGGTTTGCTTTGAACATATAGACCCTAAGATGTTGTATGTTTATCTAAGACGTAGATTTTGCTCAAAGGATGATAATTTGAATATGTTTAGGGAGAAGGATGCATCTACCCACACGTATTCAAACAAGATGATACTTTAACCAAGTATATGAAGAAGGATGCATCTACATATACCTAGCTAAATAGGATGGTTTGATAATTTTGACTAACAATATGCAAAAGGATGCATCTACACATACCTAGCCAAAGATGATTTGACATTTCAAAGATTTCAAG
>VDFB02086081.1:437628909-437929989 GCA_007258455.2 Sequoia sempervirens | reverse complement strand
AATATTAATAAACAACCACAACATTGTAGTCAATATACCCAATAAATAAATAAATAATACTAATATTAATAAATATTTTAAGCTATGTCAACTATTTTTTTAATATGATTTATGATTTTTCCAATCTATAATCATTCATTTAGCACTCAACAATTCATAATAGTGAGAACTATTTATAAAAGAACTAACACATTATAGTCAATGCACCAACTATTTGAATTTCTAAATATTTTTTGTGTCACTAACAATAAACTACTAGTGCATTGTAGTTGATAGCTAATTATTTATATTTATAAATATTTTTTGATTTACTACTAATAAACATCTAGTGCATTATAGTCAATACATCAATTATTCATATTTATGAATAGCCTTTTCTATCACTATCCATAAACAACCATTACATTTTAATCAATATAATTATAAAAAAATAATATATAAATAAATATTTTAATCCATGTCATCTAATTTTTTTTATATATATAATATATAGGTTTTCCAACCTCTCAGCGATCTAACAGTTTATAATAGTGATAACTATTTATATAAAATTTCTTACTAGTCAAGGTAAAGAAATCTTGACGGTCTGCTATCAATTGATAATCTAACCTATAAAGGTGTTTCTTTAAGCAATGCACCCAACTGTTTATATGTATAAGCTTTCCTTTCTGTCAGTACCCATAAACAGACAGTGCATTGACTATAGATTATTAATCTGTTTACGGTAGACTGATAGAATTAATTTGTAACCATTCGTAACCACCTAAGTCTTATCTAAGTAAAATTCATTTTCATGGTTATTTGATGCTGCTAATGTTCCAGTAAACTCGGGGGGAGGTTATCCTATAAATATGTCTCTTATAAAAGTCAGATTCTTTATCCTCTGCATCTTCATTCAAGCAATGGCTATTGCCCGGATTAACTTTGCCTTTATCAGTGCAGCTTTTATTATCCTTTTCACAAACCCATGTGTTGGTCTATGCAATTGTCCTACCCAGGAATCACAAGCTCTTATTTCGTTCAAAGCAGCGTTGAACATCTCAGATGGGATTCTCAGTTCATGGGTTAATGGAAGTGATTGTTGCTCCGCATGGGAAGGTATATCCTGCAATAATTTCACTAACCATGTAGAGCGAGTGAATTTGAGTGCTTACACCAACCACGCAGAGCAGGGCGTGTAGAGTGGAGTCATATCTGGTAGCCTGTGTAAACTTCCTTTCCTCAAATACCTCATTGTAAAGAACATTGGTCTAACTAGTACTATTCCTTCCTATTTAGGAAATCTCTCTCATCTTCATTATGTGCATGTAAGAAACAATAGCTTAGTGGAATAGTTCCTCCTATCATTTGTCAGCTAACCAACTCAGTGGAATATTGCCATCATGTCTACAAAATCTCTCCTTGCTTAAGAAATTGATTATTTCTTTCAACCACTTCAACGAGAGGCTTCAGCTGCTGGTCTTTCCTCCCTTGAGCAGCTGTATGCTCGTCATTTTTCATTCCATGAGCACATCACTTCTTCGGATTTGGCATTTCCATCGTCTGTAAAGATTCTCTAGCTCTCTCACATTACCATTTCTGATACTTTGTTTCATAACCTTGCAGAATTAAAAATGATGTTTCTGTCTGATTGTGTACCGAACATTAGTACTACCTGGGTTCCCCAGTTCCAGTTAGCACACTTATATGTAAGCTCATGTAAGGTTGGTGGTCAAATTCCCGAGTGGCTATTGACTCAATACTCATTAGATAGACTGAGATTGGCTGACGACAATATTTTTGGAGAAATCCCCTATTAGATATGGGAGAACAATGCTGGGTTGTATATGTTAAACCTTTCAGGAAATCATTTGCATGGAAGCCTTTTTATCCCAAATAGGTCAGTTCATTGGATAACAGCCTTGGATGTGTCCCGAAATGCATTGACTGGACAGTTTTCATCTGTGTGGCCTCCATATCTACAGCTCCTCATGGTTAATGACAATGCTCTAATTGGCGATATTCCACCAACCTTGTGCAATTTAACCCACCTTGTAAAGCTAGACCTGGCAAACAACAAATTTATTGGAAGCATTCCTTCATGCTTTGCCAACTATAAGGTAATTCAAGTATTAAATCTAGGAGATAATAGTTTGGAGGGAAGCATACCCTGTGGGCTATGCTCCTCCTCTTTAAGTGTAAGAAATAATAAGTTAAGTGGATCTTTCCCTGCCTCATTCACCAATGTAAGTCTTAAAATTACTAGATATTGGGCACAACAAATTTACTGGGGATATTCCATGGACAATTGGGAATCTGTCATCGCTTCAAGTGTTGATAATGAAGGGTAATCGTTTCAGCGGCAGCATTCCTTTAGAAATTGTCCAACTGAAGCAACTTCAGATCTTAGACCTTTCGTCTAACAATATATTAGGTTTTATTCCAGATAACATTACTTCTCTACATGCAATGAGGGTAGCAAGAGAAGACGGCCAGATGTTATCTGATCTGTTGAACCCTTATTATTTATTTGTAAGACACAACGGCTTCAGATCATATTCAGAGCGGCTTGGCCCTTTTGAGACATGGGAATATGAAGTTTTGTCTCATGATGAGCTGAACGTGACTGTGAAAGGCTTAGAGCTGTACTACTCATATATTCTTTCCACACTCACTGGCATAGATCTCTCCAACAATTAATTGTATTGACATGTTCCTTTAGATTTTGGAAAGTTGAAGGGGTTGAGGTTTCTTAATCTATCAATGAACAATCTAAGTGGGATTATTCCACCCAGTATTGGAGAAATGGGTCAACTAGAGTCATTGGATCATTCTACAAACAGATTTTCTCGAAATATTCCTGCAGAGTTTCGATCTTTGACTTCATTGGCATGCTTAAATTTGTCTAACAACAACTTGTTAGGTAGCATACCTCAACGAGGATAGATGATCACATTTGAAAACACATCATATTCTGGAAATCCATTTTTGGAAGGATGTCCACTTCCAAAGCAATGTTCTTGGCCAAAATTTGCTCCTCCTCGTCCTTCTCCAAATGATATGGAAGACAGAGATGAAGATAACAGAAAGCAAATATCGTGGTATGGGATTGGACTAGGGTTTTCACATGTAGCAGGTTTTTGCTGTGTACTGTTACTGCTTGCAGTGAGAAAGGGATGGAGAAATGAATATTTCAAGAGGGTCGACAAGATTTTAAAGCTTTTGTTTCCTTCCATCCGTAATAAGAGATTATGAAGGCTTTCTTCGCCAACAAGATCAAGCAAAAACTATGCCACGATGGTTCGAATACTCAGCTCTTTTATTCTAAGTTCATTATGTTTTGTATTCTCACAATCTAGTACTTGTCTTTTGTTTAGACATTTATAATGTAATATTGAAATTTTGTATATAGACTCCTACTTTGTTTCAAAATTCATATTTTAATAAACTTTCATCTCTATTATGTCAATATATGTATTGAACAATTTTTATTGTTTTAAACAAGCATAAATATTTTTAATATACATATCTAAATACATTCAGATTTAAAGTCTTTAGTTGTTTTATTCTAAAATTAATGAAATATATACTAAACAAAATTTATATATTAAAAAAAAAAAATCATAATCCTAATCTTAATAGTTATAATGTTCTAACTCTAATCCCACTTTTAAATAGTTAAAAAAATCAACATTTAAAATCATGATTTATTTTTATTTTATTTAAATAATACATATTTAATTAGCTGATAGGCTATTTTGTTTGAAGTTTCTGCCAAGATTTTCATCAGTCTAGCTATGAATTGGATTTGCTAGCGTCAGAGATGTCCTGGGCAATGGTGAATTGATTAGGTTTTTTTTTGTGGCGACGTGGAGCTTAGTAATTATGTGGGTTGGTGGAGGTGGAGTTGGTGTCCTCGATATGCAGAAACTAAATGGTAAGTGTTTGCTCGCGGGAGTGGTAATTCATTATGTCATTGTATAATGGAGGCCGATGAAGTAAATGCAGTGGATGAAGTAAATACAAAATTGAGTGTTGTAGTGTGAGAAAGTATACTTTGATTAAGTTGTATTGTCAAAACAACCATTTTGGTGTTGGTTTCATAGCAAGCTATTGTAAAAATCACCGCCTTCAGCTTCATTGTTGGTTTCATAGTAGATTGGAGGGTTTTAAAACTATTGTTCTTTGCAATTTATAAGTCATTTTACATGGGTGTTTTGCATAAATGATTTATTTATTGTTTATGTTAAAATTGTTGTTCTCCAGAATCTATAAGTCTTTTTACATGGTGTTGTAGTGTGGGAATGTATAGTCTGAAATGTGCCAGAAAATATACTGATTAAGTTGCATTGTTGAAAGAGTCATTGTGGTGTTGGTTTGATAGCAGACTATTCTAAAAATTGTCGACTTTGGTTCTATGGTTAGTTTGATAGGAGACTATTGTAAAAATCAATGGCTTCGGATCCATTTTATAGTAAATTGGAGTGTTTTAAAACTGTTGCTCTCTGCAATGTATAAGTCATTTTACATGGGTGTTTTGCATAAATGATTTATTCATTGGTTATGTTAAAATTGTTGTTGTCTAGAATTTGTAAGTCATTTTACATGGGTGTTTGGTGTTATGGTTTTGTATGAATGGAGAAATTAAAGTTAAATTTTCTTTCTTTTGTCAAAAAATATGGTTAGGGTTAGTAATTTTTTCATCCCTCATTTATTGTTTGTAGTTATCTCTATTCATCTTTGGCCTTATACCTGTTACCATAGGAGCAATTGTAGTTAAATATTTTTTCTTTTGTCAAAATTTTTTTTAGGGTTAGTAATTTTATCACCCTCCATTTATTGTTTTAGTTATCTCTGTGAATCTTTGTCGTTACACGCATTAACATACGACCAATTGTAGATTAACATAAAAGTGATTGCATATATATATGCAGAGGGTTAGTATGAAAGAAAAACCATGTTGGAGATAAAATTAGTTTGGTGGGTGTTAAGTGTTATTCTTTCTAATATCTCTTTTATCAGTTCAATTTATTTGTTTGAAGTTTCTGATGGGATTTTTGTTAGCCCAACTGTGAATAGGATTTGTCGTGTAATAGCTCTTTTACAATTTCTCTATTTGTCTAGAATATTTAGTGCCAGACAATGTAGCTCAAATTTTATCGATTAAGTCTATGTTCGTATAGGCATTTTGTACAATTTATTACTACTCATTGGCTTTACGAGTTCTATTTAATGTGGGTTTAGTGCCAAAGAATGTAGTTAGAATTTTGAATTGACAATCCAACTCTTACATAGACTACTTGTCTTGTATGGATATGTTTATTGTGGGTTTTAGACCATCTATGATTTACGTATGATTCTTAAGTGTTTTTCTAATAGTTGTTTTACAATTTCCCTATTTTCTCTATAATAATTTAGTGGAAAATTGAGAAGCCAACTATTAAATAGAATTTGTTGTTACACATTCTCTAGATAATGATAGAATTTTAGGTAAGTAGGAATATGCTGCAAACTCACATCTATACATGCATTTGACTTGAACTAGGTTCTTCACTTTGAATATTCTTTGTAAGTAATTTCACACACATAGATCTCCATATCTTTTTTTTTTTTTATCAAGGGAAATTGGAAAAGACTTATTAGAAAAACCCTTAACAATCACGGGAAAATGAAAGTTGTTGGAAAACACACATTAAATAGAACTTTAAAATATGGAGAATAGAACAAGAAAACTATGATAATGAATAGCTTGGTAAGGGTAACTGGAAAAAAGAACATCATGAAAAACTATTTGTAATGGGGAAGTTCAAATAGTTGGTAAAAAAAATATCATGAAACATATTGGTACAAGACAAAAAGTGAAATTGGAAAAGAGCTATTAGGAAAACACTTAAGAATCACAGGAAAATGATAGATGTTCTAAAACTCACATTAAATAGAACTTTAAAATATGGAGAATAGAAGAGGTGAACTACAATAGTGAACAATTTGTTATGGGGAACTAAAAGAAAGAATATCATGAAGAATAGTTTGTTGTGGTGATGTTGAAATAGATGAGGAAGAAAGAATATAATGAAGCATATTGATATAAGACATTGTCATCCCATGTAATTAGCAAGCTCCACCCCTTACATAAATAGACCCAGGTAGTTTGTTCCAAGGAACTTCAAGCAGATGAAGAAAAAAAGAATATCATGAAACATATTGATACAAGATTTAAGCTATGTTCTTTCTTAATAAATATTGAAGACAAATAGAGAAATTGTATAAGAGGTGTTGGAATAACAATTATTTGCTACAAGTCATTTTACATGGGTATTTTGTATAAATGATTTTTCTATAATATTTAATGCCAAGCAATGTAGCTCAAATTTACAATTAAGGTTGTGGCATTATATGCATTTTGCAGAGATTGTTGTATCATATAATTGTTGTCATAGCTTAAAGAAAATAGGTATCATCATAAAGAACTAGGTTTAAATAATTGATTTAGAAAGTTGAAAGGATATATGTATAAGTGTGGAGAAAAAAATAGTTTGGTGGCTTTTAAGTGTTATTCTAATAGCTCTTTTATCTGTTCAACTTTATATTTTTAATTTGAGAAAAAAAATATATCACGGAACATATTGGTACAAGACAACAAGCGAAATTGGAAAAGAGCTATTAGGAAAACACTTAAGAATCACAAGAAAATGATAGATGTTCTAAAACCCACATTGAATAGAAGTTCAAAATATGGAGAATAGAAGAGGCAAACTATGATAATGAACAATTTGTTATGTGGAAATGAAAAAAAGAATATCATGAAGAGTATTTTATTGTGGGGAAGTTGAAACAAATGAGGAACAAGAATATAATGAAACATATTGATATAAGGCGTTGCCATCCCATGTAATTAGCAAGCTCCACCCCTTACATAAACAAACCTGGGCAGTTTGTTTTAGGGAGCTTCAAGCATATCAGGAAAAAAAGAATATCATGAAACATATTGATACAATATTTGAGCTATGTTCTTTGTTAATAAATATTTAATATAAATAGAGAATTTGTATAAGAGGTGTTAGAATAACAATTATTTGCTAAATGGTTTCTTCCTCTTTTCTTTTCCTTGCGGAGAAAGTTTCTCTAAGGCCCTCTTGATGGCCCTTGGTTTTTTTGTCAGAATGACCTCTGTCTTCAAAGGCGGTCTCCTAGTTTCAACCCCATGGTGGAAATTCTTATGTTTCCTATTTGGGTTTGTTTACCAGGGCTACCTTTGGAGCTCTAGCATGAAAATATTTTTATGGATATTGCTAATTCTTTTGGGAATTTCTATTCTATGGATACGATCACGAAATCGATGATGTGATTATTGTCTACTAGGTTTTGTGTGTTAGTGGAGAACAACCTTATTATCCCTACTCAAATAACCTTATCTTCAATATTTGGTAAGTGGGTACAGTAGATTGAATATGAAAATTCTCCCATTATTTTCCATTGTTGTGGTAAAGTTGGTCATGTCTCCTTTACATGCCTAAGGAAAAAAAAATGACACTTTGTTTGGAAGGAAAAGAGAAGATGTTTGCAGTTACAAAAGATCACACCACTCTTTTCAGAAGCCTCAGGTTGATGATTCTAATGGCCCCTCTGTTGATATGGAAGATCACACCAATCTTTTTTAGAAGCCTTAGGTTGATGATTCTAATGGCCCCTCTGTTGATACTTCTAGTTTGGTTGGTCCTATGAATGGCCCTATTTCTTTTCCTTCCAATAAAAAATGAAAAGATTTCTAGAGATGACCCCTTGTACAACAAGTCATCAAAAATCCTTGCAACAATTTTTTAAACCACCTTAAGCAGGGTGTGGTGTGTTTTACTCCATTTTGATGGAGTTGTTGTGGTTCTGTTTGGTTGTTGTCTTATGTTGTCTTGATGTTCTTTTCTGGTTTTTACTAGTTTTTTCTATTTTTCTATGCTAAACGATCTATCTTTTCATTTTTGAAACATTTCAGGGCCCTTTCAAAACCCTGCTTATTTGCTACAAGTCATTTTGCATGGGTATTTTGCATAAATGATTTTTCTATAATATTTAATGCCAAGTAATGTATCTCAAATTTACAATTAATCTTGTGGTGTTATATGCATTTTGTAGAGATTTTTGCATCATATAATTGTTGTCATGGCCTAAAGAAAATAGGTATCATCATAAAGAACTTGGTTTAAACAATTGATTTGGAAAGTTAAAAAGATATCTCTATAAGCATGGAGAAAAAAAAAGTTTGGTGGCTTTTAAGTGTTATTCTAATAGCTCTTTTATCTGTTCAGCATTATATTTTAGCCAATAGGATTTTTGTTTGAAGTTTCTATTGGGATTTTCACCAGCTCAACCATGAATAGAATTTGTCATCTAATAGTGTTTTTACAATTTCTATGTTTGTTTATAATATTTAGTGCTAGGAAATGTAGCTCAAATTTATGTGTATATATATGTATTGAATTCCCTATTTCATATTTAAAAAAATACATATAGGCAGAAATATATATCCATATATACAGACCAAGACCACTATGGCTCATGTGAGAATGCAACAACAATTTATATATGCACATGTATATCTAAACAATTGTGTATGCTATCTTTGTTTGTATTTAGGTAGACTTTGATTTAAAAAGAGTAAAAAATAACACATGTAAGTATTATTTAGCTTATGAGAAAATTGCTACAATACAACCATAGTATTAAATGGTATAGCATTAAGATGTTAATAAAAAAGCATTTAATGGTGCAGTATGTGCAACATGTTCATAAGAAATCTAAAAAATTGATTGTTCCTTGGCAGTGAATGCCCTTGTTGAAACTGAATACATTGAAAAATACTAAAAATAGTGTAGATTGCATTTTCTTGGTCCCACCATCTGGAATGCCATCATCTAACAGCATGAGCAACCATTTCCCATTCCACTTTTGTGGTCAAATGTGGCCTGGAGTTCCTCTGTGGCATATATATTTTAATAACCTTTGAAGTTTAAAACATGTTGCTGGTTTGCATAACTTTTTCCCTTTGCTTATTGTTTGTTCTACGTGTCATGCAGCTCTCACATAATTCCCATTTTGTGCATCTTTCGCATTATACCCATTAACATAGGAGCAATTGCAGATTAATAACTCATCCCCTTGAGATTTATGAAGACTGTGGATGCTATAATCTGCAAATGGCTAATATTCTAACATACATCATTACCAACAAAGCAAATATTCACATCCATATGAGATAATCCAACATGTTTTTAAAATGCAATACAATAACAAGATAACTAAAGCATCTATAGAAAAACATGAAGTAAATCATATCTCATATTGGATTGGTGCTTCTATGGAAAGAAGCCCTTTCCCAATCCTTGCTAAATTCCATGATATGTTGATATGAAACTACTTTGAAGATGATATGAGGTGGAAAAAATCAATTCTCAATTGAAGAGAGTGGCTTTGCATGAGATTGTGGAGATGAAATGCTAAGATTCTGGAGGATTTGTTGAAGAATGAAGCTTTTCATTTATAGATTTTCAAATTGGAAGAGTGCTCATAAGAGAGCAATGTGGGATAAAGATTTGGCCAATGAGATGAAGCCACTTGTCACATTGTGAGTGGTTGAGGAATGAGCACATTTTGGTTAATGTGCCAAAGAAGGGGAGATTCAAATTTGAATTTCAGAGTTAAATGTTGAGTTTGATCTTGTGCAAGAGACATGTAAGGCCTATTAAATGCTTTGTTGGATGTACATGTCAACTTGTTTTTTAATTCAAACTTGGAGAATATTCCCCTTTTATTCCAAGTTGAAAGTAAATAAAGATTTTGATAAATCAATTAAATGCATTTTCATGTGCAAGTGGAAAAATCTAGAGAATACAAGTGATGAGGATTAGCATTTAGTCATGGTTTAGATTAATTAAGATGATATTAGATGCTTTGACCCATTTGACTTAGATTTTAGGGATTTAAACTAAATCAAAGGGAGATGAAAGGTGATTTCAGATTTAATTAAATAAAGGTTTGATTTATTTAATCAAGGAGGGTGATGATAAGCTTAAATTAAATAAAGTTAATTTATTCAATTTAAATGAATGACCCTAGGAGATTAATCAATTAAGCTTAATTTATTTAATTGATCAGGTGAATATGATGCATGGTGTTAATTTCACATGTCTACAGAAACATATTAATACAAAATAGAGGGAGCTTCAAAGAGATAAGAGAAAGAGAATATCATGAAACATATTAATACAAAACAAGCAATCCATGCAACAATTGAAATTTACCTATTATCTATTTGTTTGAAGATTCCAATGGGGTTTCCATAAAAGGAAAGTATAGGAACATGGGAAAATCAAGTGTTAACAATAGACTATATTTATTATAGTCAAGTGCATGTAATAATCCTTGCATGAATGTATATATATAGCAACAAATATATAGAGGCTATCTAGCCATGGAGGAAGGGAAAGTTTGAATATGTAAATCAAGAAAATATAAATATATAAAACAAACCTTATTTACACTTACAACCATGGTCGTTTTTCTAGCACAAATTTTCTAACACATTGGTTGCATTTTTGCTTGTTGATCTATCTTTGCATTGAGCCCAACATGATATTACTGCAAAGAAACATTTTACTTTATTAAATCAAAATATATTTCTAAAATTAGGTAAGTATGGAATGGGGAAAATTCATTGTGGAATGTCTTACTTCAACAATAGGAGTGGAAACGACGTAGACTACGGAGCGGGACAGCTATGAAGCTCTCCAAAATGACACCCAATGTAGGTGGATGGTAGTTTCTTTCAGTAGTTTGCTATGAAAGAAACATCACAGTGTGTCATTTCACAATGATAGAAAAATAATTGACATCTTTATATTATAACAATGAATATTACATGCACTCATTCCATGGCATTGTTCAATAATGCCAAGATGTATCAACTATCACATGAGTGAGTACTTACCATTTTGTGTTTGTTGGATGACATACAATCACCAAGCCATGCAGCCAATAAAATCCATGATAATTGTGAACATGCCTGAGCAACCCATGACAAATAGCATGGAATTTTATCATATATCATGGAAAATAAAAGAAATGTAGACAAGACTATATATTTGTGAATGCAATATTTAGGAATAGTGAAATAGTGAGATGATGAAAAAGAATTTTGTACACAAGCATTTACAACTATTTGAATCAAATAAAGCTAATATAAAAGCTAACAGAAGACATTTAAATCTGTGGGAGCAAAGCACGGAGGAAAAATGTGAAAACTCAATGTATATAGGTAGTGAGAATCGAAAACATGTGGTTGTAGGATTTTAAACTTATTAGTCAAATGTAAGACAATTTCTTTTGAGAATAGATCTATAGTATGTTCATATATAGTTTAATATATTGGAATGTTCTAAACACATTATTGACTTATAGAACTTTTAGCTTCTAGTTATTGTTGGTTCCAATCTCTATGCATCTTTAACAATTGAAGTTGTTTGTAACTACATATGTATTAATTTGTAACAACCACAACTATATGTTTACACCACTATATGTTAAAATTAGCTGAAAGAGAATTGTAGATATGTTGATAAACAATTGAAATCATGGAATTTAAAAACACTTAAATAAAGATGGGAAAATTGAATATATATAAGAGTGTATTTTTTTGAATGGCATATACTAAAAGTATCACACAATAAAATATTAGAACAAGAAGTCATCAGATTAATAGAATAGAATGATCAAAACATGCCACTGGCCTGTAAAATTTGTACCCTCTAGTTATTGTTGCATAGCATCTTTGTGTATCTTTGGCATTATACCCATTTTGGAAAAAATATTACTCTGTATGTTTTTTTAAATTCCAACTTAAAAATTCTTGGAAAGACAATGGCATACAGGTTGAGGCAGATGTGAGAACATTTTTCTTGGAGCCTTTTTTTATAAGCCGGGCTATAGGTTGGGAGTGGAAGCATCTAGCAAGGGATACAATTGTTCTAGACGCATCTCTTCATTGTGACGTTGAGTAGTGTATTTGTTGTTGTTAAGCCTAGATTATATCTCAAATGAAAAACCTATGTTTATTGCTGCTCTATCCAATCTTAAGCCTTGTGCTTTATGTATTGTGAATCCCCATGCCATAGTGAGTGGAATATGTGTTCTACTATCCTAAGTTATAGTTGGGATGGGGATGTCTCTTAGATTTTCTAGGTCCCATGGTAGGCCAATGTAATTTTGGAAGTGAACAACATAGTCAGGCAGGTTTGGTAGTTTACATTGTGCATTGTACACAATAGTAGTAACAACACCAAGGGATCCATTCACTAGGCCAAAGTGAATCCACAAATTTGTTGTTAGCATCACCTGTTCACCAACACAAAGTAGCAATTCTGGGAGAATTTGGTTACCATATCCATGATCAGATGCTTGTTGTTGTGCTACTTGAGCAATGTTAATGGCTATGGGTAGATATAACTATTTGATCATTTTTTGTTATGGAATATGGCCAAGTCATTTGTGGAAAAAAAATGTGTAGCAACATCAAATTGTTATCTCTCTATGAATAAGAGCATTTTATTTGTTTGTTTCATAATCTCTTCCCATTCATCATGGAGAGCCTCACAATTTATTATATGGAGAATGATTTCCCATAACTTTTGTTGTGAAGGACTATCTCCTTTTTGGTGGAAAATAGTGTCCAACGTTATTAAGACCATGAAAGTGTGCCACAAGGCTATAGTTAATAAGAGTTAAGCGTAAATAATGATATCCATGAAAGGTGGCATTTGGGAAAGATCACCAAAAAGGATCATAGAAACACTACCAAATGGCTCCCTCTGGTTATCTGGGGATGCTTGGCGTAGATGACTATCTATTTTTAATAGCAACTTTGGGCCTAGAAAACTCATTTCATCTATCAAAATGTATTGAATATACTTAAATTGGTCTTGGAATATTATCAATTTCTACCCTTCCAAAGGATTAATATCCTTTATTGGGATCTAAAGTGTTGTATGGATTGTAGAGGCACATATGTTGTATGCAACAACACCTATAGGAGCCAATGTGAGCAATATACTATTGGATCCAACAAAAGAGGTTTATTTGTTGTTGAATACAATTTATCAAAAAGGATTTGTCAGTGCCAGTTGTCCCTTGAATGATCACGTGGAGAGGGGATTTGGGTGAAGGTTGCATGCAATGGGACTGGATTATTTGAAGAGCCAATTGTTGTTTAGGTGAAAGTTGATGGGCTGACATATCTACAAGTAGAAACTGTATCATAGCTTGATCACGTTGTGCCTTGGTTGATGGGATGAACTACAAAGAAATATTATGAAGTTGTTCAGGTACATGGTTTGTATTCCATGGATGGTTCATATCAAAATCTTGCCTACCCAATAGTTGACGCTGATTTATATTGAAGTTAGTAGTAGCACCAAGCCGAGAGAAAATTTCCCATTCATATTCATCCATAGAAGGTTGATGGTTGAAATCATCAGTATCACTATCATGTTCTTCAATCGTGGATGCAACTAGAAGTCTATTAACATGCTAAGGATGATAACCAGTTATTTTTAAGACTTTCCAATTTTGTATTATCTCTTGTTTGAGAAGACCTATATCTATTTGTATGTTTTAGAAAGGTTTGTATAACATAATTTTAGTCCAAAATGTCTCAAATATCTTTGTATCTTCAATAGGAAATTTCTTGAACAACGAGTAGATGAGGACAACTATAGGCTGGTGCCTTGATTTCCATTTATCCCTTTTTCACTTTGATGAATGTGGATATAGGAAAACCGAGTCAATTAGGGATACACCACCTAGCTTTGGAGGCCTTTGCATATATAGCAATGAATATATTTTTTTGCATCTCTTCATCAGTATCATCTTTGTTTATACAAAACCATGTCTTTTTTCCAACATTCAAATGAACGTACCATTGGGTTGAAGTGAGAAGAGGGAATTTATGTAACATATGGCATGTCTCCTGTGCAAAGATGTCACACTCCATAAGAATATTCATCATGAATTTTTTATATGCAACTAGTGATTTATCCTCAACTATATTTGTATTTGCAAGTCTTTTCAACATATCAAGATAATTTTCTAATTTTTTCTCAAATTTAGTTGCATATTTAGAAATATAATTCAAAAAAAAAAATCATAGAATTAACTAATTGGAAGTCAACATTGGCACACCAAATTGAAAGCATGGTTAGGCTATGAATATTTAGGTGATCATCATTTCTTGTTGGCTTGTAATATTTTTTAGACTCAACATCAGATGTCAATGTAGAGGTAAGTTGCTACTGCCAAGGTGATTTATACCGACTTTGGAATTGCTCTCCATTTCTCCTTAAACAAGTATATTCAGAGCATTTTGTGTGCCTTTTAATCATTTTTAGCAACTCTTGATAATCTATGATTGGATCATTGGAAATGATCTGGCTTGTGGTAAGCAAGCATGAGTTTTCTTTAGAATGATGATACATTCTAAGCAATCTTTGTGTAGGGCAACATGGATTCCAACCTGAAACATACCTATCAAAAAAGTGCCTTGCCATGGTAACATTGTGGTCATTGGACCAATCAAGACTGTCCATGTCAGGAGCTTTTGGAAGCCATAAAAAACCATGCACATGTGTAGAGCCATGATGTTGCCATTCATATCTATACCAATAATCTTTTGCATGTAAAAACTATTTGAACACCTCCTCACAGAAAAATAAGAATCTATGATGCAAATATAAAGATGTTATATGTGGATTCTAAACAACACTATCTATTAGTGTCTTTGTTGAAGTCTCCATTCTTAAACGAGCTACAAAAGAGAAAACATTTTTTTGGTCAACCCATTTTGTGTTTGCATAGCTCAAAGTGAAAAAAAGGGTAGGTATGCCAAGTTGTTTGATCATAGCAGCTAGTTGGGCCCAACAAGAGTTATAAAAAGAGTTAGTCTCATGCAACGATGCACCAAAACACATCAACTACTTAGCTATTTGGTGATCAGGAGCAACTTGAAGCTGTTGTCATAAAACATACACAACTTGGGGATTTTTTCCTCTAGATCCACTTGAATAAAGAAAGAAACAGTTTGTTGGCTATGACGTCTCATTATCAAGTTGTAGAGAAAATATCTAAACCTAACATATTTGCCAAATTTGTGGTCAAAATATCTCATTAGGTGGAGGGAATATTCATGCAAGTGAATTTTAACATTTCTTGGTTGAAGGGGAAGTGCTGCTCCAATGGGGAACAATGTTGGAAAGGCCATTGAAAATAAACCTTCAGTGTTGTATTCATTAATAGGAGAAGAGCTAATTTCAGGCCAAGACAAGATATTCTACTCTTTTTTTTCAATTTGTAACACATATTTGATTGCTTGTAGCTCTTGGCTAGCATTTGATAAGGAAGGAATAAATGATGAAATTTTTGAAGAGCCATGTTCTTCTTGAGCAACATTTTTTGAGCTAGTTGATGGCATTAGCTCTTCATCAGAAACTTGGTCTATTGTATGCAAGAAATTGGACACATCAATAACAACATTAGATAACATATTAAGAGCCTGAACATCAATCTCAACATCATTGTAGTATTTGTCACATTGAATTTTGTATTTCAATGCATCCATGGCATGATGTTTATTAATATAACAATCATAATTCTAGCCTTCAATGGTGGTTTGACGGATGATCATGAACTCAAGGTATTGCAATCGGCACAAATTCTTTTTTGCTATAATCAAAATATCTTGAGGAACGCTTATCGTGTGACCACTATATTTAAATTTCCCTCCTCTAGCATGGGACACCTATAACACTAGAGCCACCCTAGCAATAAGAATTTCTTTAACCTATGTTAAATTTTTGAGTAACAATGGTTGTGGGCTTGGGTCTATGCCATTTATAGAGCTGAAGTGATGTGTTCCTTTTTCAGAATAACACCTTACACATGTGGCTCTTGACCCTAACATTCGAGTGTACATCCCTATGTAGCTTTCTCTACATATTTGGCAAACAAAAAGACTAGAAAGTGCACTATACGATGTTGAAATTGCTTTACCATAGCAAGATATCTATCATTGAATATTTCTTTGAGGTGTTGTTGCTATGTTGGTGCAATGGGGGAGCTGCTTTGAGATTGTATATAATGGGTGGCATTTTCCATTGCAAATTGGTGTTGCAAGGGAGGAATGTTAGCAGTCTGACATGCAGATGTGGTTGTTGCAGTTATCCTTTGTTGCAAGTATTTTTTTTGGAGCTTCATAGACATTTCCTCTTTATGCTACCTATAATACAAATAGTTATGTTTCTATTTTTTAGCCTTTTTAAATTCAACAATTGATTGGACCGTGCAACTTGAATGTACTCACACAACCTATGAGTATACATACAAGCTCAAGCACATTAGGACATATGAATATACATGTATAACCATACATATATTTAAAGTATCAATTACACATAAACATATAACAAAATATATGTGTATCCATGTGTATATAAATCTATATCTATGAATGATTAGAAAAGAAATAGCATAGTTTCAACTTTACATATATATATATACACACACATACATATACGTGCATATACATACATATACATTTATATATACACATACATATACATATACATATACATATACATATACATATACATACACATATGAATATACATATGCATATACACACACACATATATATACATGCATATGTATATACATACATATACATACATACCTATACACACAAATACATATAGGAGCTGGTAGCCTTGATACACGGGAGCTAGATAGTAAGTGTTTTCTTGTGCGAGGCTTAATGTATTCTTCCATTGATATACAATAGGAGTAGGCAAAGTAAATGCAAGTGAATATAGTAAATGCAATATTGAACGTTGCAGTGTGAGAAACTATACTTTGATTAAGTTAGATTGTTGAAAGAGTCATTGTGTTGTTGAATTCATAGCAAATGGGAAAAATATGCTACCTTCATATCTAATCTCTCATATTCCAGTATTTATTTTTGCATATACATACACATACACATATGCATATACATACACATGCATACACATACACATATACATATACATATGCATACATGCATACATATACATACATATACATATACATACATATACATATATATACATATACATATACATATGTAAATGTCAAGCTTAGTGAGAATGTTTTGAAGCTAGATGAACTTATTAGAAGCATTAAACACTCCTTGATACCCAACATTTGCAAATGAAGCATCAATAATAGATTGCTTCTTGCTCAACCAACAAATTGGACCAAACCCAATGGAGAATAAATACCCGAAAGTAGACTTGTGATCCTGAGAATAATCTATCCAATCTAAATCTATGTGTCCCACCTGAAAGGATGAAAATGGTGCTCTCTCTTAAATGCTAGGTGTTGAATATGAGTGAAAGAACCTTGTAATTATACTTAATTATGCAAGAATTCTCAAAATTACAACACTACAAGCCAACATCAGATCTAGGAGAATAAAATCTAGTCAAAATTTTGATTTAAATTTAAATTTTGGTCACATGGGACTCATTCACCCAAGGTGGTGAATGAGTCCCATCACACATAATGTATGGGACAAAAAATTAAAAATGTTTAGAAATGTGGATAACACATTCACATTAGGTCTTGGGACTTTGTGAACTAATGGAATTTAATGGTGCCTTGCAAAAGTGTTGTGAATTCTTGTAACACATTTTCACACTTTTAGAAGGAAGGAGTCCATATTGGCTTACCAAGCCTGAAAGGGCTATTTGAGGTAATAGAGAGACTTCCAAAGATGAAACACAAGTGAAGGATCTCGAATGAAACCCTATGGTTGCTCCATCTATATCTCCTCTTGAAGATAACTATGAAGAAAAAAAATCTTCACATCCATCTAATGGACATACCATTTATATGTTATAGCTATAGCAAGGAAAAGTTAGATGGAATTCATTTTGGCAACCAGTGCAAAAGTATTAGAGTAGTCAATCTTTGGAACTTAGGAGAATCAGGTTTGGAAACAAAGTGAGCCTTATGCTTGTCAATAAACCCTTCTTCTACATTTTTTTTTCTATAGATGCACTTTCATCGAACAATTTTTCTTCCCTTAGGAAGTGGGACAAGATCCCAAGTGTGGTTCCTTTCCAAGGAACTGAAATCTTCTTGCATTGTTGCATCCCACTTGGGAATACCAGAAGCTTCTTGAAAGGTCTATGGAATTGAATATGAAGTAAGGAAGACATGTAGAGTATCCTCAAACTATGATCTTTTTCTCTTATGATTTGAAGGATCCCCAACCCAACCTCCTGCTAATTGCAATGTTTATCAAGCCCAAAGAGGTCCTATGGTTGGAGGAGTAGAATCAAGAGGAGATTCATCATCCTTTGAAGATGAAGTATGTGCATCCTCATGATCACCATCATCATCTAAAGTGGAGGAATAAGACTCCTCATCACTGTTTGAAGGATTATTATCCAATGAATAGCCCTCATCATGATACAAGGACTCCAAAATAATGGTGGTAGGAGAATTGTTGAGAGAAGAAATGGAAGGACTATACTCAAAATAAACACTCCTCTCATTGAAAACCTCATGAGTTGTAGGATGAAGAAGCTTGTATCCTTTGAAATCATCTGGGTAACCAACAAATATGAAAGGATTTCTCTATGAGTCCATAGCCTTACGTTTCTCTATTAGAATGTGTGCCCATGCAATAGAGCCAATACTCAAAAGTGCTTAGCTGATGGTTGCCAATTGATCCAAGTGTGAAAAGGAGTTACCCCCTTCATATGTTTATGAGGAGCATAGTTTTGGATATAACACACATAATTAATGGCTTCTACCTAGAAAGGTGGTGCTAAATATTTTGAGTTAATCACAATTAGCCATGTCTTTTAAGGATGAATTATTCCATTCTATAACTCAATTCTACTTAGGAATATAGGGGATTGTATGCTACAAATAAATGCCTTATGAAGCATAGTACTACAAAAAACTATGGTTGACATATTCCCCCCATTATCTATATGTAGAACTTTGATAGATTTTCCAATTTATTTCCTTGCAAAAGCCTTGTACTCTAAGAATGGATCAAAGAATTCAAACTTATGTTTGAGAAAGCACACAATGGTGTAACTATAAAATCATCAATAAATGTCAAAAAATATTGGGCCCTACTTAAATATGGATTTGGAAATGGCCTTGCCAAATCACTTTGTACCAACTCCAAAAGATGCGAGGGTCTCTGAGATTTTCTTGTGTAAACATTCTCTTTTTGGATGCTTGCCAAGAATGCAACCATGACAAACAACTTTATAAAAGTGAACTATAGGAAATCTTGTAATCATGTCCTATTTTCTTAATTGTTGCAAGTAGTGGTAGTTCAAGTGGCTAGATTGTTGATACCACAAATTGGTCACATCATCTGAATAAGTGAGTAGAATAGTCGAAGGTGGATCTGAAATAAAGTGAGAGAAAAAATAAAGTTTATATTGATGATCTTCTCTCCCAAATTCAACTATAGAATCATTGTACATCTCATGAATCTCCATACAACCAGGAGTAAAATCAGCTTGCTTTCTTGTACTTGTGTGAGTGATTTGATATATCGATAAGAGATTAGTTGATAATGAGGGTACTTAAAGAAAATATTGAAATGCACCATATTCCATATCAATAGACCCTCTCCCACACACCTCAACTAGAGTGTCATCACCCATCAAAATGGAAGGCATGGAACATGGCTCAAAATATTCAAGTTCATATTTAGTTGAAGCCATTTGGTGTGAAGCACCCAAATCAAGCACCCATGTGGATGGTGGAGTAGCAATTGTTATAAGGGCATTGTTCTTTCCTTTCCCCCTACTATTGTCTTTGGGCTTATGAGAACCTATTTTCAACTCTATTTCATGGAATCAAGAACACTAAGATTATTCTTTTGCAGAATGTATGCCAAGTGATAAACTCGTTTCTTTAAAAATTTGTGCTCATCATGATTGAGTTTCTTACAATACACACATTTGACTCTCTCTTTCTTAGGCTTATCACCTTTTGAAGGTGAGGTCTCATTTTTAACTTTTGGAGTAGCTAATTTTTTATTCTTCTTCTCTTTTCTATTCTTTTATTTCTTATCCTTATTATTACTTTGTCATCTTTGTTCTTTTCTATAGTGATAGACTAGAGAGTGCCCATTTGAATTAGCTTATCATGCTCCCATGTGAGACAAGTAGGAAATCATCCAAGGATGACATTTTTAATTGAGACCCAAGTGCATCCTTAGTAGCATAGAAGGTAGAAACAAATACTGAATATTCAAAACTTAGCTTTGAGAGAATTCTTAAAATCAATTGTTCATCTTTCTCAGTATTTCCACATTGTTGTAGGTGTAGCCTTAGTGATTTCAATTTGGTGAATAAATCTTGAATTTTTTTGAAGTTGTCTTGATTTAAACTAATTAGTTCATTCTTCAACATATGATCCCTAATAGAATCTTGCTTTCCGAAAAAAGATTATATCTTTTTCTATATTTCATTTGGAGTATTCAAAAATTCAATATGAAAGAGAAAATTAGGAGACAAAGAAAAACACAATGCTCCATATGCTTTACCACATTTGTTAAACCACTTAGGTTTTTCTTTCATCTTTAGCTAGTTTAATCTCAAGTCCCATTAATATGCTATGCAAACCAAGATTTATTAAATAAATATTTATCTGTGATTTCCACTCAAAATAGTTGTATGTAGTTAGAGTAGAAACTATTGTTGAACACATGATGAAAAATGCACAAGGAAATGTGAAAAAAAAATAGTGAACACAAGAACACCAAGAAAACCCCTACCTTTTTCACTAGTATCAAAGACCATCCCCCAAATATTTTAAGGTTGGCACTTTATAGTTCAGTGAATTTACAATAAAATTTCCAAGATACAATGATCAATAGGCTCAAAATAGCCAAAATAAAGAATTATAATACGAAATGAACCTAAGAGAGAATCTAGAAAAAATAGCCCTATATCTATGTAGTGCTCCTCACCACCTTCCCAATGCCAATTTGTTTCAAAAAATTGGAGAACTGGGGTGAAATTTATGGCATGTTGAAGAAATTAGCAACAAACAAATTCATCCTAAAATATATTGCACAAAAATGGAAATGTCTTCGTAATACCTCTGTGGATGGAAAGTACTCATCTTCAACTTTTCTACAATATCTCATTTTCAAAAAATGGACACTGTGGTGAAAAGTTATGCAAAATTGAATAAGACTCAATTTGTCCTATTTGGGGAGCCCTTGTGGCCCGTTGGCAACTCTCGGGTAGTGTTACTGGGTGGTGAGTTGGCAACAAAATGAGTGACAATTTGTAGAGTAATCTCTAGTAGTTAAAGGTATCTGGTAGAGGTTTATACTAAACTACTATTTAAATTTAAACATCAGCAATCTAGATTTAGCCACTTCATGACATCCCAAACCTTGGCTACTATGCCATGGGAAGCTTAGATAAGGCTTCTTTATAGCTTCAGCCATACCCGACTATTTAAAGTTGGCCACTTTGGCTAGATGCTTGGCACTTAAGCCTTTTGGCTAAGTACTAAGCATTTTACTGAAATGTTTATTTTTATTTTCTTGAAATTTTTAACACAGAATCCCAATATGTATATATATGTATATATTTAAAATTTTAAATAAAATCACATGTACGTATAGTGCTAGGGGGTCATATGACCCTCTTGGTAGAAGTTACTTTCCTGAGAAACAAATTTTGTCAAATATAGGAAAATTTTATGTCAAAATTTGTCTCCTTAGCCTCCTAAATGCAATGGAAAGGATTTTTATGGCCGAAAATGCTCCTAAAAAAACTTGTTCAATAGATTTGAGTTTGAAACCCTCATTTGCAACTTTGTTAAATGACCTCCAATTTAGATGAAATGAAATCCAATCTTGACTTTGTTGAGCCTTCTTAATGTGTTAGAACAATAAATAAGTTGTCAATATAACCGTAAATGTTGAAATCACCCAAATATCACAAAACACTTATACAATATGAGGAGGTTACTAGATCCTTCCAAATCCTTTATAATTCTCTAGATTGTTCAAAATGGAAGAGAAGAGCAAACATGAATTTACAAGATCTTTACAAGAAAAATCAATCCCTCAATCCAAAATCTATGAACTTAGAATTCTCAAAATTTAAGCTCTGATACCATGTTAGAACTTTGAAACTGATTGAATAACCTAAAGAAATTTTTAAGAGAAAATCAAAGTTACATAAACTAGAAAAAAATAAGAATGCAAACTTTTTGAGAGATTATGCAATGTCGATATGACAAAATTGCATTAAGAACTTCAATGTTGAATGATCAATGCAAAAAATTTGAAGAATAGATCAATGAATCAATGCAAATACAAGCTAGGTAGTGAGTTTATATAGAACCAAGGAGAGGATGTAGGTGGAAAATCCAACCAATAGGAATCAACCACAAATAGTGGATATGGACAACGAAAAGTAGATGATGCCACCAAAAAAGTGTTCCACCCTCTAAGGAAGGGGGCGACACATCACTTATCTCTTAGTGATAAACTCACTTTATTATCCAAAGAAAGGTGAATAAAAGTGTAGGAAAAACCTAGGACTAAGAAAAAATAAATTAAGCCACTAGAAAAATAAAAACCTACAACAACAAAAACAATAGTGTTGATAATGAGGGTTCAAGTGCAACACAAATGGCAGTTGGGAAAAAAAATAAAATTTTGAGGTGCCTTCATCATCTACCATGATCTCTTCCTTTTGATAAATAGACATCCGAGTTCCAAATGATCCAATAATTTAATAATTTAATATTTTTTACCATCATGAGAGTTAAGCACAAATTCACTACTTATTTATCACACAATGAGTGTAAAATGGGAAAACTTACTTAACTATGTTGTTCATGTTTGACAATTTTAAAAACATGAATGATTTAAATCTACAACTTTAATACTTCAACACTGTAAATTTTGTTTTCTTTGCATTGGAATGATATTGGTCTCACAAAAGTTGGTGAAATATACTACAACACTATCAATATATAGATAGCAAGACCTTTTTACAAATGTAAGATCAATAATTAATAGAACTATTAGTCTCACAAAAGTGTAATAATATTAGTTAGAAAATTAAATTATTAATATTTTTTAATAAAAATTGCAACACTAAAACTATTTTATTAAAGAATAAAATATATAAATTAAAAAATATATAAAATATTAACATATTTTCAAATTATAAACAAAATAAATTCATTTTTATGTAACTGTTATTTATTTCATTTTTAAGTCTACTTACATTAGAGATTAATTTTTCTTTAGTTCTCTACATTAAAAAAGGTGCTTTCTCACTTACCTAGAACCAACAAAAGCATTACGCTTGTTTCAGTTCATGTGTTAATTGTCCTTAACATAATATAAATTTAGGGAACTATATCTAATTTAAACAAATAATAATCAACATTATATATATTGTTTTCATTTTATCACGTCATTGAATACAATTTATTCAATGCTTCATTGTCTTCATTTTTATTCATTTCGTCTTTTCAATACACACATTCCTTCACGCAATTTCTAATGGCTTTGTTTTATTTGGCGATTGTCAATGGCCACCGATGAAACAAAGAAAATTTTGGAAGGATGTGGTGGACATTATTGCAAACCAGTTCTAATGTCGTTTCTAAGTGGCCAAGACATCATAGCACGTTGATCTTACATGTAATTTTTGGTTTGCCTTGCATGACATGGGGCGAAACTAAGCTATTCAATGCTTGAACTCTATCCATATTTAATATGGAAAAATATGGTAGATAATATTTCTTATGGGTTCTCACTTGATAACATGATAATGTTCACTCAATATATGCATGGTAGATGGCTTCCAGGGATTTTAAGTATGCAGATTTAAAGAATTATTCAAGTTGAGTTATGTATGTATGTATGTATGTATGTATGTATGTATGTATGTATGTATGTATGTATGTATGTATGTATGACTATTTAATGTTTGAGTTCTTTTTATATTTGATTTAGAAAAAAAGGGATGTGATATTTCTATGAAATCCTTATTTATAATATAATAGCCTTTCAAATCAATATATAATGTTAGTTTTGAAGAATTTCTAAGTATATAGGCTTTATCAACTAAAGTACTATACAAATTGAGCTAGAAAAGTATATTGATATTATTTGTGTTTTTTGTATACATATTGCTTTCTTTTATGTTTAATATGGGAAATAATAGAAAATGATGTTTCTTTGGGGCCTTCCTTTCAAAATGAGAAAATATCACATCGACATATACACGATAGTGATAGTTTCAAGGGATTTGCATGTATGTATATTTTAACTCTAGTAAATCTCTAGTCCATTTTCAAAATCATGTATTCTAAAAAAATAAATCCACTCTTTTTGTAGACACTTGTTTTAAAACTTGATCAAATATAATCTTTTGGCATTCATCAATGATGATCTATAAAGGATTATGTTCCTCTTACGTGGAAAGTGAGAATTTATGTTATAGGTCTAGTTTTTTTCAATAGAATTAAACATTGCATTTTTTCATATTTGGATGATCTCAAAGTATTCTAAATTCAAAAGAACATAATTCATAATTTTGAGTTTATATGTAGAAGTTATGATTTCATGAAAATGAAAGTCGAATGGAGATGATTTTTATTTTATTTTTAGTTTCAAATTCATATCAAAACCTAATATAAATCATTCTTGATGTGATTTTTTTCGTCAATCAATTACCCTATGATTTTTTCATCTACTAATGATCATTAATGTATTAGAGCAATATTATCTTTCAAAAAGATGATCACATATTATAGAATCTACAAAATAAAAAATTCATTCATGCACAAATTAATTATAGTAATATTACAATCATTAAAAAATAAAGATAATTTATATGTCAAGATTGAATTAAAATACCATATTCATCTATTGAGTATCCAAAATTTTAGAAGTCAAGAAAAAACATTATGTGAGCGCTTTTCCCACATAATAGTACTACATATGAAGAAAGAGAGGTATCTAATATAGGGGATTATTGAATAGCTCTCAAATAAATCACAAGAAATGATCCCTTTTCCAAGTTTAAGACAAGTAACAATATAGATATGAAAACCTATTTACCATGTAGACATAACTCAATTTTTTATCCTCTTCAACTCTCTATCCTGATGATGGGTCACAGAGTGCGATCTAAAACGTTGATGAAAAAATTGGAACACAATCGAATCTAGAAGCAGCAAAACTAATAACTCACCTAATCATGCAAGTGCAATATAACTATAACTATAATACAAATATACCTACACATAAACATGACTCACGTAATAATTAAATATGTCAAATATGTCGTAAATAGCATCATAAAATTTTACTATACAATTTCCAATTCAATTGTTATTAATTGGATGTCGGATATGGGTATGTGCAAGATCATGATGGGTCAAAAAGTGGCGATATGATGGTTATGTGTAGGGTATGTGGCTGACGAATGAAATGAAAAGGGTTCTCAAAGGAGATTCTTAGCTTTTCACCAATATAAATAATGCTTTACTTTTAATTTAATAAATAATTATTATTCATTTTTTATTTGAATTATGACTAAAGTCTTGATTGATAGTCTGATTGAAAAATACCTATAGCTTTCAAACAGTATCACATTTTTTGAATCCAAAACATGTGTCACATTTTATGCTTTGCATACTATAGGATTAAAAAAAAATGAATTCCATGAATTTTTGACCAAGTTAAAGTGGTCAGACATACGAGTTTTTATATTTTTAAAAAGTTGTAATAAAAAATTCAGAATTAATTATTTACTTGGAAAAAAATTACAAAAAAATATGCATCACATCGAAACATGAGTCCTCTACTTATATCTAAAATATTATAAAAAATTATTATCATTTTATTGTGGTTAGGGTGGTCAAATAGACATCTACTTCTTATTTTTTCCCTGAAATTTAAGTACTATTACATTGAAATTTTAAATTTTCACCAAATAGATTATTATTTTTTAAATAAACCTAATAGTTTAGAAACTACATTCAATTTGTTACAGATTCTATTCTTACATATTTTTGAAATAATATAGGTAACTTATTCAAACTTTTTCTTCAAGTTGCCTAACTCTGATTTTTCTGAATTTTTTGTCACTTAAGGGCCTAATTTTTCCATGATGTTCCTACACATACCCATATCAAAGAAAATAGAAAGAGTGAGTGGGCTCCTATGATCCATATACATCTTCCTAGATTCCTAAGAGTTCATCATGCAATCATTAGTTGTAATGGAACTAATACATATAAACATAAATATAGTAATACACATATGTATGCTTTGAAACCATAGACCCAAATAACGAAGTAATTTAGTTATTAATTCTACATAACTCTAAGCATAAACATATTTCTTAGGAATAGTATGTATTCTAGAGTTTCCTAGACAGGTCATAAGATGGTTGCTAAGTATCAAAATGAAAATTTTACCTTAATATAATAATATAAATTCTAGTGCCCTTGATACAACTAAATATAATATAGAATTTTATATAATAAAAAAATATTATTTCATTGAGAAATAGTAAACACATTTTTAGTATTCACAAAAGAATATTAATTGTTTTAAAATAACTAAAATTAATAGAAATAATGGGTCCACTTAATGATATACATGTATAGTTCTATACATAGTAATCTTTGTATTTATTTAATAATAAATGATATAAAATTTGTATATGTGTGTATGTATGATATATGTAAAATTTTGATAGATCTAGGAAGACAAATAATCAAGCACATAGAGAAATATGTGAAAAAATAATGATTATTGATTACTGAATCAATTATTGAATGAATATAATGAAAGATTGAATATCCATATGTAGACTCAAGAGAACTCAACATGAGTCCTTGAATGATGGAGTTCTAACTGAGAGAGGAGTGAAATAACATAATGCATGAATTAGTTAAGTTGCTTAACTGATTGAAATGCATAATTAATGCAGTAACACTCGCAATCAGAACTAGATGATCTTATCATAAGTTTGCATTAAGCACTAGAGTAAATTAAGGATGATTAATTTATTCCAACACCCCCCTTGAATGAAAAATGAGGAGAAGCAAAAATTAATGAAGGAAAAGAATGCAATGATGGATTCCTCTAAAAATTTCTCACATGTCCACATGTTGGAAAGTGATGATGTCGATCCAAGATCTTGTGAAAATTGATAGAGAACAAGCTGCAAAGGTGATAAAGATGATGGGCCGACAACAGTTATGTGGTTGTCAACAATTTATCCAAACTAAAGAAGAAAGTTGCAACTGCTGAAGAACTGCATAGATGCCCTCTGTTAGGGATGATGCCATTGTTTATCCAATGCTCAATATTGTCTTTCTAGAAAGAAACTCTTGAAGCATAGGAGGATGCGACTCTGGAAGCTCATTTAGTCAAGAATGTTGCTAGAAAGAAACTTTGGAGACACTCAAGGATGCAACTCTAGAATCTCGTGTAGATAGGAATTTAGAATAGAACACTTTTGGCTATTGATTGGAGGTACAATTCAGAACTTGACAGTTAATTAGCAACTTTTAATATTCTAATTTTGTCTATTTAGAAGAAAAATGAAAGAAATCTATACTAGAAACATGCATGCATCTAGAAACAAAGGTTTAAATCTACCTCCTTGTGGTGAAAATATTCATAGAAATCTAAGCAGATCTCTAAAGCTATATTTGATGTAGGTGGATTGTGCCATGGAGGAGAATGGCTGAGAAAACTATGGCATAGTCTAAATTTTCACTCCACTTCTCACGACATTTCCAAGTGCTCAAACAACAAAATTCTTGTGTTGGCTATGAACCAATAATAGGTCACTCCAACTCCATGCAAGATCTACCAGTGGGTGAGGGTAGAGTCAAAGACCTGGACGTGACTTAAAGCAAGAAATCGCCCCTGTAAAACACTAAATCTAGAGGACTACCAACAATGAATGAAGGTTGCCCAATGTTTGAGCAAGTCGCTTGGAGTCTCTTTCAAATTTAGCTATGACCACTATTCACAACCATAATAAATTTTGGTGTTGCTGCAAACGCGATCCAACAGGTGAATCGCCATCTCTCTCTATGGTTTAAACATTATGCCATGCCCCTCCCTTTTTTGAATTGGCCCCTCTAAACAAGAAGAATTTCCCATTTCAACAAAGATTCAACATAGATATAAAAATTCATAAAGAGAGATTTGAAACTTAGAAATAGACAAACACAAATGGATGGTCTCACATTGCCAATTCATGGCTCCTCTCATACAAATTGGCACAAATACATCCAAAACGACCAAATAGGTGGGCGTGTGAGGGAATGAATCCACTTTAAGGCCTTATTTTCTATGGTTTGCAAAATTCCTTTATAGAGAAGCATTCATCTATCAATGCAAATCACCTTCTGACAGAGAGAATTTGCAGCTTTGTATAGTGAAATAGCCCTCTGTACAATAAAATCATTGCCTTCAATGTTGAATAGCAGGTGATTTTTGGGTCTTTTTGGGACAAAACTAGCCCTTAAAAAAACCATATCATAGATATTAGAATTCCCAAAACATAGATTCAAACATGGCCTCTCAATCTTCAAATCATGCCTCTCCTTAATCTAGTTGAAATCACTGGCTATCACCACAAAGATATCATGTGGATTGAACAATCAGATTCCAATGCCTCAACAAGATAGAGATTTCCACAATAAAAATTCAAACTACCTTCAAATTGTGCCTCTCTAATTTTTTGAGCAGAGATTAATCCACAAGATATTGTACACATAGAGATTAAACATTTTCCTAGTATAGATTCCCTCCTTGGTGGGGAGATTCCTTCCTATTATGGTAAGATGTACAGGTTGACTCCAAGTGATGCCTCAAAATTGTGTTAGAGACATCTAACCATCATCTGCAATTATTTGCACACAACAATGGAACTAAACCAAATATAACTAATTCATTCAATTATGGCCTGAAACTATCCCCCCCTATGCTCTGATACCATGTAAATTTCTGATAGATCTAGGAAGACAAATGATCAAGCACATAGAGAAATATGTGAAATAGTAATGATTATTGATTACTGAAACAATTACTAAATGAAAACAATGAAGGATTGAATATCCTTATGTAGACTCAGGTGAACTCAACAGGAGACCCTAAGTGATGGAGTTTTTACTGAGAGAGGAGTGAGATAATAGAATGTGTGAATCAGTTAAGTCACTTAACTAGTTGAAATGCATAATTAATGCAATAACACTTGTGATCAGAACTAGATGATCTTTTCCTAAGTTTTCATTAAGCACTAGAATAAATTAAGGATCATTAATGTACTCCAACAATATATTTGAAAGAATTTCAAATTATAATATGAGATTGAACCCAAAGAAGTGTATCTTTGGTGTAGCTAGGGGAAATTTTTTGGGACTTATAGTTCCACATAGAGGTATTGAGGTGTAAATGAGAAAGATTGATGTCATAATAAACATGTCACCTCCCAAGAATATTTCACCACTGCATAGATTGTCGTATTGTTGAATCTTTGGGAAATCAAGGCACGCCCCTTCACCCAAAATCCTTAAGAAAGAATCAAAATATTAAATAGAATGGATATTGTGAAAAAGTATTCAAAGACATGAAATAATACCTAGTTATTCCTCCTATCTTACAACCATCCATACTAGGAAAACCTTTTATCCTTTATATTTAGGCTTCAACCCATTATCATGTTGTGTGATTAGAACACCAGGTTGAGAATGGTAATGAGAATTCTATGCATTACATTAATAGAACATTAATTGATTATGAAACTTGCTATACAACTATAGAGAAATATTTTTTGGCTCTTATTTTCTATAAAAACTTGAGACATTATTTATTGAAAACAGAAGTACAATTCATTATGAAACTTGATCCTTTAAAACACCTCTTTTGCTAAAATTAGTTTATGAAGACTCCTATCTAAGTGGGTTATGTTATTAAATAATTTTGACTTTAAATTTGTTCCTCAAAAATAAATCAAAGGGCAAGCATTGACTAGCCATTTAGCTAAGGCTCCTTCACCTTTAGTGTTACCAAATAAAGACTCATTCCTTGATGAAAGTGTGTTAAAAAATGATTATAATGAAACATGGGAATTATACTTTGATGGTTCTAAGTGTTTAGTTGGATTTAGTGCTAGAGATATATTGATACCTCCCCTAGGGAAGCCAATTCCCTTATCCTACCATCTCCATTTCTTATGTATAGGCAACATCATTGAGTATGAGGCCCTTATCACTAGATTATGTGTAGCCTTCTCCTTAGGTGTTCAACACATTAATATATTTGGAGAATCTCAACTGATCATTAACTAAATTCATGGGTCTTATCAAGAAACATGAAACTTTAATCAGTATCAAGACCTCACATTAAAAATATTAGAGAATTTAATATCATACAATTGACAATGTTCCACGAAAGGATAATGAACATGTAGATTCAATGGAAAGCATAACTTTGCTTGTATCTCCTAATGATACTTCCTTTAATTTCATATTTTTTATTCAACTCTCACAAAACCATCGATAAATGAAAGCACAAAAGAAACATTGGTTTCCAATATTAAAATTTCTAACGAATGGTATGCACTAATCTTTAATTATTCAAAGGATGGTACTTTTCCTGAACCAACTACTAAGAACACTAGGGATTGTATATAGAAGCTTGAAACTCATTAGATAATCCTAGTTTATATGTTGTATAGGTGGTCATTCAATTTTATTCTCCCTAGATATATCTTAAAAAATCCTTGAAAATCCTTGTGGCCCTTGAGGAAGCTCATGAACGTTTTTCCAAGGTGCATTTTGGAGGTGTGATCATTAGTTAAAATATTAATTCATATTAGATATTTTTGGAAAAATATGGAACATGATTGTTTTTATCATGTTAAGAAGTATTATAAGTGTCAAGAACATAATAATTTGATTCATGATCCTGCTTCTGAAAATTGTGCTCAAGTTTTTATTTGGCCATTTTTTATTTGGGCATTGTATCTCTTTGGAAAGATATCTCCTCCCTCATTTTTAGGACATACATTCATAATAACCACTATAGATTATTTCACAAAGTGGGTGGAGGTATTTCCTCTCCATTCCATCACTACTGATTCAGTGTATCAATTTATCTTAGAAAGTATTATTGGATGATTTTCTCTTCCTTTAGCTCTAGTTATAGATAATGGGACACCATTTAAGAATAAGGAAGTGGATTTTTTTTTGGAAAAAAATCACATTAAACTTAAATTTCTACACCATATTATTCATAATATAATGGTCAAGCTGAGGAAACAAATAAAAGAATTTAAAATTTTCTACACAAAATAATTAATAAGCATAACAAGGATTGACATAGTCAAATCTCTTATGCATTATAGTATTATCACAAAAGTGTTCACCCATCTATAGGAAACAAACCATACAACCTTGTTTATGGAGTAGATGCAATTATTACTTTAGAGTTAGAAATTCATTCTCTATTAGTTTCTCTTAGTGGCCTTATTGATATTAACACTTATAGGGAATAATGATTGCAACAACTTGAAATGCTCAATGAGCAATGCATGAAGACTCTCAAAGATCTTCAAGAATATTCTAAAATCATGTAAAACAAGCACAATTATAATTTCATTCCTTGTTTATTCAATAAGGGGGAGTTAGTGTTATATGAAAATCAACGCAATATAAATGCAATTACTAACAAAAAAGGAAAATTCAGCCCGAATTGGTTAGGACCTTATATCATTGGTGAAGTTTATGGCTCTCGAGTGTATAAGCCTAACAAAAAAAATGTTAAACCTCTCAAATAACCTATAAATGTTGCACATTTATGTAGGTATTACAATTAGCAATCTCTTTGAATAGTATATATGTTAAAGAATGTTGTTACATTAAGTAGATAGTTTCTATTTTATCTCACATTGCTTCATTCTTGGAAAACATGTGTGTGTCTTGAATATTTATGAGTGAATTTTCATGTATTTGGATTATTACTCCTTTATTCATACTATTTAATCACATGTGTGTTGTGTTAAATTAGATCACTATATGCATTTAATTGTAACATTAGATCATAAGATCATCTAGTTTAACTTAATGAAACATAAATAAAAATGTAGAATCTAAGTAGACATAAGTTTTTAATTAGATAACATGCATAACATAAGAAATTATATCATGAAAGAATTTATTAAATAATCTCACATAGATTATTTAATAGGTCACATTAATATTTGATCTAATAAACATAGAACTACATAACACATGGAAATAGAAGCATGCTCATATATATTGATATATGTCATGTTGATATTCATCACAATCACCATGATAGAAAAAATTTGTGTGTCATAATAAAGTACAACATCATAATTCTAAATGGCCCTATGGCTACCAGACTCCTCATGGCCTTATGGTGGTCCACATCATGAGATGGTACATTAGGAAAAGCCACTAGAGCTAATCCAATCTCGTAGATCCAATAGTTAGCTAGCCTACTACTATAGCCTTGTTTATGAGTGGTATGGTGTGCACCTGCTCAAACCATTCTCTCTCCACCGACACCCTACTAAGTTCCTCCAATATGGAGGCCTCCATCTCACTCTTAGTGGGAACTATATATATATGTCATGTTGATATTCATCACAATCACCATGATAGAAAAAATTTGTGTGTCATAATAAAGTACAACATCATTATTCTAAATGGCCATATGGCTACCAGACTCCTCGTGGCCTTATGGTGGTGTATGTCATGAGATGGTAGACAAGAAAAGTCGCTAGAGATAATACAATCTCATAGATCCAATAGTTAGACTATTGCATAGCCTTGCATATGAGTGGTATGGTGTGCACCTGCTCAAACCATTCTCTCTCCACCTGCACCCTACTAAATTCCTCCAATATGGAGGCCTCCCTCTCACTCTCAATGGGAACTAGCTTGGCTCATAGCTCCTTGTTTTCATCTCTCACGTCATCATAAGCTCTAATTACATCCTTGTATGTATTCCTCCATCATGATAGGGGCTCAAATAAGTCAAAATGGAACCCGCACTCAGTGGTGGCCTATGCTCAGCTCATTTAGGTTGGTGTTGGGACATATTTGTAAACATATATGTTTACTAAAGAATTCAAGCCAATATAATGTGCCAAATGCAATAAATAAAACATTACATACATTAGAAAAAGGCATGATATGTAACTTACATAAGTAATCTAATAACACAAATCAAAAAATAAATAACATATCACATCACCTAGATCATTGGCTCACCAATAAGGAATTTTTTATGCTCCAAGAGTCTTTGTAGAAGACTTTTGTACCATCTTCTATTAAACTAAATGATGTAGCAACCTTGTTTGATGGTATGAATACAACAAGACCTATATATTGTTTTTCATCAAAGTGAGTTACCTCCTTAGATTCAAAAGAAATATGAAGATCTAATGATTTTTTTTTTTGTAGAGGACTTGTGTACAACCTTATGTCAAACTAAATGATGTAACAACCTTATTGGATGGTAGGAATAACACAAACCTATATATTATTTTCCACCAAGTTGAGTTATCTCCTTCTTAGATTCAAAAGCAATGTGAGGATTTAATGATATTATTGTCATTAATAAAACTTGGGTTAGATGTATACTCTTATTGATAATAGATTGGGTCTTAGTGTTTGTGAAATTAAAATTTTACTAAAACTTCGTTTGGATCAAACTCTTATAAAACATAATTATCTTTCTATTTGTGACTTTGATATTATTGGTAGACAACTAATGGGTACAATTACACTACCCATCAAAGTAGTACTTGTGACTTTACCTATCCATATCTATGCCATTCCTTACCCTCTTTTATACAATAATATTCTTAGTGGGTTTTGGATTCATGCCATGAAGAGAGTCCCATCTACTCTTCACTGTACAATGAAATATGCTTATAATAATAAGATATATATGATTAAAGAAAATGAAGAAATTTATTCACATGCCCAAGTTGAGCATAAATTTTCAAATTATCTCAGTACTTTGATTCCATCTACAAAACTTGAACCATCACCTTCAAATGCTAATGATACTATGAATTCACTCTTGGTTGGTGATTTTGTTTAGTTATATTTTACATCTACTTTCATTGGGGAGTATAAAATCTCAACATCAAAGCTATAGAGTCAAAGATTGTTTCAACATAATGATGCCATTCCTCTTCTCAAATTTAAAATAATAATCACAATATGTCTTCCACTTAAGATACATGTTTGGTGATATTTATGGTTTAGTAGATTGTATACCCTCCTTTATAGGAAAAGGTAAAATATCACAATCTAAACTTGAGGAGTCTTGTGGTTCATTTACTCAACCTTTTTCTACACCATCAAGTCCAAAAAAATCACACCTTGATGGTAATAGGGGATATGCAACTTTCATCCCTCATTTGTTGGCAATACCTCATAAAAATATTTTACCATCTAAAAATAATTTGCATTCTTACAAAAATAACATTTCTTCTCATAATCATTTAGACAAGACCGCTCCATTCAAGTTAGAAAAGTGCTATAAGGTTGGATATAAAAATATTTTTGAAATTGTATATAATAAAAACATGGAACAAGGAGTCATGGATATTTTTAATTCTACACCATACCATGAAAAAGGTTTTTAGGTTTATAACCTTCTCCTTAATCTGCATCACATCATCCATCATCTAGTATATTTGTAACTTCTTTTGTAAGCAAGCAATCTTTTCTTCACAAGAGGAAGGATCAAGAGACTATTATGTTGAGGTTTCCCAAAGGATACTTGATTAGTCTTCCTCCTCCAACATGTAATATTTTTTATAAGAATCATTATTTTTATGTATATCATCAAGTACATGGTCATTCAAAAAAGGAATACTAGGGCTTGAGCAATAAAATACAAAAAAATATTGATTGAGGTATTATTCCATGTGTCAATGCACCTAATCATTCTAAATAATAATGATCTCTTTTATATGGCATTGCTCCTTACTATGTGGCATTTGTAGCTTCTTATTTTTTCTCAATGCTATTCATGGTTGTACAATCTAGCATGTAACCATATTTCATCTATGGTAACAATATAATAGTCTCTAGCATGGTTTTCCTTGCCTTTATTCTTGAGGGAAAGGATAGCTAGTTTTGTAGGTGTGATTCTTTTGGAGAATCTCCTCTTGCCCCTAGCATGGTTTTCCTTAAAATATAAGCGTAACAAGTATGCCAAAATTTTAAGGGGGAATGTCACCCTATCTACTTTATTAGTGTATTGTGAGATTTCACTTATTGACATACCCCTTTGATGGTGGTGTTATTTATAACGCCCCTTGAGGCATGGTTATATGTTCGTCCCCTATGATGTTTAGAATTTAATTTATCCCTTGTGATGTTAAAATTGTGTACAGCCTTTGGGTGATTCATCTCTTAGGACATTAAAATTTAATGTGTTCCCTAATACATGATTGGTAAAATAGTCCATCATATTATCATAAAACAACTTTATGATTCATGAACTTGAGCATTTTTAGATGCCCACCTCACATAACAAAAATTTCTTTCTAGTGGAGCCATGTGTTTCATGAGTAAAATAGCATAACATAACATTATAGCCTTGTAAAATCCATCATATTACATGTACTCCTAACATAACACAACTTTCTAGCTACTAGATCTATGTAGGTCATGAGTAATATAGCATAACATATTTTGTTGATTTTTATGATAGTACCATTTTGTCTAACATCATCTTCGATAGACGATGTTTTGTATTTGAGACAAAAATTTCAGACTAAGGCCCCTTACTTTACCAGCTCAAATCCTTTTTTGTGTACTAACCTTTTGTTTTTTCTTTAATATTTTTTCATTGTTTTCTTTTTGTTTTCTTTTTGCTTTCCTTGTTTCTTTTATAGTTTCTCTTTGTGTATTGTCTTTTGTTTGCATTGTGTTCATTTTTCACTATGTTATTTTTTTGTCTTCATCATGTACACTTTGTATTTGTCATGTTTCATTACACCTAATGTATGTGTTCCTATGTATTTACATTTTTTTTCTATAGGATTTTGAGCCTAGGTGCTAACACATCCTCTAAATTTGGTCTTATCCTACCTCTCCAATGTTTGGATAAAAGATCCCTTTTTGGTGTTTCCTTAATTTAGTGTGACCATGAACATAAGTTCATATTTTAACCAAAGTGGGAGCTAAATGTAGCATCATAAATTGTCACCCATGACAAGTTCAACTAGGTTTAGCTCCCCTATGTTCTTGGACCTAATTATTCTCTTAATTTTCCTATTTTGTGGTTACTTTCAAAATATTAGATTTAGATTAGGAAAATATTATTTAATATTTATTTAAAAATATTAAAGTAGCTAAAATAGTTCTCAATTAGGGTGTTAAAACCTTTGTCTATCCTAAGTTGGCCCAATTTAACAATTTCCATTTTAAACATTTTAACATTTACATATTTGGTTCATTTATTGGATTATGATCATTAATTTTATGGGAAAATTAATTAATGGATATAAATACAAGTTTTTTTACTATTTCAAATCCTACCAATTTGGAATTACAATTTAGCATCATAAAAATTAGTCAGGAGTAGAATAATCATGGTTTAAAAAATTTATTATTAGTCAAGGTACATATTTACAATACATCAAGTTTATATGTGGGTTTGTTCATCTTATATGTTCATTCTTTTTAGTACCAAAACTTATAAGACCTTCAATAAAGCAATCAATTCTCCTTGTACGAGATGTGTATAATAACTTAAGTCCATCAAGTAAAGTATATTTGAGTGGTAAGTTGTATCACTTGTCAATTTGTCATTTTCTTATCCATTTTCTTTGTCTAATTGAGGGTAGGAACTCTTTACATAATCATAGCCATTGTGGAGGTGGAAAGCCCAAATAGGGTTTGACTTAAGCAAGCCCCTATACAACACAACCATTTCTCTCCTCTCTTGAGTCTAGGAGATAGATTTGGAGGGAATTTGGAAAAGGATTGGATACCTAATTGTGAGATCAATCATTCAAGTCTCTTATGTCAAAAATTAGGGCAAGTGGAATTATTTATCAATAGATGAAGTTCTAAAGCTAAGTCTAGAAAGGAAGAACCTAAAAATTGACACCATCTAAGATTTGTTCGTAAATTATTAATATTTTCACTTCTTTCTATAGGGAACTAGTACCCCTATCCAACTAGTTTAAGCCAAAATTCATATGCAAAGTTTCCTTATCTCTACACTCTATTGTTCTATATTGCAATCATGTGTTTGAATTTGTTGTTTCTTTGTAATTACATCAATTTTTTGTCTAAGCTTCATAGTTCCTTGTTTTCTAGAGGTAAATATTTTTATTATCAAATCAACTTAATTATAAATCAATCTATCAACATCAATCTCCCACAAGAATGAACCAAAGCCTTGATCCACTATTCTAGCTCCTCCATTGAGGTTAGAATCCAAGTGGGTTTATGTGATCACATTTTGTTCCCTCCTAGTATGATGTATGACAAAGTATAATTTAGACCCTAGATCCCTTTTTCCCACATCATAAAACTATTAGTATTTATTTTCAAAACACCAAATTAGAGGAGAACATTTACCAACTTTATTAATTTCATGATAATAGTTGACCTAAGAAATATAAGTAACTAATCCAACAAGATGACCAAAATGTAAATTCTTCAAAATCTAAATCTTTGAGGGAGTAATGACTTGATCAAAATAACATGTAGCAAACAATGCTTCTTTCAATGAATCTAAAATCATTTGTCAAACATACCCAATAATATTTTATAAATGAAAAGAATAGGGACAATATCTTAAGGAACTAGCATGAAAGGGGTAAACATATAAGGGTACCAAAAACTAGCCCAAACTTCAAATGGAGATGTAGCATTATTAATTGGTTTTTTCCAAATATACTACAACTACCTAGGAACACCTTAAAAAAATGAGTATTGAAAGAAAAGATGAGATACATATTCCTAATTGACCCCACAAAGATCACATTTAGAAGGACCTCATAATCCACTCTTAGTAATATTATTTTGGGTAGAACACCTAGGTGAATAAATTTATTCAATCTTGTTCCACCAAGGGAAATCCTTGAATCTATTATTTTCCTTTACTAGCAATTGATATCTACTAAAAAAAAACCATTTAGGATAATAGTGACAAGTGAGAACATCCTCCTCCTATAAAGAATACAAAAGGTTTATTAGCTAGGATAGAAGAGTAGTGAGTGACTCTAAATTTTTCCTCATAGGCTAGAAACTCATGTATTTCCAATGAAAATGACAATAATCCCCTCATAAAACAAATTACCATTCAAAAATTTAGACCATCTAAAATAAAAAAGGAAATTACTCAAAGGATTGCTAAATGGGAAGGTAGACAAAATTAACAAATGAAGATTCCATAAGTCTATATCTAAAAAAGGGTTGATTGATTGATTTAAGATTCTAGAAAATTACTCTCTTAACAAGATAATCACCCTAAATTGGTTGTTATGGATGCTTGCACCCTATCCCACATCTCCTACCCAAATAAATTTTTGAATAGTTGTTACTCTGAGGTTCCACCTCCATCTCCACATGGGTGCGATTTAGTTGTTGACCTTCCTATAGATTTGTGTGTTGTGGGTTTTGCTACGGTGGATGTCCCATCTCCTATTGTAGTTGTTACTATAGGTGTGTCTAGATACCCTCATGTGGTGTTGGGTGTTGTTCCTCCTACTTCTTTGAAGGGCCCTCCACCATTTTTTGATGTTGTGAAGAATAATAAGCTTGGGGAGGGATTTGTGTGTCCTATGCAGTGTGCAAATGTTGCTCCTATAATTTCTTTTGGTAAGGAAGTTGCTGAAAATATTGATTTTTATTCCAAGACTTCTCTTTTTTGTAGATTCTATTGCTTGTGGCCTTCCCTCCTTGATTTTCACCTTTGGATCACAAACCATTGGTCTCCTCTGGTTGATGGCTCAATGGATATCTACCCTTCTACAAGGGGTTTTTTGTTGTTGTGGGTTTCAGCTCTCTTGAGGATAAACAGACTATTCTAGACTATGGTTTGTGGGTTTGGGACTCTCATCCCCTCTCCTTGAGGCCTTTGGTTCATCCCTTTAACCCTTTGAAGAAAACCTTAGATGTGGTGCTTATTTGGGTATTATTTCCTTATCTTCCCTTATGGTTCTAGTGTTTGTTTGCCTATGAGGGCATTGGTAATGTTATTGGTAGATTTTCAAAAGTGGACATGGCTTACACAAATTTTACCCATATCTCCATTTCTAGGATTATGGTGGAGGTTGATCTATTGAAGACTTTACTTGGTGAGGTCATGATCAAGGTTAATGGTTGGTATTGGTCTTCCTTTTCATTGTATAAATTTTTTTGTTGTTGGTCACTTGGCCCATGACTACTCTCAAGGCTCCCACCCTACTTCTTCTTCTACCTAGTGGAAGAAATCACTTCATGAACACTTAACAATGTGCCTTTCTATTGACTATATTTCTTCTGATGATAACTCAAGGCCTCCTTCTCTAAGGAAAAATATGAGTGTTGAAGCCATTGTTGCTCTTTCTATGGATTCTATGATGTTTTCTCTATTCAAAGCTATTCCTAATGCGGTATGTGTTGTCTCCCTTAAGGCTCCTTCTACCCCCTTCCTGGAAAGAGTTTCAACTACAGATTATTTTTCTCACGATGCTTCATCTAAACTTTTTGTTGTTCATCTTGGTAGTTATTGGGATGAGGAGTCTCCCCCTTCCAATCAAAATTTTTCATTTCCCATTTTTTATTATTCTTGTACTTTTGTTTGTAGGAAGAAAAGCAAGGAAAAAAGGTTACAGTTTCATTTAATTTTCCCTCTAAGGATTTGTTGGGTTCTAGCTCTATAGCTTGAACAGGGTCTCTTAATTTGGTAGCTCCCTCTTTGCTACTATTTTTTTAGCTCCTATCTTGCTACTTTGACTAGTTGTTGTGTTTGGATAGCCTATCTTTTCGAGCAGTTCCACTCTATTTTTCTCTTTTTTGGGGATCATGGACCTTCCCCACTTATCTAATAAAAAAATAATAATCACCCTTCTTAATGGTATTCTATACCATAAAACATCTATCAATCAAATCAACTCTCAAACATTCTTAGTAGCAATCCTGTGAAAATACTTGTATCCACAAAGCTTATACCAAGGCTTTATTTTTTTGTGTGTAAAATATCTAATAAAATTAAGCTACTATACCTTCTATTAAGCTATTCTAATTTTCTATGACCTAGACCAATTCTTTTCTTAGGCTAGAAAACCCTATCCCAACAACTAAGACTCTACTTCTAGTTTCCAATTTCTTTTCCCTTATAAATTTCATAGAAAGAGAACCAAACTCCTTTAGAAAAAAAAAAAAAAAAGGAATTAAAAGCACCACAAAAATATTCAATGGAAGATCTTACAAAATAAAATTTATGTGAATAAAATTATGAGGAAAATACTACCAATAGAAACTCCATTGATTGACCTACATCATATATTGATCAAGAAACTCTATTTGCTAAAGAAAATTTGGAGGGAAAATTGATAAAGGAATAAAAATATAATATAAAGGAAGTTTTTCTCTTTTGAATCTCAAAATAAGATCAAATTTATATTGAATGGCCAAAGGAGTATTAAATAAAATTTGATTTAACTTGTACTCATTGATTTGTTAGGTTGAAATCTACTAAATGTGTATTCAAAGTATGTTGAAAGCTAAAAGCCTCTTGAATCTTTGCAACGTCCATCAAATCAATATCATATAGAAATTGAATATGAGAAAAATAATCATGTTCCCTAACTATATTCAACCATTAAAGAGTACCATTAAATTTTTAGTGAGTGAGAAACCTTTCAATTCCCTCATCCATAATAAAGAAAATATAAGGAAAACTAGGGTCACCATACCATAGTCCTCACATACACAAAAAAATAAATTATGGAGTAATATTTTATAGAATAGAGAAGGAAGAATATCCCTAACAACTCACAGCCCATGTAGTCAGTCCTAGATTAAAAATAAAAGTAGAAAGAACATTTTTAAGGAAGGACTATATGAATATATCATAAAAAATGGCATATGAATTGTGATAAACTTGGGTTTATTCTATGGATGACCTATAGAATTAATAGCTTCTTAATCGATACCATTACCATCAACAATTTCATGTTCCATAAAAAATCCCTCTATTCAAATCAAATGACATAATCTATAATCTTTACAAGAGATAAAAACAAGTCTAGTTGTGATCTTGTAAATGAAATTATAGAGTTCAATTTAATAGAAAAGACCAAAGAGTTTTCCCCAACATCCTTATGAATCAAATCCAAAAACATCGAATCAACTTATTTAAGCATCTATTTATTATTTTAAGATTCATGTAGAAGCTCAAGGAGATCATACTTCAAATATCCTACAATTCTTGGAAAAAATAAACAAAGAAGCCATTAAGACCATTGGTCTTACTTTTATTTTGTTAAAAATTCATTTTCAATTCATTAAGAGTGATAAGATCCATAAGAATAAAATCTGTTTTTCCAAAAAAAATGGAAGGAATGAAATATAAGATGGCTTGTTTCTCCTCCACAAAAATATGATCACACAATTGAATTTAAGTATATCTAACTAGAAATCATTTTTGGTCAACATGTGATATAACTATATTATTTATAGCTAATTTAGATATAGACACAATGTTTCTAAATAAAAGTGTTCACTAAATACACTTGTAGCATCACTTTGAGGCCAATTTTCCAAAAAAAATTAACCAAAAAAATTGATGTTTTAGTTCAACTACTACTCATGTAAATAACATTTTTTTATAAATACATGCAGCAATGGAAATAGTGCACCCCACCTTTGAGGAATGGACCACAAGGGTAGGGTTCCTATTTAACACTTGTTACATTCAAGGAAACTTTAGAGATCTCAATACAAGGATGAATTATGGGAATGTGATATTGCAATAAGGTATCCTAAGATGTGATTAAAGACTAAGAGGGTTCACTACCAACCTAGGGCTTGGAAATAAAAGAAATGAATGTAACATGCAAAGTAACATGTGAAACCTAATGAAATGACCTAGGAAATGATACTGAAATGTAGAATAAAAAATTGAGAATGAACAAAGATGCACCTTGAAGAATGATGATGTCAAAACAAGCTCCAAAACCCCAAAAACTTTATATTTAATGTGCACTAGGACTCGTACACCAGTCTGGGTGATTTAGTCCTAGACTAGGGTTTCTTTGCCAAAACAAGAATTTTATAATGTATGATTTGAAACAACTGAAATTTGAAAAATATGGTATATTGGGACTCATACGCCACAAGTGGCATATTAGTCCCACTCATCTTTTTTAGAGGGTTAAGACCTAAATTTTCTCTCCTATCTCTACTCTTTCTACGACACTTTGTTTCCAGATTAGAAACCTTGATTTGCAACTTGTAGGCGACCTTCCATAAAGATAGTATCCTTGTGACAACTTGATGATTTTCTTCAACCTTGCAACCTAATCTTCAAGCTCCAAGACATCTATATTTGCAATCACACATGTAGAGAGAGAAAAAACTTGTTGATTCTTAGGGAATATGGGCTTTCCTTGGTCAAACCTCATTTAGGTAATCAAACCAAATGATGAGATAAGGAAATGAGGACATGAAACATGAAAAATGGAACATGAAACATGAACAATGATACCTTGAATGATGCCTTATAAATTTTCAATCTAACATGAAGTGGCCATGAAGGATGTAGATCTAGATCTTGAAATAAGTGTAGAACAATGCTTAATCTTGGATCTTGAATGTAACATCACAACATTAGAACAACAACTTTCTTGATGCTTGATAACCTTGACATGATGATGGATCTTGAATTGATGCGACAATTGATGAGGAATTCTTCCCCTGATTATCTTAGAAATGATCTTGAATTCTCTTGTGAAGACTTGTAAACTCTTGTAATCACAAACTTGCTATTAGAAATTCTCTCTTGAAATTATTAGGTGAAAATGAGTTAAATAACCTTGTATTTATACTTATTTATGTCAAATTTCCTAAAATTACAACTCTACGAGTTGACATCATATCTAGGAAGATAAAATCCTACCAAAATTTGCATTTAAATTAGGTCTTGACTCGAGTGGGACACATACACCACAAGTAATGTATGAGTCCCAGTGGCTCAAAGTTGGGGCACACACTCCAAGATAGGTCCTGATTAATGTGAAATTCAAAATAAGGTCCCAATACCTAGGTGAGACTCATACGCCCAAGGTGGTGTATGAGTCCCAGACCACTAAATCTAAGACAAATGACTCAAAAAACTCAATTATGATTGGTCATTTGATAAATTTCTAGATTATCTCCAAAATAATGCATTTAATAAGGTTTGTAGATGCAAAATAGAGCTAATTAAGGCATAGATAAGCCCAATTAGATCTAGCTTAAATTAGCTTTACATTAGGGTTTTGTATTCTAGTTAATTAGCACCTAGGGTTTCTAAATATTTCATTAATGAAAGTTCATATAGGTTGAATTTTTTCACCTTGTGTCATTGAATTTCATCTAAAATATGCGTTTACACTTCACCTAGCTATCATCTTAACCATAAAACATAACATTCACATAGAAATTGTTGAATACGGTACAAAAACCCTAATCTAGGACTCATATGCCCCTCTGGATGATGTAGTCCTAGTACAGGTTGTTTTTCCTACTTTTTGGAATTTGTACATTCTCCACTTTTCAATATTTAAACCTTTGAAAAACCCTTACTAGAACACATATGCCCCTCTTAGTGAATTAGTCCTGGATCATCCCTAAAACTACCTTTTACAACATCGAAAACCTTTTTTTTACACTTATGTTTGTTGTCATTACTTATCTATTTCAATTGGTTGAGTTTCTAAATTACATGCATTTCACTAGATCTAGCTTAAATTGGTTCATTTCATGAATTTCTTAATTCAAAATTTGCATTTACTACAACATTTTATTTTCAAATTTTTGCATAGTGTAATCAGTAAATTACCTTGTTTGAAATCTAAAAATTGCATTTGCACATTTCACTCTAGGTCTTTACATTGCATTTTAAGTCTCTTTTCATTTTAAGTTTTCAAAAATATTGGTATCTATCTTTTCCAAGTTTGCACAGAAGAATTTAGTCAATAAGCATGTTAGTCATTCTTTCAATACATTTCCTTGTTATGAGAATCTCTTAGTGCAAGAGAATGAAAATGTTGACGCTTACCTTAAACTACAAGCTCTCTTATCTCTTCTATTTGTGGGAATGATGTGGTAGAAGAAGATGAAAACATAGATAACCATGAAGATCATAATCATTTTTCTCCTGATACCTCTCCTATTAGTGACGAAGGTATCTTGCTGAAAGAAAATGCAATTGTTGAGATCATGAAGATCTTGTTTGTCCTTCTCATCCTCATTGGGAAGATATTATGGAACAAGAGAATGAGATCACAAACACATTTCTAAAAATCACCCTACCTAATTTCCATTCACCTTTTGGCTGTGAGAACATTCTAGTGAAAGAGAATATAACCTTGGGTAATCATAACAATCATATTTATTCTTCTCCTAATACCTCTCCTAGTTGTGAAGAAGATATTTCGATGTTAGAAGAACCAATTGATGAGAGTTTTTATAACCCTAGTTGTTTCTCTTCTCTTGTGAAAAAAATTACTAAACAAGAGGAAATAACAATGGGTAATTATGAGGATCACATAACACAACAAGAGATAGTTGAGACCTACCTACATAACACTCCAACTAGTCTACATTCATTTCCCATCTTCCCCTCTTGTAATAATGATGAGGAAATTTTGGTGTTAGATAATCAAATATTTATGGTCTATAACAACCCTCTTTATGTTTCTTCCCCTACCTAGACTATTTTAGAAGAAATTATGGGATGAAGATATGAAATTAGGGACAATCTTGACTATCACACCCATTCTTCTCCTAGTATATTTCCTAGTTGTGAAGAATATACTTTGAGGTTAGAAAATACAATAGATGAAAGTCATGAGAATATTAGCTGCATCTCTTCCCCTAGGGAAAACCTTATTGAACAACACAATCCAATCATAGATAACTCACTTACTTGTGATGAAGCCATTTTAGAAGAACCAACCTTTGAATGTCATGAACATCTAGTTTGTAGTTCTCCTAAAAATTCTCCCACTAGGGGAGGTATCATAGTTGAAAAAAATGACAATATTTCAGCTTCTTTAGATTATGGTAAGGATATGATACTAGATTCCTCTCCATTAGAAAGACACCAAACTGAAAACACTAAGGTGTTGAATATGCAAGTATTCGTTAGTTCTCCCTTGATTAATGGACCTCCTACATACCCTATGCAACATCCTAAAAATCCTCTAATTATTTACCCACCCTCACAATGACCACAAACTCAAAATAGACCTGAACTTATTCTTTACCAACTTAAGAATAATGTTTCACAACAATCGAATTATAACACCATTGCTCATACATATAACACTAGAAATAATTTGCAACCAAGACAAACACCTTCAACATCCCTCCCATTGCCTAATCCTATCCTGCTTAACCCTATCCTATCAAGTCCTCCTAGTGGAAAGGAGTTCATTCAATCCTCCCCTCACTATCATAACATAATTCAAAGTGCTTTACAACAAGTTCCTATCCCTTCTAATGCACAACCAAATGAAATAGCAGCCATAATTTAGGAACTGGATGCTGATATTATTTTCCACCAAAGTGAGCTCCCTCCTTTGGAATTACAAAAAAAAAATGATTCTTTTGTGATAATAGTTTCCTATGATGTGTGGTGAATAAAAAGAACCCTCGTTGACAACGGCTCCATGCTTAATGTATGTAGTGTGACCCTTTTTGGATAGACTTGGTGTGGATAAATAAAAAACTCAACCTGATTCTTTATCTATTAAGGGATTTGACAATGTAGGAAAATAACCACTTGGTGTGATCACTTTTCCTATTATAGTTGGAAAGGCCACATTATAAACACCAATCCATGTTATGCCTCATGATCTGTCATACAACCTTCTTTTAGGCAGACCCTAAATTCATGCAATGAATGGGATGCCCTCTACTCTTCATCATAAAATTAAATATGTCTACAACAATAAAGTGTACACACTTGATGCTGACACCGAACTAAATAATTGTTTAAACATTGAGAAAATTAAGGAGAATCCTTTGAAAACATTAACACCAACTACACAAGTGGAACCAGTGCAATATAAAGATAAAGAAAAACATATTGAGGAAGTCACAAAGCTAATAGAAGATGATTTGGGTTCCTTAGATTTCACATGAACATTCATGGCAGAATACTAGATCATAAGCAAAGACTCTAAAAAAAGAAAAAAAAAGTGGTAATTTCAATAGAAAACTTAGATGACCCTTCAAAAGCATCCACCTCAACCACTTTAGAAAAAAAGACAACAAATTACACAACAAACTTTGATGAACTTAATTATTCAAGAAACCACCAAATCCAAAAGAGAAGAAAAATATTTATGGAAAAGGTTATGAAATGATGAAACAACTTGGTTATAGTGGAAAAGGATGTAGTGCTAGAGAAAAAGGTATTCATGTCCCTATAGAGCCTCACACACAAGAATAGACTAGTGGTCTTGGTTATTTCCCTCGAAAGACACAAACAATCCTTCACTTAATATCAACACTATTACAAAACATCCTTCTAAGCAAACCTTAGCATTAGTGCATCCTAATAGAGACTAGTGGTCTTGATTACTATCTCTTCGCTTTACATAAATGTCATCACACAAAAAACTAATGATTTGAGTTCATTAGATTTTACACCTTGCTTTAAAGGAGAGTACAAAATATTGAAATCCAAAGATTCTTGTGGAGGTATGACATCCTTTACTAAGAAAGAGATATCTTTGTTGCAAAATAAAGGAACATTTTCTACTTTTGATCAAGAGAGTATCTTGTCAAGACTCCTCCAAGAACACGTAATAAATTTTACTACAAGAATTTATTGTCTGCATGCCATAGAGTTGATGGTCATGCTACTAATGAATGCATGGCTTCGAATAAAAAAATCAACATCTTAGGGAGTGTGGTGCTCTTCCTTATGTCAGACACTTGATTCATCTAATTGATATAGATTCTCACTCTAGCTTGTTTCTTGGCTCATCGTTGTCATGCATGAAGTTGGGGCAAGGGGTTAGGTAGCCTTGTCCTCATATCTCACTTGTCATTATCTCTTTTGGCTAGTTCACCACCTTTCATGTACATATAAGAGCAAGCTTGGGATGTGGACGAAATGCCTAAAGCTGGCTCACATGTGACATACTGGATTATACATTTTTGGGCAACCCCTTCCCTTTTCATGATGTAGCTTATTGGAAACATATGACTTGCAATAGGGCTTTTCGAGGAAGCTTCCATGTCTTCTACTTTAAATAAATTTCTCACAACAATGGTGTTATCAATCGCTTTAAAGTGGGGGCATACATTGATAGGGTAAAAGCACAAAGTTGTGACACACTTTCAGCCAAATAAATAGTTCTGAGCGAAATATTTTCAGCCAAAAAGGTTTCGATAGACTAGATTTCGACCGAAACCATGTGGCCTATTACATGGCACATGGGTTTCAGCCGAATAAGTTTCGCCCGAATCCCAAAAAATCAAAATTTTTCATTTCCGGCTTTGAAATTGGCTTTGAAATTGCATTTTTTAATGTGCAAGGTTTCTATAGAAACAGTTTCGGTAGAAACTATCTATGTGGCATCCTAGTTGGCAGCCAACTCAACTTTTTTTAGAATTTTCTGAAACTTTCAACTTTAGCTAAGTATTTCTTTAGTTAGAATTAAAAAAAAACCCTTTGTAGATCTCGATAGAATCTAATTATATAATTTTTTTAATATTTTGATTAGTTTTAATATATTTCATTTTTAAAATAGTGCAAGTAGGTTTTTAAATTGAAAAACAAAGTTGATTACAAATTAAAAAAAAGATAGTAAAACTTATTAAAAAATTATAAATCTTATATGGGACACAAGAGGAGGAAGTCTTCTTCAAAATGGTATAATTTTTCTTTCGAAAATGATTAAAAAAATTGAAAATAGTTGACGGCCCATGAAAACTATCAAATTATGGCATGTTTGACTTTAAAATGTTATTAGAAAAAAAATATACATCAAAATTTGATTTTTCTTTTTCCATGCACAAGATATTGAAGTTACCTATTTGGAGAAAAACAAATTAGGGAGAAATGAAGTTTTTTTCAATTTGTTTCTTAACGGCTCATGAAGTCACTCTTTTCTGAGATTTTTAGCATTCCAAAATTTGTCCTTAAATTGATAAAAACATAATGAAAACAATTCTTTTTTAAATTTTAAAAATTGCAGCAATAAACTTCATCAAAAGTTCTACATTTCATTAGTTTACACCATTTTGAAATTTAAAACATAAAGACCACTTTTATGTGGTCAAAGTTCAGAATTTTTTTTGTTGTTGGCCGATTCCTTTATAAAGTGTGACAGAGGTTTGTGCTTTTACCTGACACTCATGTTTCACTGTGTGATTTTCTCTTTTCTTGCAATGTTTCCTTTTTTGGTGGTGTCATTAGGCTTGATATCTTTCGAGAGCATGATATTTATTTGACTTGTCATGTCTTGGAGACACTAGGAACAATGTTCCCTAAGAAGAGACCTTTTATAAACTAAAAAAATTCCATTTGAATGTACTTTACGTTATTTTTCATTTACAACATCAATTATATGGCCACCTTGCATAATACACTTTGCTTGCCTATGGTGCCATCCTATTTTTTCACGAGTTTCAAGCATACACAGCTTTTCTTGCCTCATGAAGCTTGAAGTTCATTATTATGTGGCACCTTGTCAAAGTTATTAGGAGGTATAGCTTTGGTATGGTTAACATATGATGAGAATCCTAAACGTGGGCATGACTTTCTCATTATACAATGTGAAGCCAATATAGAGGCATGACTTTCTTACCAAGCCACCCTTTTTGGAGACTCACCTAGTGGACAGCCTAAAGTTTCGTTACCTTAGAGTGAGTGTGCATTTTTGAAAAAATAGGTTAGATATGATCCATATCATGTTGGACGAATGGTCAAGGCTTGATCCACCTCTTTTTATTCTTGCTTGTTTTTGTTTTTCTTTCTTTTAGTTATTATCATTGCATATTTGTGTATCTTGATGTTGCATATTATACATCTTGTGTGTGTCCTTTTTGTGCTTATGTCGATTTGACGTAGGATCTTGGATCCTAGGGCCTTGACCACTCCCTTGATCTTTGTCATCCTAGACCATCTACATCAATACACTTGGACCCCTCTTGAATGTATACTTTAGTGTGAATTTGAAGTAAGTTCCTCATCTCACTAAAGTGGGGGCTAAATTTGGAAATAGAAAAAGTATCCCCTTTCCTTACTTAATTTGGGAATGGATTAAAATGGACCCAATGTCACCTTGATCTAATGTTGTAATGTTTTTTCTACATTTACATTGGATTTAGGTTCCTTTTAAGCTAAATTGACCTAGCTTTGCCTTAATTTAATGTTGTAAAGTGTATTTACTTACACCTTCACATTAAGTTTTGGGCCCTTGTAAACTAAATGAATGTAATTATAGCTTATTTAAGGTGTTGTAAAGTTTTTTACCACACTTCCACACTAATCTAGGGTTTTCATTACTAATTAGGCTTATCTATTCCTTAATTGGCCCTATTTTGCATCCACAAGCCTTATTAAATACATTTTTTTGGAGATAATCCCAACACTTATCAAATGGTCAATCATAATCAAGTGTTTAAATCATGTGTCCAATATTGAGTGGTTTAGGACTCATACACCACCTTGGGCATATCAATCCCACATAGGTATTAGGACCTAATTTTGAATTTCATATTAATCAAAACCTATCTTGGAGTGTGTGCCTCAGTTTTGAGCCACTATGAGTCATACGCCACTTGTGGAATATGAGTCCCACTCAAGTCAAGATATAATTTAAATGCATTTTTTTGTGAGATTTTATCTTCCTAGATTTGATGTTGGCTTGTAGTGTTGTAATTTTGGAAAATTTGGCATAAATAAGTATAAATACAAGGTTATTTCACTCATTTCTACCTAATACTTTCAAGAGAGCATTCCTAATAGAAATTTTGTGATTACCAAAGTTTACAAGAATTCACAAGAGCATTCAAGAGAATTCAAGATCATTTCTAAGACATTCAAGGGAAGAATTTCTCACCAATTATTGTAGCAATTCAAGATCCATCATCATGTCAAGGTTATCAATCATCAAGCATGTTGTTGTGCTAGTGTTGTGATGTTGCATTCAAGATCCAAGATTAAGCATTGTTCTACACTTATTTCAAGATCTAGATCTACATCCTTCATGGCCACTTCATGTTAGGTTGTAGATTTACAAGGCATCATTCAAGGTATCACTATTCATGTTTCATGTCCTTATTTCATCATTTGGTTTGACTACCTTAATGGTTTTTTACCAAGGAAAACCCCTATTCCCTAAAAATCAACAAGTTTTTCTCTCTCTACATGTGTGATTGTAGATCTAGGTGTCCTAAAGCTTGAATATCCTTTGAAGATTAGGTTGCAAGGTTGAAGGAAGTCATCAAGTTATCACAAGGATACTATTTTCGCGGAAAGTCACCTATAGGTTGAAAATCAAGGTTTCAAATCTAGAAACGAAGTGTGGAAGAAAGAGCAAAGATAGGAGAGAAAATTTAGGTCTTAACCCTCCAAGAAAGTTGAATGGGATTGATACAAAACTTGTGGCGTATGAGTCCCAGTATAGCATATTTCCATATTTTAGTTGTTTTAGATCATACACTGAAAGATTCCAATTTTGGCATAGAAACTATAGTTTTTGACTAAATCACCCAGAGTAGCATATGAGTCCTAGTGGGCATTAAATAGCAAGTTTTTAGGGGTTTGGAGCTTTTTTTAATCTCATCATTCTTCCAAGTGCACCTCTTTTCATTATTAGTTTGTTATTCTACATTTGAATTTCATTTCCTTGGTCATTTAGTTAGGCTTCACATGGTACTTTTCATGTTACGTTCATTTCTTATCGTTCCAAGCCCTAGCTTGGTGTTGAAACCTCTTATTGTCTTAAATCACACCTTAAGATACCTTATTGTAGGATCCCTTTCCCCTACTTCATCCTTGTATTCAGATCTCTAAGGTTTTCTTGAATGTAACAAGTGTGAAATAGGAATGCTACCTTTGTACTCCATTCCTCAAAGATGGGGTGTAATATTTGTGTTGCTACAATACAAAATATCCATTTTTAGGTCTATACGTGTAGCTTTCAAATATATATATTAATATTTTAAATATTTTTTGGGTATGTGCAGGATCATCATGGAAAAAATAGGCCCTTAAGTGGAAAAAAATTTAGAAAAATCAGTGTTAGGGAACTTGACATAAAAATTTGAATAAGTTATTTATATTATTTCAAAAACATGTAAGAATAGAATCTGTAGAAAATTGAATGTAGTTTCTAAACTACTAGGTTTATTTAAAATAAATAAAATCTATTTGGTGAAAATTTGAAATTTCATCGCGTGATTTTAAATTTTAGGGAAAAATAAGAAGTAGGTGTTTGTCTAACCACCCCAACCATAATAAAATGATAATATTTTCTTATAATATTTTATATATAAGTAGAGGACACATGTCTAGATGTGATGCATATTTTTGTAATTTTTTCCAAATAAATAATTAATTATGAATTTTTTTATTACAACTTTTAAAAAATATAAAACTCATATGTCTAACCACCTTAACTTGGCAAAAATTCATGAAATTTAATTTTTCTTTTTTTAATCCTATAATATTTGAATCATAGAATGTGACGCATGTTTCAGATTCAAAAAATGTGATATCGTTTGAAAGTTATAGATATTGTTCAATTAGCCTATCGATCAAGACTTTAGTCATAATCCTAATAGAAAATAAATAATAATTATTTATTAAATTCAAATTAAAGCATAATTTATATTGGTGGAAAGCTAAGAATCTCTTCTAAAAACCCTTTTTGTTTCATCAATTTTGGGTAAAAAAAAGTTATCAGCCAAATACCCTACAAATACCCATAATATTGCCACTTTTTGGCCCATCATGATCCTGCACATACCCTTTTATATTGTATTATTTATTATTACTAAAAGTAGCTTAACACCAAAACATAAGGTTGATTATCTTTTCCAAAAAAGTACTAACATTTATTAAAAAATTCAAGAAAATGTTGTGCACTAAATAAAAGAATCTATTTCAAAATGGTATAAGTTTTTCTATTTTGAATAAATAATTAATACAAAAAGTGGCACCCATGGAAATAGTTATTTTTCAATACATGCCCATTTTAATATTTATTAAAAGAAAATGTATTCATCAAAATTGAGAAAAAATAAATCCATGCATTAAAGTTTTAACTTATAAATACACACAAAATTATTGAAAGGAAAAAAATAAATTTACTATATAAAGAGAGACGTCTTGTTTAACTTCATTATAGTTTCAATTTCTTAGAAATCTATAACTAATATAATTTTTAATTAAAAGAAAAATGCAAACATAAAATATACTAAGAACTAAATATTTTATTAATTTAAATCATTTTAAAATTCAAAACATACATGCCATTTTTTTGTGATGAAAGTTAAAAATTTGGATTAGTGTTAGCCAACTCATTTATAAAAGTGTAACACAACTTTGTGCTTTTACCTAATCACATTCTTTAAATACAAAACAAAAGTGTTGGAAGTTTCCCTATTAATATCATTAAATGAAGACAACTCCATAAGAATAGTTGATAGAAGAAATAACACCATTGCTTCTCTTATATGTAACTAAATCATAGAAAAAGAAAGTTTTTGTTTGAATTAGTATTGTGCATCTATAGTATGTATACTTGGATACTAGTTAAAAAATAATTACATGAAAAATAAAGTCACTTTAATGACTTGTTAGTATTTAGATATTATTGTTAGTATGTAGTTAGGTGCCAGTTAGGAGTTCTTCTCATAGGTTAGTTTGGGTAGTTTGAGAGGTTGTACATGAAAATGCAAGGTTTTATAACAATTTGCATCATAATTTATAATTATGATTAAAATGGATGATATCAGATAATATATTGCATGTTACTCTATGTTTTTGTTTTATTGCAATAATGGTGTAATCTATGTATATAATTTTGATGTAATTGATTTTTTTTTATCATTTTTCTATTTTCATTTATAAAATTCAATTGTTTATTCATTGTACATAAAAACCAAATCTAATCTAAAATCTCTTACACCATCACATTATCGAAAAAAGCACCTATCAAATGGCACATAGAAATATTTATAATTTATTTAAGAGAAAAAATAGAATTACATAGAAATATTTATAATTTATTTGAGATAAAAAATATAATTACATATTAATTATGATTAAACTTCAAACATATTAGTTAAACTGCAACATATTAACTACAACAGTTTATGACAAGCACTTATGTTTAAGTAATAACATCACCACCGCTATCAGTGCAAGTGTCGCTTCGGTCTGCTTGGTTTTCCATGGGTGGAGACTTCTGAATCTGCAAAAATTCAGGCTCCATCTTCCCTTCCAACATCCATACCACTTGTCCCATGCTTGGTCTCATATCCTCATCCTCTTCAATGCATAACAACCCTACAATACTTGCTCTTGTTACCTCCTCAATATCTGCCTCCTCTGCAACACCCTCCTCCACAATACTAATCGACTTCCCTTGGTAAATTTGAGTTGCAGCCCACACAAGGAAGTAATACTTACTTGAATCTTGTATGTTTAACTCCAGATTTCTTTGCCCCAAGGTGATTTCAAAGAGCGTCATACCAAAACTATAGACGTCAACCTTAGGAGTGATTGGAAGACCAGAGATCCACTCTGGAGCCAAGTACCCTCTTGTTCCTCTTGTAGTGGTTAGAACATGACTGAAATCTCTACCAACAAGTTTTGCCAACCCAAAATCAGCTAACTTGGGTGACAAATTACTGTCCAGCAGAATGTTTCCGGGCTTAACATCGCTGTGAATGATGCAATCTCTGCATTCTTCGTGGAGATAATGTAACCCTCTTGCAGTGCCTAACACGATCTCAAATTGAGTCTTCCAGTCGAGTACCTTCCGTTCACTTTTTAAATTACTTGTGAACAGTAAAGAATCCAGAGAGCCATTGGGCATGTAATCATAAACCAATAACCGTCTGGTTCCTTCTGCACAAAACCCTCGAAGCCTGACCAAATTAACATGTTGTATGTTTCCAAGAGAACTGATTTCCGCTCGGAATTGCTTCTCATCTTGTATTGAACCCTCCATTTTCTTTACAGCCACTACCGTACCGTCTGTTAGAGATCCTTTGAACACTGACCTAAATCCTCCGCTTCCCAACTTAGAACTGAAATTCCTTGTTGCAATTTTCAACTCCTTGTAGCTAAACATTCTAAGAAAAGAATTTGAGGAATCTCCATACCTCTCCATCGATCGTAGCCGATGCCTCCGCCACCTTAAAATTGAAAAGATGCCCAAAGCAACGGGGCTGGGCTTAAGTGTCACACACTAAGCTTTCACCGGTCGATGTTCTTTTTCTTTTTCCCATTTCCATTGAGTTTTCCGTTGGGTTGGCTATGCTATGGTCATCTGATGGCTGATGAATAGTCTTACGGATTGTCAGGAAAGTACTATTACTCGGAAGGGAATTCTATGTTAGGGTCGTACTTACTCTATAGCAAACTCCAAAAGTAGCTCCTGTTATTAATTTCCAATGCGCCCAAATTGAATTTCAAATTAGCCTAAATTTCCCGCTGTTTGAATGAAATTTAAATTTCAACAGTTTATCTCTGCTTTTTATTTTTCCTTAGCGATCTCTACTGGAATTCTCATTTGAGCTGAAAGTAAGCTGCCAAATTGTTTGCATGGAGTAAGATGGTGAGAGACTGTTAAGGCACAGCAACGAAGCGGTGGGGATCATCAGAAAAGTAAGGCCAAAGCTACGATTAATTCTTTTCATGATCACACGCTCAAGTTGAGATCTAAAAATCAGGCCACGATGAACACCGTTGTCACTGACAATTACAGGTTTGTTTACTAATTCCTCCCCTATTTCCCCAACTGCTTTTCCTCTGCTTAGAAAGAATATTGTTCATTGGCTTCACCAGATTCTCAATTAGCACATGCCACTGTGAAATGTAGTGTTCCAGAGCTACCCACGTCAGATAAGGTAAAGACATACCCAAATATTTTATAGTGGCTATAAATTTGGCAGAGCCCATGGTGAATTGCATAGCACTATAGAAAACCTAGCACAGCCAGTTATTGAGATCAATCTAGAAGAAGACAATTTTCTACCGTTAATTTGGTTTGAGCAATGTATTAGCATCATAGAATCGCATTTGGATTCATTTATATCAGCCTGGACTTGGTTTGACAAATGCTTTTGGGAGAATGGTGCGCCTGATGTGGATTAGCTCAATTATTCAAATTCATTATCATGAATTTCTTAGGGTCAATGTGTCGACAAAATAACATGAATATGGTCTCAAAACTCCATGCAACTAATAGATTAAAGATTAAAAATATCTTGAGGTAAAAGTTTGAAATTACTAATTAATGAAAGACACAAAACATGCCCTATGAATACTTATATATTCATGCATTCATATTTTAAATTAGATAACTTCTAGGTAAATAGAATAGATTTTAAGAAGGTTATCAAGATTTTTTAGAAAAGTTTTACATTCGTATTGTGAAAATATTTTTTTTATGTTCAATTAATTTAAACTATTGATTAATATTTTTTGGACATTAAATGCATTTCAAATGTTAAATGTTTCTTTTAATGTGTAGGCTATCAATTATATAGAAAATGACGTTGTGCTATCAAAATTATTTTTTACATCATCTCAAATATTTCACATGATGTAAATATGTATGATAGAGTAGGCCCCATAAAATACCTTAATTTTGTTCCTCAACCACTTAGATTTTTCAAAGATTTTCAACAATTTTGAAAGAAAGAGAAGTTCAAATTTTATCTCTACATTTTAAATGCAATAAATTTTTCATTTATTAGAAAATATAAAAAGTGTATTCTTAAATTTGAAGCTTGAAAATATTTTCCTCTTCAAAATAGATTATAATGATTACATTAAATAGAAAATGGACAATGGAATATGATTAGTTCTTTTAACATATTTAATGTTCATTACAATATCATTTTAACTTTTTATATGTTTAAATTGTTGATCAAATCATTATAAATTATTGTTCACACACACATATATATTTTTTTTAATCAATAGGTTAAACCCTAATTTCTATTAAATTTTATATATTTTTATATAAGTACAACCAAAATATTATATAATTATTCTAAAATAATTCATATACTTTACTTATTTATTTTTGTGTGAAAATGAATAAAATAGATATATATTATATTTATTTATGAATTTGTTTACTTGTGAATGTAATTATGTATATGTAATAATTTATATATTATATTCATATAAATCATATTAAATAAACTAAACTCTTAAAATACATTTTTTTTTTATTTAAAAGAAATTAAGTCTAAAATAAAATTGTTTTATGTTTTATTTATTTATTTATTTTAAGTACATGTATTTAAGTATTTATGTTAGTTTAGTAAAAAATTAATGTATTCACTTAATATTCAGTCCATCTATTATAGATAAAATTATTTAAGTACTATTTGTATTAATATATTTATATTCTATTTAGTAACAAAAAAGTGGTTGTTCACAAATAAAATTATTAATTAATATGTTGTTGTTTTTGGATTTTTTTTTTAAATACATTAATTTTAGGTAAATAAAATAATCTTATGTTTTAGGTGGGGTCTTTATATTAAAGAAATTGGAAAATAACTCAAATTGAAAAATAGTAAAATGTTAAGAACTAGGCTCATTACAAGCTTATTTAACAAGTTTTGGAAACACTTGGAAAGGAATGCAAATTTTACCATGACACACTATATTGATTGTCAATAACATTTTGGGAATGGAGAAATCACATGTCCTATAAGTTATTTAGGAAACATAAAATGTTGCAAGAAAGAATATATCATAGAAAGATTAATAATCCATAACTATCTAAAATAAATAAACTCGTGAGAAGATGTACATATATAGTGCAAAGGAGAGAAATCACTCCTTGAAAAGTGCCATGCAACTCAATAAAAGAGTAAGGCTAAAAAGTACACCTAAGCAATCATATCTTCAAAAAGAAAAAAAATCATGAGATAATATGTCATAGAATATTTTACACCAACAAGGAACACACCACTACTAACATAGGACTAGAAAAGAAAGCTAATAGAAATAATTGAAGGAATTTCATACATCATCCATAGTATCACAAGAGGTAGTTACTACTACAATGAAAATGAGGAAGGAGATTAAAAGTTACTGGCTTTGAATATTTGAGATCAAGAATATTATTGGGCCTTAAAAAATCAATTCACTTGGAATTTTATTAATTGTGGATGGTCAAATACCATCCAAATTAGCATGTGGTGGATGGTCAAATACCTTCCACTATCGCTCCCAAAAATGTGCAAGAATAGGTAGATTAGTGATAGGGTTGGTAAAATAAGGTGCAAGATGGGATTTTGTTATTTTCAAGTCCAAAATATCTTTGTAGGAGAGACCATATGAATAAAATTGTCTCATCTCTTCCCGCCATCATTGATGCATATCTAAGTCTGAAACAATATTCCTAATGACATCGACAACGTTTTGCATTGCAAATGAAAAATGCCTCAAGTGTGGAGAAACCAATGCTTCATTTTGAATAGCATTGATTTGGTTTTGAATGGATATAATATTATCATTGATTCGGGATCACAAGTGAGGCTTATCGAATCCCAGTATTGGATGTGGGTGGTTATGAGGTGGAGGGGGAGGTTGAACAAGTGGATCAATAAGAATATCATTAATATCAAATTGATCCATGATGTATATAAATGAACCTGCAAAAATTATACAAAATTAACATACATACATCATTAACGTACATGAGTGTAAAATATCTAGGATACATGTACATACACATACATACATCATTTAACTTGTTCATATACTTACAAATTTCAAAATGTAAGATCTAACTATGTAATTTTCTTACATGTACACATACTAAAAAATAAATTTGAAACACAAACAAAAAGCTCATTGGTGTGATATGAAATCTCATTAAAAATTAAATCATTAATAATTTTTATTAGTAAAATTGTGATGGCTTAAGGGGTCCTCATAGGATGGCTTAAGGGGATCTATTAATGAAGTTCCTAGGACAAAATGATGTCTTAAGTGGATAAAATTTGGTGAAGTTACTCAAGGCAACCGAATTGCATTAAGTTAAATATATATAATTTTTTAAAATGTACATTTAAAGGATGTAATTCATACTATATGATGGCTTTTAAGGGGCCCTAAGTATTGTTTTAAGGGAATCTATGGCTTAATTATCCTAAGATAAAATGATGGCTTTAGAGTTTAGGGTTTAGTATATCAAAATAAAGCCATATGTTAAGACAGAATGATGGGTTTAGGGTTTAGTATATCAAAACAATTCTAATTATCACAAACTAAGTATATCAAAACATTTCTAAAAATGTTCAAAATGTGTGAATGTAATCCATCATAGATACACCTCTAAAAATTATAATTAAGAAAAAACACCAATTAAAAAATTAATACAATATTAATTAATAGATCCATCCAACCAAAAAATATCCACCCAACCAAATTCTTCATAAAATATCCATCCAAAGTCAAATTCTTTATAAAAATAAGATCATTGTTAGTGTGAACTACAAAATTGAATAAAATTCACTAAGATCATTGTCTTAAAATAAAGTGTTGTGACTCTCTATTGCATCTCTTCATTTCTTTGTGTTTTCCTTTTTACAATATGATTATAGTCTCCTCTCATCTATCCATCGTTGATACTCATCTAAGTCCACATCAATGGATCTAATAGTATCAACAACATTTTGCATCATAGATGCAAAACGCTTCAAATGTGGTGGAATACATTCTTCATTCTAAATAGCGTTGATTAGATCATGAATGGATCTAACATTCACATCAATCTATACTTGCAAGCGAGCACCATTAGATGCAAGTGGTGGAGGAGGGGGGTTATGAGGCGGAGTGGGTGGAGGTGGAGTTGAACAGGGTGGAGATGGAGGGCATGGAGGTGGATTATAGGGGCATGTGCAGGATCATGGTATGCCAAACAGGCCCTTAAGTGGCAAAAAATTCAGAAAAATCAGTGTTAGGCAACTTGACGTAAATATTTGAATAAGTTATCTATATTATTTCAAAAATATGTAAGAATAGAATTTGTATAAAATTGAATGCAGTTTCTAAAATACTAGGTTTATTTTAAAAATAAATAAAATCTATTTGGTGAAAATTTGAAATTTCAATGCAGTAGTACTTAAATTTCGGGAAAAATAAGAAGTAATGTCTGTTCGGACCACCCTAACCATAATAAAATCATAATATTTTTTTGTAATATTTTATATATAAGTAGAGGACTCATGTCCGATGTGATGCATATTTTTTGTAATTTTTTTCCAAGTAAATAATTAATTATGAATTTTTATTACAACTTTTAGAAAATATAAAACTCGATGCTCTGACCACCTTAACTTGGTCAAAATTCATGAAATTTAATTTTTCTTTTTAATCATATAGTATGTAAAGCATGAATGTGACGCATGTTTTGGATTCAAAAAATATGGTACCGCTTTGAAAGTTATAGATGTTTTTCAATCAGCCTGCATCGATCGTGACTTTAGTCATAATTCTAATAGAAAATGAATGATAATTATTTATTAAATTCAAATTAAATCATAATTTATATTTTTGGAAAGCTGAGAATCTCCTCTAAAAACCCTTTTCGTTTCATTAATTTTGGGTGAAAAAAAAGTCATCAGCCACATACCCTACAAATATTGCCACTTTTTGGCATACCATGATCCTGCACATACCCATAGATATTGTCAATATTGAATTGATCCATGATCTAGATATAAGTTCAAACCTGCATTAAATTTGTATTTTCAAAATGTAAGATACATGTTTAAAAATCCCCTTAAACCATTCAATATAAATGACCTAACTAAATACAAATGAAAAATGTGTAAGGCTCATTTATGTCTAAGGCACGTAAATGAAAAAATAGATAATTGTTAATGTGATTTATAAAATCTCATTAATTGCCTAAGGCACGGCTTAAGGGGATCTATGAATTAAGGACTTAGGAAAAAATGACGACTTAAGGAAATAAATTTTGATGAAGTTTCCCAAGGTAGCCAAATTTCATTAAGGTACTAGGACTTGAAACGGTAGCTTTAGGGTTTAGGTTTAGGGTAATAGGATGGCTTAAGGGGATCTATGAATTAATGTACTTGGAAAAAATGATGGCTTTAGGGTTTAGGGTAATAGGATTACTTAAGGGGATTTGTGAAGTAAGCTCTTAGGAGAAAACATTTGATGGCTTAAGGGGCTAAGATTTGGTGAAGTGCAAGATAGTGCTTCTAGCATTAACTAATTATGTTTACATCAATGTCAAACTAAATACATGGAAAATCACATGAAGCACTATCATTATCAACTCTATGTACTTACTATAAGTTAATATTTTAAAGGGTTATCAAAAGGGCTATCAAAAGGTTTAGGGTAATAGGATGGCTTAAGGGGATCTATGAAGCAAGTTAAAACATAAAAAAGCTTTAGAGTAACCACAATTTGAACTTATCATTGTGTTCTATGTAATGTATAGTGCTACATTCTCCCTATATTAACCCACTTTTGACAATTTAGGATAGTATGTATGGTCTACCCTTGAATTTATAGAAATGCCTATATTTAGAGAAAATCATTTATTGAATTATTTTTGGAAACAACATTGGGGTTCTTCATTTTGAGTGTGATGACAACTAGAACCTAAAAATCTTGAAGCTTGGGTGGCCCTTGGAATAATGGACTTGCAAGTTAATGAAAAAGGTAGTTTTCATGAAGGAATGGAAAAGATGCATAGAGCCTTTGAATTATACATGTACTGTGCAATGATATTGAATCATTTAGCAAACCATTTTTTCTTCACAAGACAACATTTTCTTGTGGAACAGTTGATTGAGATAGCTCTTGTTTCGATTGACCAGCCTCTCATGAAATCTCATTCATATTATAATATTGCACAATCTTATCATGAGAATGTTGGCCCCACAGTTGTCGTTGCACCAAAAGAGCGACCTATTAATGCTTGATACAACTGTCAAAGTTAATGGATCCATGGGAGGTGGTTAGTCTATGTCATGAATCTCAAGGGGAGCACTGACCATCTTCCAATAAACTCCCCTGAGGGGATTTGAACCTGACACCTTTGGCTCTGATACCAATTATTGGCCCCACAGTTGTCGTTGCACCAAAATATTTACCTATTAATGCCAGATACAACTGCCAAAGTTAATGGATCCATGGGAGGCGGGTATTCCATGTTGTGAATCCTGATGGGAGTGTTGACCATCTTCCAACAAAGAAGCCTTCATCGTCCCCTTCCATGACAAGCCTCTTTTGAAATGTTTAAGGCATTAACAACCCTAACAAGAGGAAGGTGGTTTTTAACTTCCTCATATCTTCCCTTACATATGTGGTTATTTTGTAGGAAACTAGGTTGGTTTTTAACTAAATATCATGTATATTATGATGTAAGCAGGGGAGGCTTGCAACACACTGAAACACAAAACAACAATCCTCAAGTCACAGAAACTCAAAGTTCTTCACTTTTCACACAATCTACCTATTTCCTTGTAGCACTAGGAACCCACTCAATCAATTGTAACTATTCAATGACCTTCTTTCAAATCAAGTCCTCACCAATTTTAGGGACCCATCAAGGAACCTTTCAACATATTCCAAACACACAAAAGGTTGCTTTGTCGCAACTCATTCAAATAAGGCTTTTAACGCCAATTAGGCCTCCAAATAGGCCTCTTTTCGAAAGAGACTTGTCTCTAAACCTCTTAGAAAGCACTCATTAGGTGTTCAAACCACTATTTTTACAATTTATTTGAAGAAACACTCATTCCATATAACCAAAACAAGAAACCCTCTCTTTAAGCCTAGAAACTAGGGTTTTATTGAAAATTTAACATACCACCTTCAAAAAACCTTGTAACCACCTCAAATAGGTTCAATTAGGCTTGTAAACTCAAAACATCAACAAACCACACTGCCCCAGTAAGATTCTAACTTTGGCATATCAAAATCTCAAGATTTCATAAGGAAATCGCCAATTCACTCCCTAGGGCGTCATTCCCAACTTAAATCTTGACCTCCCCTGCAAAAATTCAACATTTCCCCATATTTTTACTGATGATGCAGACCCATTCCTTAAGCCACATTGATCATAGTATGAGGATTGGGTCAATTTTCCATTTTAATTGACTTGCAAACCCTTGAGACTGTGTATACAAACCAGTTCAAGAAAATAGTCTATAAAATGCACCAACTTCAATGAAAAACTTTCAAAGATGGTTCAAATGAAAGATACAATGCTATGATATGCTATTTCAAATCAAAATGAATCATTTAACTGTTGTACGGTCTGTACAGTTCAGGAAATAAGAAGAAAACTCAGAAATATGGTAAAAACAACTCTACTTCAATTGTTATTGTTTCAAATCTTCAAATATCAGACTTACAAAAAATGCCTTCCTCTTATTTATTATTTTTCCCTCTCAAGTCAATTTTCTAACTTCCACAAACTTCCTTTTGAAAAGGCTTGACCGTTGAACTTCCTTTTTACAACTTTTTCCAATTTTGCAACATTGCACAATTAGCAACTTTTCACATTTTTTTTATATTTTGAAGACTTGGCCACCTTGACACCTAAATATCACCAAATAAGACTAATTACAATATTAAATGGTCTCAACACCTTATTTTATGTAAAACATTCCCAAAATCTAAAGCCTAGACAATAACTTAAAAAAATGACAACTGAACAATGGTGCCCCTGCACCATATTATAATTGTTTAAAAAATTGGTTGCCTTGGGAAACTTTTCCAAATTTTGAGAACTTCTTTGATCCCCTTAAGACAGATCATATTAGGACCCCTTAAGATGTGGTTATTTTGTAGGAAACCATGTTGTTTGATGAGTATACTTTTGGTTTTATTTCTTTAATGGGAAGGCTAGTCCATAGTTTAGTCTACTACTCAACATGCATCTAGTGGTCTTTACATGTTATTCTTGATGTATTTAAATCTAGGAGCATCCCTAGATAGTGTGACCCAGAATCTTGCATCATTTTAGAAAAGTGAGATCTTAGTTTAGCTATTTATTTTTTATTATTTTATAGTTACCAATTTGTGGTAGAGAAATTTATTTTATTTCACCATAATTTAAAATTGGGTTTTTCAATTTTGAGCATAGCTTTCAAGTTAGTGTTAAGAATGTCGTGTTAATGTTTGAAGTGATTTGGACGAGGACAAGATTATAAATTCTTGAGAGTGTTTATGGGTGGAAAGGTAAGATTTTTTGGTTTTGAAAGGCATGAACATTTATCTTGCATGTTATTATCATCTACTTTTAATATTCATAAAACAATAACATATATAGAATGAAAAAATTATGTGTATACTAGTGTAGGAGACTCCCCTTACAAATCTCAGACTCACCACAACAACAAAGAAACACCAAACAAGAATGCAAGAGAGAACCAACCTTTTTTTATTACTGTAATAAAAAATGACATTACATGGCTATATTCACCATCATATGACCTTGACTTTGACAAGCCTGCAATTCCTCACCACGAAGCTAACTCCCCTCCCAAATTCATGCCTACCCCATCTGAATATTCTCGACCTTCCTCTCCCTACTCTGTCCACATTCCAAGTTCGATGTAATTTTCCTTCCTAAACCTCCATGACCTAGGGTTCTCCCCCTCCTTGCATGAATTTTCTCCCATTTTCTTCCTATCGATAGAATCCACATTAAAGTCTTGCATCCATGCTTGCCTTAGTGTCGTTATCCACTTCCCTGCAACATTAGTGTCACTAGGACAGTTACAAAATTTATGAACCATCATTCATGCAACCGTCAACTTAGACGATTTGCACCTAAGAACCACTTTTGTCAACTATGATTAGGTTGATGGTGTGGCTATGGGTTCCCCTCTATCTCTGGTCATAGCCAACCTCTATATGGAGCATTTTGAAGAAACTACTCTTTTCTCCTTCCCCCTCAAACCAAGATGGTGGAAATGTTATGTGGATGACACTAACATTTGTTGGCCTCATGGCTTGGATAAGCTTGAAGAGTTCCATGTTCACCTCAATAGTATAGCCCATTATATCTCCTTCACCAAGGAGATTGAATCAGGAGGCCAACTTCCTTTCCTTGACATTGTGCTCATCAAAAAACCTGATGGCTTCCTTAGTCGTCATGTTTTTCTCAAGGCTACCCACATTAATCTCTACCTTCACTCTTCTTCTCATCAACACCCATCCCAAAAATTTTGGGTCCTTAATACTCTTTCCTCGAGAGCCTTTTGTATCTGTGATGAAGATAATCTAGACTGGTCAAGAGTTGACAATCTCTCATAAAATCTCTAAGGTCCTTCTTAAAAAAGGTCTTTGTTGTGCCTTCAAACCTTTTTCCACTGTGAAGCATCGTCTCCCCTCACTTAAGGACTCTAGAGACCATCAAGCATGAGTGAGTTCACAAATCTGCTCTGGTAGACCACTCATCTTCAACTAGGCACCACATTTTTTTAGAGAGCACTCAAGTTTTGTGCAAAGAAGACAATTTTTTCAAGAGGAAACTCAAGGAATCCATTCAAATCAACAACCACCCCTTGAACCTAAATCATGATGAGGGGTGGATTCTCAGCAACACTTGAAAGCCCTTGCTTTCCAACTTGTGCAACTTGGTTTAATCTTAGTCAGTCTTCCCCTTTCTTGTGCAGTGGGTACCCATTTTGTTGTCCTCCTCTTTCATCTCTCCTAGCCCGAGCTTCCCCCTTGCCTTGCTCCCCTCCTTTTTTATTTTGTGGTGTTTTGGATCCTCCCCTTCCCTTCTTCTTCCTCTTTGTTGTCTAATCCCCCCTTGCCCCTCCCCCTTTGTTTTTTCCCTCTCCCTTCCACCCTCTTCTTTTGTGATTTCTTATGAGCTTGTTGATTCTTTTTGTTTGTTTTGTTCTTTTCTTTTGTTTTTATCTAGTTATTGTTGAGTTCTTAAATTTTCATTTTTTCTTTATTTTTTCTTTTTCCCCTCTTAACTGCTTTCTTATATATATATATATATATATATATACACTTTTATTTGGTTTTTTCTTTTGTCTTTCTTCTTTATTTAGGATTTCTTTTTAATATATCTAAATAAATATTTTTAAATTTATTTATTTTAAATATCTATATAGATTTAATTTCCTTGTTTGGTTTTAATTTTATTTTTGACATCTATTTATATGTCTTGTTATTTTCTTTATTTCTCCTTGCATATATTTTCCTTTTGATCTACAATTTTAATTTTTCTTATTCTTTAAATAGTCTAACTCCTTTTTATTTATTCCTTGATCTTTGTTGGTTTTTCTTTTTGATCGTTTTATTTTTATGGGTCTACTTCATCATTTTTCTTCTTCTTTTATATCTTTGATTTATTTATTTACATATTTTTGTGTGTGTGTTTAATTTATTTTGCTTCTTTTTTCATTTATTTTGATAATTTTTAGTTTGCATTTCTTAATTATTTTTTGTTTCTATTTTTTGTTTTTGTTATTAATTTTAGAGTTTTATTGATTTCTCCAAGTTTTGTCTTATTTTAGTCTATATTATAGATATCTGTAGAAAATTTTATAGATATCTTTCATAATATTTTGGTTTATTATATCTATATATTATATCCTTGTAGATTTTTCTCTTTTAATTAGTTTTTCATCCTTCTTTTTATTTATTTCCTTCCTTTCAAATGCTAGTACATATTATTTATTTCTTTTAAGTGGGAGAACGTATTTTAGGTGTATCTTTTTTGTCAATATATTATTTTTGAACCTTTTTTGCAGATAGCTAGTATTTAGTCTTTTTCTTTTATTTTATTTATTTTTAGTTTTAATTAAGTTGGTATTCTTTTTGTCTTTGTTCATTCTCTTGTACTTAATTTGGTTGTCTTTCCATTTTTGGGATGTCTTCTCCTTGGTTTGACCTTGAACCTTGATTAGTGTGCATCCTTCCTCTCTCCCTCTCTTTTTAGTTGCTCCAAGTCTGCAATCAACCATTTTCTCCTCTTGCTCTCTACCATCCTAATGATGGATCACAGAGTGTGATCCAAAACATTGATGAAAAAAGCTTTAACATAATCAATTCTAGAAACAAATTTAGTAGCAATATAGATTATGGAAATTTATTATCATTAATTAGCATTAACTTCACCATTACACTTCACTTTGTCTTTGCTATGTTGAGGGGACACCAAAGCATCTCTCCCTGAAATACAGGATTTCCACTAATCAAGTCCCAACTAGGTCATTGAAGAGACTCAAGCATAGCTCACTCTGATATAAGAAGGTCTCCTTGATGAAGAGCCTCCACATCATCCCTGCTCAATCATTCCTCACCACCTGTCATCACCATTCTCTTTTCCTGTGATACCACATGACACCACTCCATCATGGACCATCCAAATATCCATCGTGGTGTCTGCAAGTTACCGCCATACCGTAGGCCCTCTTCATGGACTATCGTGAGATTGTGGGGTATGTACCGCTATACCATAGACTCCTTCACCAAACTATCGTGGCGTTGTAATTTCCATACTACCATATCGCAACCTCCATCATGGTTTGTCATGGGGTTGTGGGTTACCCGCTATACTGTAGGCTCCCTTGTATGACTGTCTCCATGATATCGGAATATCAAAGGGACTCACCACGAAGTCACATCAAAAATAACCTATCATCCTAATGAAGAACCTTCACAACCGTCCACCACTTGTCATGAAATGCTTATCGCTATGTTGAAGGGACACGAAGTAAGGTCTCTTCGATATCCTCGTGTCACGTCGATAAACCAGTTCACCAACATTGTTAACAATGAATTCCTACTAAACAAATGCCAAATGACAAAGTTTGTTCCTCCTAATTTCAAACTTTTGGAAATCTTCATGCTTAGCAATGCAAATCAACGATCCCTTATTCAAAAGAAACATCACCTATGTTTTTGGTTGATGCAATATTTCTCACCCCTTGGATGCTCTTGCATCACATACATATATATATACATGCATACCTATATAAACATGAAGCTTCTATGTTATCTCATAATGCAATCAAATATTGAATACCATTATCCTATAAGTTTTTAATATTTAGAAAATAATAATTTATTGAAATAAAAAAATATATATACATATCTACATATATACAAAAAAAATGGGCAATGAACCATTTCCTAGAATATCTATGCATGTACATTATTAGGGACCTCCTCCTTAACTATGAAGGTGTTGAGTCATTTCAAAGAATGTTGCTTAATATTCATAAGTTCATTAACACTTGAGTGGAAAAGAAAACTAAGTACATTATCAATATCCATGTAACTAATTTAAAGTGATGATTGCTAATAGTGGTACATTGATATGTATGTAAGAAAAATATCAAAATTTCAAGGTTTCCATGGGGGATTATGCTCTACAATCTAACATGTTTTTTTCCTTTCAATTTTGTTGTGACATGTAATCTTGGACATTGAATGGATTCACACATTGGATGTCATTCCATGGGATTTCACTATTTAATATGGATCTAATTGAAGAGTCGTAAGTCATATGATACATACATGCATAAATATACACATACATACATACATTCTTAATTATATGTATATGTATATACATACTTATGTATATGAATGTATATACATATACATATAATTAAGAATGTATGTACGTATGTATGTATGTGTATATGTTTGTATTTGCGTATGTATGCATGCATATATGTATGTATGTATGTATGTATATATGTATTTTGGAAAAGTCTTTCAATGGTTTCAAAATAGTTAAATTTAAGAGTTTTTATTTCATATTTTAGAGTTGAAAATATACACATACATATATGCATACATATACACATATATATACATACATACATATGTACACACACATATACATATATACATATTATATACATATGTACCTATACATATATACATATGTACATACATATATATACCAAGTTCATTTTTTGTCTATACCAGGTCAATTTTTTTGTTTAATGTTTTTTGTTTATTTTCTAAGGGTTTCATGGTTTTTGACAGGTTTGGATTGAGCTGAAGAAATTCATGAGAACTACAAAGAATTAAAAAAAACATAAATTAATCATTATTCACAAAAAATAGAAAAAAATGCAAAAAAATTGGTTCAAATGCCTACTTGGTGTGGTCGCTGGGTCATCGTTGGGTTGTTGGGGTTGTTGGAGCTCTCAAATTGTGATCCCCATTTTTTAAAAAATAGGATCCATTTATATTTTTTGCTCGAACCCTGAACCTAAATGGGATCCCATTCTATTGGACCTATTTTCGGCTTTTTAACTAAGGTCAAAATTTCCACCTTAAGTGGACTCATCTTTGTGCTTTTACCCATTTGGAGGGAATACATATAGAGCTTTAACTATGTGATTTATGCATTTTAACTTTCTTTTTACGTAATTTTTTTTACGTATAATAAATAATGTGTTCTTGAATTTCAATAGTAAATAATTTGTTCTTGGATATGTATAAACTAAATAAATAAATTTATGTTTTCATCTTCATTTATCAAAATGAAAAAGATCAATCTGAAGGTGGGAATTTTATTAATTAAAATAGTTGAAAATAAAACTAAATTATTTGATGCTCAAAAAGTAATCATCTTTCCACCCATTAGACCTAATTTATGTTTCCCATTGTTCTATAAATAAATAAGCATATGTTGTTTAAAATATTTTTTAATCCTAAAATCTATTTTTGATGCTTTAATATTTTAGTGACCAATAACTTATATTTTTTGAGTATAAGACCATATTTTCATAATATATTTCTAAAACTCCTTCCTAAAAGAATCTCTTTATACCCTTTCTCAATAATTGTTCTAATATTTTATCAACCAATTGTTTTATAATATTTTAGTGTGAAGCTATATTTTTATTATATATTTCTAAAAACCTTTCCTAAAAGAATCTTTTAGACCCCTTTTTAAAAATATTTTTATTTATTCATCAACTATTTTATTTGCTAAATACATGAAAATATATATAAATAGGTAAAATGAAAAACTTTTTTTATAGCTAGGTTGTTGTCATGAGGGAACTCCCTTTTAGTAAATATAAAAAATTAAATAAAAAATACCTTACATGAGGGTTTGAGTATTGGAGTCAAAACTTCCAAGTGAATTTATTTTTTAAGGCCTAATAATATTCATGATCTCAAATATTCAAAGCTACTAACTTTTAATCTCCTTCCTCATTTTCATTGTAGTTGTAACTACCTCTTGTGATACTATGGATGATGTATGGAATTCATTCAATTAGTTCTATTAGCTTTCTCCTATGTTAGTAGTGGTGTGTTCCTTGTTGGTGTAGAATATTCTATGACATATTCTCTCATGATTTTTTTTTCTTTTTGAAGATAAGATTGCTTAGGTGTACTTTTTAGCCTTACTCTTTTATTGAGTTGCATGACACTTGTCAAGGAGTGATTGCTCTCCTTTGCACTATATATGTACATCTTCTCATGAATTTATTTATTTTAGATCATTATGGATTATTCATCTTTCTATGATATATTCTTTCTTGCAAAATTTTGTGTTTTCTAAATAACTTATAGGACATGTGATTTCTTGTCTATCATTCTCAAAATGTTATTGACAATCAATCTAGTGTATCATGGTAAAATTTGCATTCCTTTCCAAGTGTTTCCAAAACTTGTTAAATAAGCTTGTAATGAGCCTAGTTCTTAACATTTTACTATTTTGCAATTTGAGTTATTTTCCAATTTCTTTAATATAAAGACCCCACCTAAAACATAAGATTATTTTATTTACCTAAAATTAATGTATTTTTACTTAAGATATATTTTTAATTTTTTTCCAAAAACCACAATATATTAATTAATAATTTTATTTGTGAACAACCACTATTTGTTACTAAATAGAATATAAATCTATTAATATTAAAACTACTTAAATAATTTTATCTATAATAGATGGACGGAATATTAAGTGAATACATTAATTCTTTACTAAACTAACATAAATACTTAAATACATGTACCTAAAATAAATAAATAAATAAAACATAAAACTATTTTATTTTAGACTTAATTTCTTTTAATTAAAAAATATTGTATTTTAAGAGTTTACTTTATTTAATATGATTTATATGAATATAATATATAACTTATTACGTATACATAATCACATTCACAAGTAAACAAATTCATAAATAAATAGAATATATAACTATTTTATTCATTTTCACACAAAAAATAAGTAAAGTATGAGTTATTTTAGAATAATTATATAATATTTTGGTTGTACTTATATAAAAATATATAAAATTTAATAGAAATTAGGGTTTAACCTAATGTAGGTATTGATTAAAAAAAATTATATATGTGTGTGAACAATAATTTATAATGATTTGATCAACAATTTAAACAAAATGATATTGTAATGAACATTAAATATGTTAAAACAACTAATCATATTTCATTGTCCATTTTCTATTTAATGTAATCATTATAATTTATTTTGAAGATGAAAATATTTTCAAGCTTCAAATTTAAGAATACACTTTATATTTTCTAATAAATAAAAAAATTATTGCATTTAAAATGTAGAGATAAAATTTGAACTTCTCTTTCTTTCAAAATTGTTGAAAATCTTTGAAAAATCTAAGTGGTTGAGGAACAAAATTAAGGTATTTTATGGGGCCAGCTCTATCATACATATTTACATCATGTGAAATATTTGAGATGATGTAAATAATAATTTTGATAGCACAACATCATTTTCTATCTAATTGATAGCCTACACATTAAAAAAAACATTTAACATTTGAAATGCATTTAATGTCCAAAAAATATTAATCAATAGTTTAAATTAATTGAGCATAAAAAAATTATTTTCATAATACGAATGCAAAACTTTTCTAAAAAATCTTGATAACCTTCTTAAAATCTATTCTATTTACCTAGAAGTTATCTTACTTATTTAAAATATGAATGCATGAATATGTAAGTATTCATAGGGCATGTTTTGTGTCTTTCATTAATTAGTAATTTCAAACTTTTACCTCCTTAAGATTTTTTTAATCTTTAATCTATTAGTTGCATGGAGTTTTGAGACCATATTCATGTTATTTTGTCCACACATTGACCCTAAGAAAGTCGTGATAATGAATCTGAATAACTGAGCTAATCCACATCAGGCGCACCATTCTCCCAAAAGCAATTGTCAAACCAAGTCCAGGATGATATAAATGAATCCAAATGCGATTATATGGTGCTAATACTTTTCTCAAACCAAATTAACGGTAGAAAATTGTCTTCTTCCAGATTGATCTCAATAACCAGTTGTGCTATGTTTTCTATAATGCTATGCAATTCACCTTGGGCTCCGCAAAATTTATAGCCACTCTAAAATATTTGGGTATGTCTTTACCTTATCTGACGTGGGTAGCTCTGGAACACTGCATTTCATAGGGGCATGTGCTAATTGAGAATCTGGTGGAGCCAATGAACAATATTCTTTCTAAACAGAGGAAAAGCAGTTGGGGAAATAGGGGAGGAATCAGGAAACAAGCCTGTAATTGTCGGTGACAATGGTGTTCATCGTGGCCTGATTTTTAGATCTCAACTTGAGCATGTGATCATGAAAAGAATTAATCGTAGCTTTGGCCTTACTTTTCTGATCCCCACCGCTTCCTTGCTGCCCCTTAACAGTCTCTCACCATCTTACTCCGTGCAAACGATTTGGCGTCTAACTTTCAGCTCAAATGAGTATTCCAGTAGACATAAAAAGCAGAGATAAACTGTTGAAATTTAAATTTCATTCAAATAGCGGGAAATTTAGGCTTATTTGAAATTCAATTTAGGCGCGTTGGAAATTAATGACAGGAGCTACTTTTGGAGTTTGCTGCAGAGTAAGTACGGCCCTGACATAGAATTCCTTGTCAAGTAACAGTACTTCCCTGACAATCTGTAAGACTATTCATCAGCCATCGGATGACCATAGCATAGCCAGCCCAACGGAAAACTCAACGGAAACATTTGAACTGCTTTGTAATGGAGAATTTCGCATGTTTAGCAGATCTCCGTACCAAATTTGGCACGTACCTGAAGGTGGACTGAAAGTAAATGCAGTACACGAGCAGTTGCGGAGGCACGCTTTCTCGCAAATCTTTCTGTGTGGGTGCAGGGAATGAGGAAGCGTTATCATTAGGCAACATTACATTAAAGTCGATGAATCCGTCAGTACTTCCATTTTTGGCATCGCAGCTTAAAGGGCTCCGCCGAACACAGCCACTTGACCACCACTCTCGCGAGCTCCAAGAGAGATTGTCTTTGGGCTTAAAGCCTTCTGCACAGCTGCAGAACTGAAGCTGATTGGAGTTGCAAGTTCCATAAGCGCCACAGAGACCATATACGGCGCATTGATCTCTGGGTTCAGACCAGAACATGTTCCATTTACTGCCATCAATCAGAGCAGATTCTTGAATTCCTCCGGAGTTCACTAGGACAAAACGTGATAGCTTAAACGCGCGATGAATCGGTGAATAAGTCATATACAAAAGCGAGCCAACAGTTTCGACGCTGATATTGTAGAAACCTTTGTTTTTCATTTCTGGAATTGCACTGAAAGTCTCGCCGTCCCATGTTCTGCTCCTCCAATACTGTACAGAATTGTTCCATGTTAGCACAGATTGTTTAGCCCCGGATGGATCCATGTGGAAGAAGAAAAGCCCAGGAGCGGGATCCACGGAGTTTTTCCAAGAAACTAGCTTTTGCCGTCCACCAAACCTCATCCCGGGCAACCAGGTGTCTACAGGATGGTCGAAACTCTGCCAAACAGGGTCAGATATATTGTCACCAGCCACCAGTAAAAAATTACCAGAATCTAATATTAGAGCCTTTGAAGCCTTCTTGGTCGCATTGACGGACCAAATAGATCCACCTTTTGCATCAAACAGACCCAGATCCCCTACTCTTGACAGCTTCAAAATGCCAGATCTGTCTCTCACAGGAGTCTCCCTGTTAGCCACCCAAACGATCGTCGCTGGTACTTTTGTATACCAGATGCCGATATACCAGTTATTGCTTCCATTTGCCCTGAAGAATCCCAATTCAAACGTGCCATTCTTTGAAATTATTGTCTGTTTTCCAGTAAGAGAGGCGCCTGAGGAAAGAGTGTCTCCCCTACCAGCAACTGGCCCGTCACTGTTGTGAAATATAACTAGTATTGTATAAACGAAGAGCATATATGCTAATAGACCGTTCCTTCCCATTTCCATCTTGTTGGCCTTTATGTTTCTTGAGCTGATCGAGAATATATAGCTGAAAAATCAAGCAATGACTTTGAATATTAACAGAGCAACAGACCAGGTGAGAGTTGAAGGAAATCGCCAGGAATAATCTAGCACTATTTTCCGTTTAACAATTTTTGTTTAGAGTCCAAGTTTGAATCGCATCCTAGTCGATTTTAAGAATCTACAGTTAAAAGGAGATATTTGATTACCAAGAGATGGACGGAAGCGTATCTTTTTCCTTTCGCGTATTGGATCCGTTAAGGTCTTCGTCTTTGAAGACCCGATGTAAGTCAAGATCTATCGCGGAAAATAATCAAACTAGCAATTGCGTTTTGCAGACGCAAAGACGAAATTGTTGAAAATATATACCAAGGAGTAGAATAACTAGCACTTGCACCGGAAGAAGGTGCAATGGTTACGCCGATTGTGGTTTATATAGAATATCTTATAAGTTTGATAGGAATTTTGTAGTTGAATTTATAAGGTTTTGCACGAAGATCCTATTTTCTGTGAGCCTGTAACAAACTCCTTAATGGTTGTTGATAATAGATTAGATACAGTAAATGCCAAAGTCAATAAGTTCGCAATTCAGTAGTTATAATTCATGTTTATATGTCAAATGAGAAGAAGGCCTCTTTGTTATGCAAGCCAGTTCCATATGATGTGGAGCTTCTAGAGGAAAGATTACCTAGAGTTAACAAGCTAACTGATTGGCAAACAATAGCTAATCAAAAACAAAATGTACCAAGCTACACAACAATTATGCAACCCTTTAAAATCAATATTGCAAAATATGCAAAGGTCACCAATAATAAATAGTTGAAAACCAGGCATACTCCTTTATGAAATTTGTTTCCCTTCATAGGGCCCTTTGGTATTCTCCCAAGAACTTGGGAACCAAATCTCCCATAATTTTGCTTCATTTGATCCAAAGCTTTATTATAAATAAATGAATTAACAAACTTCCTGCAAAGCTCAAAAATTAAAGTAGGAATCTACAAGACTTAAATTTGAATGGAAGCATCATGATATAAGATTGTAAAGAAAGAACACTAAATTAAGGAAGTGTCATTCTTTAAAATTGCTTGTTGCACCCAAGATATTTGTTACACAAAATAAATACAAATCATATGCATCCCATTACATTATTCATTTCTATCTAACACACTATTACTATAAAAAGCTAATACATTTATATTGACAATATCTCTAGAATCTAGAATCATTGCTAAGTGACATGATTGCATACGAGCTACACATATGTTTATGATGATATCACTAGGCATGACATGGACATCCACATTGGAACAAATGTAATCAACCTTGCATCATTTTACACCTTTCCATTTTTCAAATCGATCAATGTACCTATCCACGACAAGTTAAAACCAATGCCTTCAAATGATATGACACTAATCTTCTTCCAGATCTATTTGCAACTTCTACATTTCTCACACCCAAATCCATAGCTGCTCTTTATATTTCTCAGTAGAACAAACATATAACACATGGATATCTCTGAGAGCTCAGCTAACAAACTTCTACTATTAAGATGGGTTCTGCTCCACAAAACCATTGGAAATTTGAACATGGCTAATCATTTCAAGGTTGTAATCGTATGATCTCACCCTCCTTGCACTGACCCACTTCAATTTTAAGAAATATTTTCTTTGAAGATATTACACTACAACAGTTTCTTCTTGGTGACTGCAAGCATCATATTGAAAAACACATTAAATTTCCCAATAAAAAGGTGTATCAAAATGCATTTTTCAAGTTTGAACAAACCATTGCTAGAGATTAAATTTCGAGAAGATGATAACTGTTTGAAATGAGACGAAGGAAGAGAAAAAAAAATTATTGCCTGATTTCTCACAAATGTAGTAGGTTTGTTCACAACCATGATCCACTCTATGGTCTCAGGTGAATCCGTCCTCCATCTACATTCAGGTGGAGGAACCTCATGTTTGGTGTAATTGCTTATGATATTATTTCTCTTAGGAATATCAAAGCTCACATTCTTCATGTAGAAAACAAACGGTTTCTAACAGGAGTGCCTAGTTGCGGGTCTCAAATTGAATGAATAGCCTATGTAAACGACTCTTATGTACAACTTTGGAAGGTTCTAGAGGGCATTTCTAGCTCTCTAGGAGGGAAAAGGCCTCTTAAAAATATGCACTACATAACCCCATGATACTAAAATGGACCATTTCTTGTTGTCATCATAACAAATAGATTGTTGCAGAGTAAAAAATGATGGGCTTGAAGAGGTGTTGCAATGCATGTACTTTGGTGAGGTTGGGAAATATGGGTTCTACAACATCAAGGTGGTGAAGGGAAACCAGAGGTCTGACAGGGCGTGAGGCAAGCAATCCAAATAGATTCCCATGTACATCATACTGCAATCAAAGCTAGAATAGCACATCAAATATCAAAATGCTACACTATTGTGGAAAAGTACATCAAATATGGGAAATCTATTGTGGAAAAGCACATTAAATATGTGCAAATTTTGTGGACCATTCACTATCATGAGAGATGGGTTCTTGTGGACCATTATTCATGAAACATAGGTCAATGAGTTTTACACGTAAAACTATACTGTTGAATCCTGATAACAATATCACAATTTGACACACCGTGGAAAATACCTCCTACTTATCAATTGCAAATTATGTTTTAAAAATTTTAGATTTTGGTCATCCATACGTATACCACTTCACACTCATTCTCACAATTACTTGTATGGAAGAAGTTTAGGTGGAACTTACCTGATGAAAGCCAGGCTCCTTTGTTAAGGGCACACCAAGCTTGACCATGCAAGCCTGCATTCTATCATCACTTCCATATGTACCCAAATACCTTCGTATGCAATCATCTTGAATTTGATTCCAATGCTTTGGCCAATGAAAATTTGATGGCAAACCCACCACCTCCATAAGCCATACCATATGAAAAATATATATTCTACAAATGGCCTTTAGACACACTTCCAATGTAGTACATCTTTCTCGGTGACAAACACAGTGTCATCATCACCCATACATAGAAATATGTGTAAATAAAAACAAACAAAGATAAACATAGGAATATGCTAGTTGTCAAGTGTTTTTGAATTAGATTGTGTATGTATTTTTTACGTCAACATTTTGGATCACACTCTGTGATCCATCATTTTACTCCTTATGCTCTCTTCTATCCTGATGATGGATCACAGAGTGTGATCCAAAATGTTGATGTAAAAATTACATACACAATCTAATCCAGAAACACTTAACAACATTTATCATGGATTGTGGAAATCTATTATCACTAATATGCTAGTTGTCGATATGTAATTATATAAAGTTATTCCTTCAAAATGGGCCCAAAGAAAAATGGTACATTTCCATGCTAATTTCACCATTACAAGTTTAAAAACTCTTACAATAATTTTCCCTCCATGTTGATAGAATATTCTTTCTTATATGGACCTTGATATTCTTTATTGTAATGTCATCATTCTTAACATGAACAAGCACTACAACAATAGAAACATTCCTTAGAATTATGTCAAATGTTTCAATTACAATAAAATATAGTATCGGTGCAACAAAAAATCTTGTTCCCACTAAGATGATCCATGCTATCATAGAAATATCCAGACTTCCCTATTCTATTTCTTATATTACTATGCAATCCACTAACTACTACTCTCTTCAACTGCTCTCTTGGAACAAATTTCATTACAATCTCATAATTCCCATCTTCTAGGCAACCATCGCCTCTTGTTCAATTGTTTCTTCCATCTCTTTCTTGTTCCTGCCAATATCACTATTCCTTACGAGTTTGTCTCGTGCATGTTGATTCTTCTTCCATTTGACATTAGATAATTTCTAGGCTGTCTCATTTTGTAATCCAATTTTCCCCAACTTCTTACAAGGTTTGCAATTCAGTCATTACTCCCTCGAATTCATTACTCTCTCCTTAATCCCTCTTCAATATCATCTATTCATTTACAGTCCAACTTTCGGTCCATACATCAACATAATGTCCCCTTTACCAACCGAACCAACTCCTCCATCTTCAAGGAAGTGCTCAATTTTCTCTCAACAACCAACATCTTAATTAACATTATAATCTCCTAATAAGTATGTTGAGGCCCATGAAACAAATATTTTCCTTGCAAATCAAATTTGAACAATTAATGGCAATTTAGTCACACACTTGCTTGCCTAAGGTTGTCTGATTCCAAAATCAAATGGGCATCCACAATATCGTCCGGCTTTTACAAGATGAGTAAGTTCTGATGCAATTAGCACCTTTCAACCAATTCAACAACATTATTCCTCTTATAGCCCTAACCGCTCTACTAGGCTCCCATGGAATTCAAAGAGCATCTTGTAGGTATTTTGAGATACTTCATGGGGATAATACCCAAGAATCCAGGTTAATTTTTGGTTCCCGCGTTTCTAAAAGCTGTTTTAACTACCTGTCAAAGCCATGTATCAACATTGTGCTAGGATGATATCCTTTTTTAGTTCACAAATATATGCTCCAGATACGTATTGTCCAGCCATAGAACCAATAGTATTATTCTTAAAACAATTCATCTAAGAGAAGATAAACACTAACCTTTACTCCAAATAATCTCATATTCTAACTGAATCATTCCTCGATGAACAAGAAATAAGTGAAAAGACTAAATCATTTATGCATGTTGCAGCAAGAACAAAAACACAACTCATTGGTTAGAAAAATAGAGCAAGGTATGAGTTCTCATTGATTTTTAGAAAGATATAAAAAAACCACTAGGCCGTGATTATATTTGTATAAGCAAAACTCAATCCAAGTGTACCTAACCCTTCAAAGCAACCATGATTGACCAATTATCTAATTCTGATTATTTATGATTGGGTTTTGATCAGTTACACAAATTAACAGCTTAGCAATTCTTTAACAAAAATGTACACTAAAGTTAGACTTTACAGTCTGCCACAATTGGACACAATAAAACACGTGCTGGAAGGGATTATTTACATAGGAAAACAAAGTTGCAACAAAACCTCCAGAACAAAAATGAGTGTGGAGAAATAAGATACTCGTACAACAGTTAACATCACCCACTCCCCCTTTCAAATGCTCTTAACCCTCCCCCTCTGTGGTTGCAAGCCTGGACTAAACATCTCCTACCTAAGGTTAACATTTTTTTCTGGTCTTTGCTGCAAAATAAAGTTCTAACTGTGGATAATCTTAGAAAAAGAGGAGTTATGCTCCCCAATAGATGCTACCTCTGTAAAAACAATGCCGAATCGGTTAACCACCTCTTTATCCACTATCCTTTCTCCTCCTCGGTTTGGGACAAGCTTCTGAAATGCTGGCATTTTTCTTGGGTCCCCTTGGAGTCAGTTGAGGATTTTTTTGTTCAATGGAAAGCCCCTTCTTTCAACCCCTTTATTAAAAAACTGTGGGCTTTCCCGTTCCCCCATGTGACTTGGGGAATTTGGAAAGAGAGAAACAACCAGATCTTCAGGGATAAGGAGTCTTTGGAGGAAATTGTGTTTGAGAGAATTCTTAGGATGATCAAAGAAAACTTCTCTATTGTTCCCTTCAGGGAGGACAAGGTTGATACTATGGTTTGTTCTCCTTTTGATAGCCTGATTGCTAGGGAATGGAGAATCAAATGGGATATTACCAATGCTCCTAATACTACCAAGAAGTCCAGGGATGGAGTTTGCTAGAGTTCTCCTATGGAAGGCTAGGCCAAAGCCAACTTTGATGGCGCAGCCAAAGGAAACCTGAGGAAGGCTGGGTGTGGTGGCGTCCCAAGGGATTCGGCAGGTAACTTTATGGGAGCTGTTGCCACTCCTCTGGGGGTCCAAACCAATCACATGGTGGAAGTGGCAGGGGCTTATTACATAATCAACCTGGCTGTGGGAATTAAATGCAAAAATTTATGGCTTGAAGGTGACTCAAAAAATATAATTAATAGCCTTTGTGATAGGTCCTAGCCCGCATGGTCGATTAAAAATTGGATAGAAGATGTTATGGTTTTACTTAGTAAATTCGATAGCATAAAAATAACTCATGCTTACCGTGAGTCGAACGTGGTTGCGTATTTTTTTTCCAATGAAGGAGTTAAGAGTGACAAAATCCTCATGTGGCACAAAAAGACTAACCTCCACTTCGATGTTCAAGCTTTATTGGAGCTCGACGCGGTGAATGGAAAAAAGGCGGCGTCTTGTAATAATGAGGAAGGTACGAATCATGAATAACAAAATTAGAAGATATAATGGGGTCGAGAGGATTCGGTAGATAAATTATTTATTTTGGCACACTTTGTGGGTCCTACGAAGCAAAGGAACTCTCTGGAACAGGTTTTTTGTCTGCAATAGTATTCGAACTAAGATCTCAAATATGGGTGGGGAATGGAAGAGGGTTGAACCTACCAGCTTCGAGTCACACACCAAGAACACCAAAGCGTGGAGTAAAATAAGAAGGGGTGGCTTACTTCCATTCATTGAGAAACTCCATGGCCCTAAGGAGGAGATTACAAATTTCTTTAAGAAGAATTGGAATAATGGGGAGGTTCTCCTCTTTGGGAGGAAAGTTCAGATTGATGAAGCCTTGATTGCGGAGGTGACTGGCATTCCAATGGAAGAGCATAAATTTTTTAGAGATAGGAAATTCTCTGACGAAGTTGTGGTGAGGTTCCCTAAATTTGAGACGAAGAAGCAAAAACTTGTCAAGACGACGAATAGTTACTATGAAGTGGACACTATAAAAGCTTTATGGAGAAAAGTGCTAAGGGTTATCATGGAGTACATCACTCTTAATGGCCGCTTCACTAGGGTTTATGGATACCACTTCGTGCTTCTCAATCACTTCCAGCATAAGGTGCGTGTCTCTATCCCCTTCTTCTTGCTTTGCTCCCTAAGAAATAGCTTTTCTGATCACAGTAAAAGCCCTAAAAGATACCCGATTCTTCACACGGGTCTTTTAAGGCTCATTTATGAGCACTTTCAGAATATTCCTGCCCTTCCAAACCCTATAGCCCCTTTGGAGCTTGATGAAGATGATACTAAGCCTAGCATTTCTGATACTAAAGTTTCCCCCGGCTATGTCAAGAGTTCTTCGCCTCCTCTGCCCCCCCTTCTACCTCTGGCCATTCCCCCCAGCCTTCTAGTACCTGCTTTGTTCTTGCCTCTGGCCGCACTAACCCTAATACCAAAGGGGCGGGCTCTAGCTCTCTGGTTAATAAGCTTGTCTCCTACCCTGATGACTCCCCTGTTGCTTCTGCTAAAGCAGCCGGGGTTAGCCTTGAGAACCCCCACGTCCTTCAGAATATTCAACAGGAGAATTATAGCCCTCCTAAAGGTGTGAAGTTGGTGATTTTTGGGGTAAATTCTGAAAGTGACCCCCCTTTTGACTTCGTTGGAAATGCCAAGAATTGTTCTATGGACCAATTGAATTCTGCCAATTGGTTATTTCATGAAATAAGTGAGCTGAAAACTAAAAATTTGTCTCTTCATAGTAAGCTGGGGGATATTGAAGCCAAAGTTGCAGGGCTAATTCAGCTCGAAGCAGAGAAGAATACCAATGTGAAGGATAACACACATAAGGACATCACAGTTGAAAATGATATTGAAAAAATTAAAGGAACCATGAAAAAAATCGCTAATTAAAACTATAGAATTGCCAGACATAACTCTATCATCATCAAAGCCATGTCTGAAAGACTGGAGAAAACCCATAAGAGAGCTCTGATTGTCGACCTTGATCAGGAGAATGACCAGGATGAGGAAGCAGGGATCTCTAAACGAACCAGATCAAGCACGAAAAGAAAAGCCCTGACCACCCTAAATATGACTTAGATCTTTATTGAGGGGGTTCATGATATGGTGGACCTAGAAGAGGTTATGGACGAGCTTCTGAATTCTATGAATTAGTTGTGGCTGGGCCCAGCTTTGTCTGTTTCCTGGCCGTTTTATGGGTTTTTTGCGGCTTTTTGTGGTTATCTGCTTAAACTGGTTTTTATCTTTTTGGTAGCCTTTTTGTTTTTCGGACCTCTATTTTGGTCTTTTCTTGTAATGTTACTATGCAGTTTCAGGTCCCTGTAAAACCTGTTTATCCCCCTTTTATCAAAAACATCACCCACTCCAATATAACATGAGTTTACTCCTTATATTAAGGAGACTGCAATGAGGTAGGGGTTTTGATAAAGGTGTTAACAAGGTCTCATAAGAAGCTGACCAAACTGGGGAAAGGGCTCTTAGAGAGTAGTTTAAAAGATCTAAGAAGAAGCTATCAAATTATTGTTATCAATTGATAGTGAGTAATAAAATTAAATCCAGTAGGTATGCTTTTGTTGCTTCATCCAAACTCTATATTAGTGACAGATACACAGCCTACGCTGTTTGGATTGCACAATTACTCAGAGAAAAATAACCACTTAAAGATCAATCATAAGAAACTTCAAATTATTTTCACATGATTAATTAAATTGAATTCTATTTCATTTACCAAGATTCTTTAAGAGACAGAATATCATGCAAAAGAAAATAAATCAATACCAAATTTATTAGTGGTTCATCAAATGTAAAGTAAATTTTAGTCAAAATTAACTTGCTATTTTTAGTCAGCATATCCCTTGCTCATCTTCAATTTATTTGCCATTCCAAAAGACCCTTCGTCTAACTTGACATCATATAAGTCAAGTTAATACTGTTTATCATATAATTAAGCACAACTAACAAATAAAAGGTAAATTCATAGCTTTTTCCTCTTAATGTATTGAGGGTATTAATAAACAACAATAAGAACAATTATAGGAAGATTCATAAACCATGGACTATGGTTCAGGAAAATTAATATAATTTACATATATATGAAATCAAACCTCATAGCATCTTCTATGAATAGCTGTCGGTGGCACTTCCCTAGCAAGTCCGAACCAAGCTATATACAGATATCATATTGAGAGAAGCACACTAATTCTTTCATTATTTTATTCATATGGAAATTACACAATCCTCAACCTCTGAAAGCAAACATAGTATTTGGTGCCATGATACACCTAATCTGACCAATGTGGAAGAATGTTTCCCTATAGTTTCTTTTGATTTTGTGCCAAGGAAAGCAAATGCCTAATACCTTATGTCCATATCTGCTTCTCTCTCTCATTGCTGGATTCAAACTCCATTAGTCCATGAGTAGTTTTAAGACCAAAGTGGCGCCTCTGTTCTTTCTGTAATAAGTCTCTACCTAGCCAAGCAGGGATGTCACTGCAAACATCATAGACAATACCTGGAAATATGTACAAAAAGTGGGTGCAAGCTTTAGAAAAGTTGCAAATCATAAATGAAAATGGAATTTTCTTTATGCAGAACTGCCTGCAGTCAAAACACATCAAATAAAATGGCACAAAAGGTTTCCTTACTCATTTTCTTCTTTGAAAATGTACCACCAATGTGCTTGCTCTTCAGTTTCACCACCACCTGCAATGCTTTGTGGAACATTAAGAGGAAAAGATATATCTACTATTAAATACAGACTCTTACCTGAATTTCTATGCATGTAGGCAAGACTTTCATCACCATGTGATGTGTACTCAGCAAAAGAGAGACACAAGACAAAATTTCACTAGGCAAATATGCCACCAAAATTAGAAAATTCTAAACAAAAATGATTGTTCACCTGTGATCTCTTGTTGATATAAACAGCTACTTATTTCCAGTGAATCACAACTGTTAATAGCATTGTTTATTAGTTAGAAGCCATAATAACTCAAGTAACTTAACTCACCCAAACAAATATTCCTTTGTAAAAGATAAACTACCTTTTCTTGTGCGTTTTAGAAGTTCACCTCCTCTTGCTAGAAAATCCTGGGAAGATATTTATGATTCATTATCCTTAGGAGCTAACTCTACACTGAATCAAGATAATGGATTGGATCTGTTTTCATATGGAATAACAAAGGCATGGCTCCATAATCCTCTTTGTGCCTGTGCTTTCAGAGTTGTTGCTCCACGCAGGGCTGATTGAGTAGGAAGAGAATTTTATAAGAGATTCCAGGGGAAAATAACATATCTACAGCATAAACTCCCAATTTCTTCCCTCTAAACAACAAACCATGGCAGTATCCCTCTAAGAAGTTAACAGGCATAGATCAATCTGAGAAGATAAATTTAATGAAAGTATTTAGAAAAAACAAGAGAATGTTGTATCCAATATCAGAGAGGATTTTATCGAAAGTCATCTTTGGGTTGGAATTGGCATGGCATAATCTAGTAGTGTAAGAAAAATATGACAATTGAACAAATTCCATGCAAGTTGCAACATCACAATCATAAATTTTGGTCATTTCCTTGGGCGTCCACCATAGTTTTATGTACTCCTTTCTTGTCTCCCATAAGCTCGCAGAAGCAGCTATTCCAAATACTATATGCTTAAAATCAGTCGCAGTACTACTAATAGTCTCTGAAGCAACAACAATGTTAGCAACCACCATTTTCTTAGTTTCAGAACCTGAATCCTTCTCAGACAATACACACCAGGCAAGTGCTTTGGAACAATTAAATTGAGACCCTTCATAGTAAGGAAGGGGAAATGATTTTCCATGTCCAACTTCCCTTCTGCTAGAAAAGGGGCATCAAGAACGCAGAGATCCAACTTTTCAAGCACTGATCTATCGCATTCCCCAACCTACTTTTTCAGAATGCTTCCACTTTTCCACTTTTCCTTAACCCACTATGCTCAGCTTCTTCCTCCCAGTCACTCCTTCACCTTTCCCCATAGTTATTGAACTCCCTCAAGATTTAGAAAGATTTAGAGCAGTCAGGGGTTAGAAAAGAAAAAGAAATACCCACCAAAAGGCTAAGCAGATTTCCATAGATTCAACGATTTCAACAGAAAGTAGAGACACCCAATGGTAAATAAAAATCTGAATTCTTTAGACAAGCCCAAAATCACAATTCAATAGTCACATGCAATGACTAAATTTTGTAAGTGAATACAACGGACTTGTCGATTATGAGCCCAATTGCTTGGCCACAAACATGCAATTAATACAAAAAAAAAAATCACAACAGCCTTCCATGATCTACAAAATATGAAAAAATCTCTTAAAAAAAATTTGGAAAATGCAGTTGCAACAAAATCTAAAAACCCTCGCTCGATAAAATAAATTGACTCCGCTAAATTTGGGCATAAAAACTAAAATGGGAGAAATATGGGGCAACAAAAATGGTCCTCATCCACAACTCTGGGCAATGTGGAATGTGACAGCAGTGGAGATAGGATTCATAAGTCGGAGAAAGATATTTCGTTCAATTTATCGGCCCTATTTTTTTAGCTAGTGGATTTTTCTCAGGTGTGAGACTTTTCCGGTGGGCAAGCCCACAATAAAGAGCCTATCGGCTAATTAATTGAGAGTTAACCATGGAAAGGTATTTATTTCGTTAAATTTGTATGTATGATCTTTAATCTCCTTTTGAATTTTGCTGGATGGAGTAATTATATCCATGTTATCATCCTCATCAATTATGTTCAATCAAATTAAAGTTATTTAGTGGGTATAATAGTTTGTAAAAGAATAAAATTATTAATTTCATTTCATTATTCAATAGTATAAGTAATTATATGGAAATATTCTTGTATAGTGTTAAATATTAAATTTTAGCAATCAAATAAGTAGATGCCATTATTTATTCATAGCATTGTCAGTCTATGTCATGGAACTATAATTCCAATATAATATGTGATGAAGCATTAATTTTTATACTTTAAATGTTATTACTCATTTTTATGTTGAATGAAATTGTAGGTTGATGTTTTAGCCCTTCACTAGCATTTCATTTTGCAAATATTAGTGAATTTTTTTATTTAACTTTAACATTGGACTATATTTTGATCTGTATAGTGACAATGACAATAAAGGCTATTCATGGAAATTCTTGCATAATCAAAGGTGTGAAAATGATTATTTGTATGGTGACAATGACAAAAAAGGCTATTCATGCAAATTTTTGCATAATTGAAGATCATTCTAATAAAAACTCCCTAGAACTAATTTGTGCCTCACACATCTAGGAATCTAAGCTCTTTTAGTTACATCCTAGAAATGATGCCTACACAATTATTTTACAAATACAAAACACATTTTAGCATAGCTTCTACCATTTCCACATCAACTTGTGATATACTAGTTCTTCTATAATACACTTTGACAATATGCCCTTATATTTCTTCTCATATTGTCACAAGTTTGTAGGTGAAATATAGTGATTGTCCATTAGGAAGTGGTACATTGATTAATAGAAATGTAGATTTTAATTTTAATATAAATTTCATTCATTGCATGATTATATTTTTATTCATGCCACATTGTATTTATGCAAGAGATTTAGAAGGATGGAAGTCATTTCAATTGATTTCAATTACTTTTTGTCTTTAGGCATTATGTCATAGATTACTAGGGGTTTTCATTAGATGCTAATGCATTCTACCATAGTTAGTTATATGGTTTCGTGGTTTGGAGGTTATGTGGAGCTAGTAAGGAGGGGTTACATATCCAAAATTCAAAAGATTTGATCTACCAAAAAAATATGTGGAGGTGTCAAAATGAAGACTATGAATTTGGTTTGTAGGAAGGGTAACTATACATGTTGGGATATGTAATTTCTCCCACACCACTAATATTAAATCATATGAAATGTAAAGTTTTAGAAATTTATAGATAAAGATGAGAGATAAGAATTGAGATAAGATAAGGCGAAAAATATTAAATGATTGTTAAGTCAGCCTAAGATGTAAAATGGTTTTGTGACAAGTCGGACTTAGATCTAGTAAGATCTAGAAATGTCTAAGGACCTCTATAGATTGAGGTATTTTTAATGGATCAAGTATCAAGGTGTAGCATGATCAGGTGATCATGAGAATGTAGTAGCATTTGTTATATGAATTTCTAATCAATTGATGGATTAATGAAGATTGTGCAGTAACACATGTTGAGGAAACAATTTATGTTTGATATTTTTTTATGTGTTTGATCTGTTATGCGCTTTTATTCATGTCCATCCACCCCATCATAGTGGTATCAGAGCATGTTGAGAAAAGAGATCTAGGAGCTATCACAGTGAGTTGTAAGGAAGAAATTTGTTCTATTCTTCATGAGGAGTCAATGCAAAGTTGTTGTCCATTGTAAATTAATGCAAAGATGTTGTTAGTTGATCATTGTTCAAAGTTTGTTAGAGAGGAGATCACTGCTAGAGGTTGTGTTTACAGATCGTGGACATCAAATCGAAGGTTTGAAGATCACCAAATTTGAAGATTGTCAAGAATAAAGGATAGAAAGAGGAGTCAATGTAAGAAAAGAAGGGCACTATTAGAAAATGATCGTAGTTCCTTGTTCTAGTCACTACCAAGGGAATTTTACAGTCAATGAATAGGAGATCGCAATTCTTTATCCTGGTTGTTGTTAAGGAGATTGTTTTAAGTGCATTGAGAAGTGGTGCAACCATAATCTAGGCCATCAATTTAAAGAGAAGAAACTGTCGATGGGTTGCTCCAAATTGGATAGTTTAAAGAATAGGCCATCGTCCTACCAAAGCAAAGAGATTGTTGTTTCTTCTAGCAAAGATCGCTACCATAGGATAAAGGTGATCGGTAGTCCAAGTTGCAACGATGAACCACAAAAGGTAAGGTTTTATTCTATTAAGGGTTTCAAGAGAGTAGTGACATCCCCTAGAGAAAGTAGAAATTGTAGAAGGAAGTGTGAAGGTTCGCGTAAAAATAAATTGTTGTAAAAAAATCACAATCAAATTCAAAGGTAAGGTGATTTTTAATTATTTTTTCGAATGGGTACAAATGGTAAAAAGGTACAGAAAGAAAGAGATGGTTTAGAAGAAGAAGTGGTAGAAGCTAAATAAATGTAATTTAGAATTGATAGAAAAGATAGTGGATTTAAGAAAAGAAAGATGTGATTATTTGTGTGAAAATGAAATTTTGGAAAAAGAATTAAATCAAAAAGTGAAAAAGGAAAAAGAAGAGTTAGAAAGAAGATTGCAATTGCTTGATGAGATCAAGAGGAAGAATGAAGACTTAGAGGAAAAGTTATAGATGTTAGATGAGGAAAATTATTTATAGAAAGAAGAACCAACTAAATTGAAAGAGGAAAATGAATGTTCAAGGTCAAAGTCATTGGTTTGTGATGTGTTGTGTAATATTGAAGATTTGGCTTGTTTGGTTGATAAATCAATTGGTTTATGTGATGTTTTTGAAGTTGTTCATGATGAAGAATGTAAAGATGAAGATAAAGTTGATAATGTGAATGAATCTATGAAACTTGTTATTGAGAAGAATATTGGTTTGCAAATCATGAAAAGAATGGGATATAAAGGACAAGGACTACCTAAAAGTATTGACAAGGAATGAAAGAGATGATTGAACCAGTTATGAGGATAAAGTATGAAGGTCTTGGATATATCACTTGTAAAGGAAATAATATAAATTTAATGAAATTTTTTCAAAGAGTGCATTGTGTTCAGTGTTCATATTGTAGCCGGAAAGGGCATATAAAATATATATTTTGGCATCTACATCCATGCAACATATGTGATCTGGCAAATCATTTAGAGAATATGTGTTGGAAAAGAGAGAAGATGAATACAGGAAGCATGGAAATGAACTATGGATGGACTTATGGATCGAGTTGGCAAAAGATTACAATTATGATAAAAAAAATTATTCAAATATAGATGTTCATATGTCAAAGATGAAAGAAATCAAGAGAGGTTTGTTGATCTAGCAAGACATCAAAGAAGATGGAAAGCTACAGATAGTGAGTTCATAGAAAAAGAGACTTCTAGTTTGAAGTTCTGAAGATTTGATAATCAAGGTTTGAATGACTGTCAGAGTAGTGGGATGAGTTAGAGATAGTTCATGAAAGATTAGTAGATCTTTAAGAAAGATAGAAAGCATTATGCAAGAAAAAAATTTGAGTAAGTCAGTAGACTTGGAAGATAAAATTTCAGTTGATAAATGTGTGATAGAAATTAAGGGGGAGTGTTGGGATATGTAATTTCTCCAATAACACTGATATTAAATGATATGAAATTTAATGTTGTAGAAAGTTATACATAAGGATTGAGATAAGACAAGGTGAAAAGTATTAATTGATTGTTGAGTCGGCCTAAGATGTAAAATGGTTTTGTGAAAAGTTGTCCTAGGATCTAGTAAGATCTAGAAATGTCTAAAGACCTCTATATATTGAGGCATTTATAATGGATCAAGCATCAAGGTGTAGCATGATCAAGTGATCATGAGAATGCAGTAGCATTTGTTATATGAATTTGTAATCAATTGATGGATTAATGAAGATTGTGCAAAAACACATGTTGAAGAAACAATTTGTGTTTGATATTATTTTATCTGTTTGATTGGTTATGTGTTTTGAGTCATTTGAATCAATCCCATCAATACATATGTTTGGGAGTTTACAATATAAACTAGAGATGTGTGCCAACAAATAGAAATATGTGAAGGTGAATTGTGGCTAGTAGAGCTTATGAGATGAAAAACATGATATTATTTCATTCCTATATTGTCGTAAGTGATTTAGTGTTGAGGTCTATGCTTAGCCAACTACACATTACATGTGACCTAGAGTTTTGTGTCAACCTTTGGCCAACAATGCTTATCTTGGAGAGTTGTAGATGTTACAGAAGCATGGTCTGGGACTATTTCAAGAGGTAAGAAGGAAGAAATACATGTTAGATTCAAGAAGAGAATAAGAGGAGGATTTGGACAAAAAAATATGAGAGTAATAGCAAGATAAAAATGTTTGATTCACTATAGAGAGACGAGAATGTGATGTTTCATTCAACTATTCATGTAGAGGTAATGTTGTGCTCTATGCTTTTTTTATAAGGATGCTAGCACATGAGAAGCTCTTGGAGTAGATGTAATTAGTTTTGGAAATCTAATATAAGATTGATCTTGTAGAGGTTGGGCTTTCTTCTCCTTTAGAGTGTCTCAAGATAAATGTTGTATCATTTGGCTATGAGTCATTGTATTTTCTTGTTGTCTATGGGTTTCTATTATTTTATAGAATAGTTATGTTTCTTGTTTGTTAAAGATGCACAATTGGACAATCCTTACTCTAGACCCTCCTACCATGACTGCACGATATGGTATTAGAGTAGATTGTTCATTGGGAGGTGTTGAGATTGAGGTTGTGGTACCATATTGATCTGCATCAAGTGGTATTAGAGAAAACTGGAACCTTTTGGGAGTATAGGCATTTGAGTAAGAGGATAAAAAAGGGAGATGAGAGTGGGAATATTAGAATAGGAAGGTCAAGGTTGAGCTATCAATTCAATTTGAGTGTACTTAGAGAGGCTAGTAGAAGAAGATCTAAACACATTGCAAAATGAGTGAACAATTTTCCATATAATTGAAGATTGCATCTATATTGTAGATCTTGGCTTAGGTGACATCTATTTTCAAATTCTAAAAGTTTGGATTATTTGTTTCAATGGGAAAGATTGGGAAATGAGTAAAAGATGAAAATGAAAATTTAAAATTTGAAAAGAATATTCTTTAAACAGAACAAGAAAATGTTAAAAAGAAAAAGGAGGAATTAGAAGAAGAGTTGAAATTGCTTGAGCATCTCAAAATATATTTTGAAGAATTAGATGGAACATGGGAGTTGATTGATAAGGTTGATCGGAGGAATTAATATTTATATTTTTTTTTAAGAATTTGAAAAGGGGAAAAAATGTGAAAGGATGAAATATCAATATTGAAAGAAAAAAATAGTCAAGTAAATTACTTGTAGCGTACAATAAAATCCTAATGTCAAACCCCTTAGTATGTTATGTTTCTTGTGACACAGATGATTGGCATTGTTCATTGGATAATGCAATTGGTAAGTGTGATCAGCTGAAGCTTCTTCTGATAAGGAAATGTAAGATTGAAGATGGCATTGTGTTAGAATCTGTCTCTCACAGGAGTTTCCCTGTTAGCCACCCAAACGATCATCTCTAGTACTATTGTATACCATATGCCAATATACCAGTTATTTCTTCTGTTTTCCTTGAATAATCCTAGTTCAAGCATACCATTCTTCAAAATTATTGTTTATTTTTCAGTAAGCGAGGCGCGTGAGGAAAGAGTATCTCCCCTACCAACAACTGACCCGTCACTGTTGTGAAATATAACTAATATTGTATAAACAAGCATATATGCTAAATAGACCGTTCCTTCCCATTTCCATCTTGCTGGTCTTCATTTTTCTTGAGCTAATCGAGAATATATAGCTAAAAAATCAAGCAATGAATTTGAATATTAACAGTGCAACAGACCTGGTGAGTATGGAAGAAAAATTGCCAGGAATAATCTGGCACCATTTTCTGTTTAATAATTTTTGTTTGAATTGTTGATTTTTATGTAGCTTGGGCAGGTGTCTCCATTCCCAAGAAGTGTTTATTTAATTATTTAATTATTTTCTAGAGACTTCTAGAAAGGGATGAGTTGTCTAGATAATTATGTAATTAAATAATTGATTCCTCTAGAGACTTCTAGAATCCAGTTAGTTAGGGTTGTTAGAGTCTATTTAATCTTAGCCATTGATTGAGATTACATCATGGCCATTGGTTTTCCAATGAGAAAAGTATAACAGGGGATCAATGGGCATTTGGAGAATACACATAGAGTTGGAAAGACTTGCAGTGATAGCAAGTAGATTTTGCAGTGAGAGCAAATAGTCTTGCAGTGTTAGCAAGGGCGCAGTGATAGCATTGGGGATAGCAGCTATGGAATTTCAGCAGGAGAAATTGAGGGAAGAATTTCCAGAGAAGAATATTGTCGGAGCTCTGCTAGTCAGAGGCAAGTAGTTTTGTATTCCTTAATTTGCTGAAGTTTAATAAAATTCTTCATCTACAATAGTGGTTTTCCCTTTGGGGTTTTTCCACAGACAATTTGTCTAAAAATATTGTGTTTATCATTGTGCATGATTTCTTCTCTATTCCTGTGAGTTTATTGGTGAAATTGCAGTTGTGTTATTTTTTGATATTTGCTATGAATTAATTTTCTAGAGTCAAACAATCTATGTATTAGATAGGAGATTAATAATCAGTAACTGCAATAGAATTTTCACATGGTATCAGAGCTGATCTGAGGGCAAACAAGGCTCAACACAGGAAGGAAAGATCCTACCTCTTCAGAATTATTATTATTTGTTTTCTTTTATCTTTTGAGATGGCCTCAACAGGTTTAAGAGATCAGGATAGATTGGATGGAGCCTCAAATTTTGGTGTCTAGAAAGCCATAATTTCTTTGTTGCTGGAAGATAATGGGATCAAGGAATATGTGACCAGTGTTGTACCTATACTTACAGGTCCAGCACAACTCTTAGCACATAAGAAGGAAGATGCCAAGGCGAGGAGGCTGATTCTTAATGGTGTCAAGGACCGTATTGTTCCACATGTTGCAGAGTTAGATACAGTGAAGAAGATGTGGGATGCCATTCTGAATTTGTACCAGAATGCTACCACTAACCAGAAGCTGATTCTCAGAGAAAATATGAGGAATACTCGGATGAACAAGGGAGAAGACATGACAAGTTATCTCACTAGACTCAGACTTGTCAAGGATGAGTTGGTAGCTCTTGGAGATAAACCAGATGATGAAGAGCTAGTGCGGATAGCCCTAAATGGGTTTACTAAGAAATGGGATGTCTTTGTTCAAGTTATCAATGGACGAGACACCTTACCGACTTGGGATCGACTCTAGAGTGACTTCACTCAGGAGGAGCTTAGACTTAGTCTTGTCAATGGTACCAGCAGTAAGAGTCAGAAAAGTGAGGCGGAACAAGAGAACGTTGCCCTTGCAAGAAAAGGGAAAGCGAAGAAGGGGTCAAGCAAAGGATCAAATTCCCAAGGTGAGAAGAAGAAGGACTTGTCTAAAGTCAAGTGCTATGGCTGTCATGAGTTTGGCCACTATGTCAGCGATTGCCCGCAAATGAAGAAAGGAAAGAAGCAGACAACAGCTTCAGCAAGTGTAGATGAGCTCTCTAGTAGAATGGAGGATGAGTTCGCTCTCATAGCTTGTATGGCTAGCTCAACCACACAGGGTGTTTGGTATATAGATAGTGGGACATCATTTCATATGACAGGAGTTAGAGAGTACTTCTCCAACTATAAGGAGGGGGACATCAGAATGCAGATTTATATGGGGAACATGTCCAAACTCAATCCAGTTGGGAAAGGGACTGTTCTATTTTAGAGGGAGAATGGCAAGCGGATTCCCATTCATGATATGTTGCATGTGCCAGGCTTGGGTATGAATTTGATTTCCATATTTTTCCTTCAGGATAAAGGTTACAATGTACTCTTTAGAGGGGTGAATGTGTTAATCAAGCACAAGGATTGGAAATCTCTGACAACTATTGGAGTTAGGGTGGCCGACTTTATAGGTTGCAGTTTGATACTCATAAGGCATTGATGAGCAACAGTAATTCTAGAGATCAAGGAGAGCTATGGCATAGGAGGATGGGCCATATACATCATCGAGCACTTAAAATGCTTCATGAGACAGTGATAAGTGTTCCAGAGGTGAGCACAGAGCATGATGATGTATGTAAGGGATGTGTGTTGGGGAAGTTTGTGAAAGAAACTTTTCCAAGGAGTGACACTAGATCAAAGGGTGTTCTTGATCTAGTACATTCAAACATATGTGGACCAATGTCGATGACGTCTCTCAGAGGATATGAGTATTTTGTTACTTTTATTGATGATTTCTCTAGGAAGACTTGGATATACTTCTTGAAGACCAAGGATGAGGTTTTCAATCACTTCCAAGAGTTCAAAGCTCTTGTGGAGAATTCGACAGGGAGGAAGATAAAGGTTCTTCAATTAGACAATGCAGGCGAGTACAAAGGGAAAGAGTTCTAGGAGTTTTGTACCAGGGAAGGAATCAAGAGAGAGTGGACTGTTCCTTACAACCTGCAACATAATGGGGTTGCTGAGAGGAAGAATTGGTCAATATCAAAGGCAGCAAGGGCTATTCTACATGACCAGGATATGCCATGTTACTTATGGGCAGAGGCATGTAGTACAACAGTGTACATATAGAACAGGGTTCCACATAAGGTATTGGGAAAGATGATACCAGAGGAGGCATTCTTAGGGAAGAAGCCAGATGTCAACCACTTCAAAATATTTGGGAGTTTGGTGTATTGTCACATTCTAGGGCCTACACATTCCAAGTTAGATCAGACTGCAGAGAGAGAGTACTTTGTGGGGTACAGTGAAACCTCAAAGGCATATCAGATATTTATTCCAGGGACCAAGAGGACTATAGTTAGGCATGATGTCAAGTTCATGGAGGACAAGGCATTCAGGAGGTCCAGAGATTTACCAGCAGATGATCAAAGTGAGCAACTAGTGGAAGCTCTAAGGATTGTGCAACCAGATCAATGACAGCGAAGCTCGAGTACAGTAACTAGTACAAGCACAAGCTCAGGTGCTGATAGTTCACAGAGTATGGAGCAACAGATGCAACAAATTCAAGAGATGCATCAGGGTGATATGGAGGTTGATACTTCATCCTATACAGTTGGTAGCAGGAACCAACAGTCACAAAGGGATACTCAGGAGTCTGTGGGAGCTCCTAGGATGAGTAGTAGACAGGGGAGACAACCAGCTCGATATGATGACTATATGGCATTAGTTAGTCAGTTGGTATATAGTGAGCCTTCTAGCTATTAGGAGGCCACACAATAGAAAGTGTGGCAAGATGCAATGGTTGAGGAGTATACCTCAATAGTGTAGAATGATGTATGGGAGGTTGTGCCTAGACCGACAGATAGGGCAGTGGTTGGATCACGCTGTATCTATAAGATCAAGCATGGTGCAGATGGTAGCATTGAGAAATACAAGGCAAGGTTTGTGGCCAAGGGGCTCTATCAGAAGGAGGGAATTGACTATGAGGAGACATTTGCTCCAGTGGCCAGGTATACTTCTATACGAGCCGTGATCTCTCTTGCAGCACAAATGGGATGGAAAATCCATCAGATGGATGTCAAGACGACATTTCTTAATGGTGAATTGAAATAGGAGGTATACATAGAACAACCAGAGGGATTTGTGGCACACAACAGTACAACCCACGCGTGCAGATTGAAGAGAGCTTTGTACAGACTCAAGCAGGCTCCCAGGGCATGGTATGAGCGCATTAATAAATACTTGCAGGGAATGGGCTTCGTGAAGAGTTAAGCGGATGCTAACCTCTACTACTTGGTGGTTGGGGGTGAGGTTCTCATTCTTGTTCTTTATGTCGATGACTTGTTTTTAACAGGTTCACTGGGGCTCATAGAGGAGTGCAAGAGGGACCTTGCAGTAGAGTTCGAGATGAAGGATTTGGGGCTTATGCACTACTTTCTAGGCATGGAGGTATGGCAGATAGATGGAGAGATTTTCCTTGGACAAGGGAAATACTGCATTGAAATCTTGAGGAGGTTTGAGATGGAAGATTGTAGAGCCATGTCTACTCCTATGATCATGAATTGGAAGAAGGTAGAGACATCCAAGGAGAAGGATGTAGACCCCACCTTATACAAAAAGTTGATTGGGTCTCTCATGTATTTGGTCAACAACAGACCAGACATATCCTTTGCAGTAAACTCTCTTAGTCAGTTCATGGATGAGCCAAAGAGAGTGCATTGGACAGCGGCAAAGCATGTGTTGCGGTATTTGCATGGTACGATCAAGTATGGGATCAAATATGCTCGAGGTGATGGTATCAAGTTGATAGGATATACTGACGCAGATTGGGTAGGCAGTACAACGGACAGGAAAATCACTTCAAGGTGTTGCTTTAGCTTGGGATCAGGAGTTGTCTCTTGGTATAGCAGGAAGTAGAAGTATGTGGCTTTGAGTTCTGCAGAGGCAGAATACATAGCAGCTAGCATGGCGACATGTGAGGCAATATGGCTTCAAAAGTTGCTGGTGGCCTTGTTTGGTTAGAGGGTTGAGACTATGGTGATACATTGTGACAATCAGAGTTGCATCAAATTGTCCGAGAATCTAGTGTTTCATGATAGGTCTAAGCATATAGACATCAGATATCATTTCATCAGGGATTGTGTACAACGCGGGATTGTTCGGCTACAGTATATACCTACAGATAAGCAGGTAGCAAACATTTTGACTAAGGCATTGGGGAAGGTGAAATTCATCTTCTTTAGAGATAGGTTGGGTGTCATGCAGAACACCTTCCTCGCTAAGAGGGAGTGTTGATTTTTATGTAGCTTGGACAGGTGTCTCCATTCCCAAGACATGTTTATTTAATTATTTAATTATTTTCTAGAGACTTCTAGAAAGGGCTGAGTTGTCTAGATAATTATGTAATTATATAATTGATTCCTCTAGAGACTTCTAGAATCTAGTTAGTTAGGGTTGTTAGAGTCTCTTTAATCTTAGCCATTGATTGAGATTAAATCATGGCCATTGGTTTTCCAATGAGAAAAGTATAAAAGGGGATCAATGGGAATTTGGAGAATACACATAGAGTTGGAAAGACTTGCAATGATAGCAAGTAGATTTTGCAGTGAGAGCAAATAGTCTTGCAGTGTTAGCAAGGGCGCAGTTATAGCGTTGGGGATAGCAGCTGTGGAATTTCAGCAGGAGAAATTGAGAGAAGAATTTACAGAGAAGAATATTGTTGGAGCTTTGCCAATAAGATGCAAGTAGTTTTGTATTCCTTAATTTGTTGAAGTTTAATAAAATTCTTCATCTGCAGTAGTGGTTTTCCCTTCGGGGTTTTTCCACGGACAATTTGTCCACAAATATTGTGTTTATCATTGTGCATGATTTCTTCTCTATTCCTATGAGTTTATTGGTGAAATTGCAGTTGTGTTATTTTTTGATATTTGCTGTGAATTAATTTTCTAGAGTCAAATAATCTATGTATTAGATAGGAGATTAATAATTAGTAACTGCAATAGAATTTTCACATGAATCGCATCCTAGTTGATTTTAAGAATCTACAGTTAAGAGGGGATATTAGATTACCAAGAGATGGATGGAAGCGTATCTTTTTGCTTTAGCGTATTGGATTCGTTAAGGTCTTCGTCTTTGAAGACCCGAAGTAAGTCAAGGTCTATCGCGAAAAATAATCAAACTAGCAATTGCGTTTAGCAGACGTAAAGATGAAATTTTTGAAAATATATAGCAATGCGTAGAATAATTGATTGATAGTTAACCATTGAAAGGTATTTATTTTATTAAATTTGTATGTATTATCTTTAATTTTGAATTTTGGAATTTTTGTGGACTGAGTAATTATATGCATGCCATCATCTTCATCAATTGTGTTCAACCAAACTAAAGTTATTTGGTGGGTAGAACAATTTGTAAAAGGATAAAATTATGAATTTAATTTCATTATTCAATAGTATTAATAATTGTATGAAAACATTCTTGTATAGTATTAATTATTAAATTTTAGCAATTAAATAAATAGATGCCATTACTTATTCATAAGCATTGATATCTTATTAGTCTATGCCATGGAACTATAGCTCCAATGGAATATGTGATAAAGCATTAATTTTTATAAGTTAAATTTCATTACTCATTTTTATGTTGAATGAAATTGTAGGTTGATGTTTTAACGCTTAACTTGCATTTCATTTTATGAAAATATTTATTTCACTTTAACATTGGACAATATTTTAATTTGTACGGTGACAATGACAATAAAGACTATTTATGCAAATTCTTGCATAACCAAAAGTGTGAAAATAATGATTTGTATGGTGACAATGACAATAAGAGCTATTCAAGCAAATTCTTGCATAACCAAAATTCATTCTAGTAAAAACTTCCTAGAACTAATTTGTGCCTTATACATATAGAATTCTAAGCTCCTTTAGTAAGAGTTGATGTCTACACAATTATTTTACAAGTTAAAAACACATCTTAACCTAGCTTCTACCATTTTCACACCAGCTTGTGATATACTAGTTCTTCTATAATACACTTTGACAACAACATGCCCCTTTATTTCTTATCATATTGTCTCAAGTTTGTAGGTGAAATCTAGTCATTGTCCATTAGGAAATGGTACTTTTAAAAGGAAGGTTGATTAATAGAAATGTAGATTTTAATTTTAAAATTTCAAGATATGTCATGTTCATTGCATGATTATATTTCTATTCATGGCCCATTACATTTGATGCAAGAGCTTTGGAAGGATGGAAGGCATTTCAATTGATTTCATTTACTTTTGTCATTAGGTGTTGTGTTCCCTAGATTACTAGGGGTTTTCATTAGATACTAATGTATTCTACCATAGTTAAATCTAGTTTCGCGATTTGGAGGTTACGTGGAGCTAGTAAGTAGGCATTAAATATCCAAAATTCAAAAGATTTGATCTACCACAAAAATATGTCGAGGCGTCAAAATGAAGACTATGAATTTGGTTTGTAGGAAGGATAACTATACATATGTTTTGGATTTTGCAATATAAATTGGAGATGTACACCAACAAAGGGAAATATGTGAAGATGAATTGCGGCTAGCAAAGCTTATGACATGAAACACATGATATTATTTCATTCCTACATTACTTTGCAGGTGATTTGGTGTCTAGGTCTGTGCTTATCCAACTACACGTTACATGTGACCTAGAGTTTTGTGTCAACCTTTGGCCAATGCTACTTATCTTGGAGAGTTGTAGATGTTACAGAAGCATGACATGGGACTATTTCAAGAGGAAAAAAGGAAGCATGACATGTTAGATTCAAGAAGTGAATAAAAGGAGGAGTTGGATGACAAAGATGAGAGGAATAGTAAGATAAAAATGAGCGATTCAGTATAGAGAGATGAGAATGTGATGTTGCATTCAACTGTTCTTGTAGAGGTAATGTTGTGTTATATTCCCTTTTTTATGAGCTTAATGTAATTTGGGGATGCTAGTACATGAGAAGCTCTTGGGGTAGATGCAATTAGTTTTGGAAATTGATTATAAGATCGATCTTGTAGAGGTTGGGTTATATTTTTGTTGAGAGTGTTTCAAGATAAATTTTGTGTCATTTGGCTATGAGTCTTTGAATTATCTTGTTGTTTATGGGTTTCTATTATTTTATAACATTTTTCCAAATCAATCCACTAATCCATCCACAATTCATTTGAATACATCCTATTATAAATATCTTGAAATATTAAAATTAAAATCTACATTTCTATTAATCAAAGTACCTTTCAGAAGTACCTATAACATTTTTTCAAATCAATCCATTGACCCATCCACAATTGGACAATCCTTACTCTAGACCCCCCTACCATGATTGCATGATATGGTATCAAAGTAGGTTGTTCATTGGGAGTTGTTGAGATTGAGGTTGTAGTACCATATTGATCTACATCACGTGGTATTAGAGAAATTTTGAATCCTTTGGGGGTATAGGAATTTGAGTAAGAGGATCAAAGTAGGAAGATGAGAGTGGGAACATTAGCTCATAGGAAGGTCAAGGTTAATCTATCAATTCAATTTGATAGTCCTTATAGAAGCTAGTAGAACAAGATCTAAACACATTGCAAAATGAGTGAAATTTTTTACATATAATCAAGGAGGCTTGGATCACTATAGTAGATCTTGGTTTAGGTGACATGTATTTTCAAATTCTGAAAATTTGGATAGTTTGTTCCAATGGGGAAGATTGGGAAAAGAGTATAGAAGGAAAATGAAAATTGAATATTTGAAAAAGATACTCTTTAAAAAGAACAAGAAAATGTTAAAAAGAAAATTGAGGAATTAGAAGAAGAGTTGAAATTGTTTGAGCATGTCAAAAAGTTTTTTGAAGAATAATATGGAAAGTGGGAATTGATTGATAAGGTTAAAAGGGGGAATGAATATTTAGAAAAAAATTAAATAATTTGAAAAGGGGAAAAAAATGCAAAAGGATGAAATATCAATATTGAAAGAACAAAATAGTCAATTAAGTAAATCACTTGTAGCATACAATAAAATCCTAATGTATCAAACCCCTTAGTATGTGATGTTTCTTGTGACACAGATGACTAGTATTTTTCATTGGATGATGCATTTGGTAAGTGTGATTTAGCTGAAGCTTCTTCTAATAGGGAAATGTAAGATTGAAGATGGTAATGTGTTAGAATCTAAAAATCTTGTATGATATGATGAGAATGACAAAAGGTGGGTTGAAAAGAGTGTTAGTTTTAAGATGATGTAAATAATGGGTTATGAAGGTAAATTATTAAGAAAACATAGTCAATCAATCATAAAACCTACTGAACAAATAGTGAGGCAAAAGTATGAAGGACTTGGATATATTAAGGTAAATTAGATAAAAATGATGATATGTGTTATAGGTTCAACCAAACTAGCCTCAACGAATTCCATTTATGTAGTGTCATTATTTTACTAGAAAAGGGCATACAAAAAATTGCGACTTACAACCTTACAACATTTATGGATTAAAGAATCACTTTGAAAAGATGTGTTGGAATAGAATGCGGATTAAATAATTCCTAATAAGATGTATGCAAATGAATTGTGGATGGTTCAATCGATTGATTTGGAAAAATGTTATAGATATGTCCAAAAATTTGTATAGGAATTCATATTAACATGTTGAGGACATATATACCATCACTAGGAGGTAAGATAAGAAGGAAAATTACAATTGACATTTCTAAACATTTTTTTAAGTATATCGAATGATTTTGGTATGATCCAAGGGGAAAGAAGTGGCACAAAGATATTTTAAGGAATTTTGGTTGACTGAGTGTTAAATTGAGGCAGCTTATAAAGAGTGGAAGGTTCACTTGAGTTAGTTTTCCTTGAGTGTGTAGTCAGATTGTTGAAGAGTGAGAGATTTTGTGTTAGGAATTTAAGGTTGCTGCTCAAAGGTGACATCTACCTCAAGTAGTATCACAATGAACTTTGATCCAAAGGTAGTTTCCAAGAAGACCTATGCAAATTGTTGACTCTTGAGGTAGCGCAATAACTTGTTAGAAGACCATTGAATATGTATTGAGGTAGCTTTCAAGAAAACCTTTATAGACTATCAACCTTTTAGGGAGTGTTGTGACTTCTAAAAAAATCATCAAAATTTTATTGGAGAATCTTGCAAAGAAGACCTCTACAGATCATCGAGCATTTAAGAGGTATAGTTATTTGTGATAACCCATCAAACTTGTTAAGTTAATACATAGGCAAGCCACTAGTCAAGAGACAATCATGTATAGATGGTAGGGAAAGTGGGAGGATCACTTCTTAATTAACCTCAAGAGTCTAATGTAAGAGAATCCAAAAGGAATGGAAATCATTTCAATTTAATTGTATTACTTATTGTCACTAGAAGTTGTGTCCCAAGTTACTAAGGGGTGTCATTGGATACTACCACATTCTAATACAATTATTTATTTGGTCTTGTCGTTTGGAGGTTAGGTCAAGCTACTCAAGAGGCATGACATATCCAAAATTTAGATGATTTGGTTTACCAAAAACATTTTTGGAGGCATTAGAATGAATATTATGTTTCAGGTTTGTAGAGAGTGTAACTATATAAAATTTTAGGAGTTTGCAATAATAATTGAATATGTGCACTAGAAAAGGGAAATGTGTGAAGATGAAATGGGTCAAGTAGATATTGTTGTAGGTTTTTTCATTGATGTCAATAGAATGGAGATTGTTGCAGGAATTTTCTTATTGTAAGTGTTATCATGTTTCATCTGTTGTCGTTGATGTCAACAAATTGGTATTATGAAAGGTTGCATGTGATGCAATTATTGTGATGATTAGAAGTGTTGTGAAGTATTGGACATGAATAAGTGACTATTTTTATGAATAATTTTTATTTTATTCATGTTGATATGGCATTTTGAATGATTTTATTCTCTATCTCGTGATGTACAAAACATTGAATAAGATATGAAATAAACTATGAAATATTTTCATAAAGTCATTGGCTTAGGAAGTTGGACTGAGGAAGCTCGAGAGAATGCTCCACATTCCTTTGCACTTGAAGATATGGCCCTGTTTGAAAATAAGAGACACAAATATGAAGTATATATGTTCTTGAATTCAGTGTAGCAAAGTTACAATAGAAGTTTCCAGAGCTATTAGAGTGAGTACTTTACTATTGTAGTCAAGAAGGTTCAAAGAAATGCTCTGAATTTCTCCACATTTGAACATGGATCCTTGCCATTTGGAGGATGGGTTCAAATTGTCTATCTATTTTCTCATTTCAAGTTTCAGGTGTTGTGGTGTATCACAAGTTAGGCTTTCAATGTTCTTCTAGTGTAGAAAATTCTACTCTTATGTGATAGTACAATTTCACACTTAATTTGGACCTATTCTAGTGACCTCACATTCATGTAGTTTTACCCTTCATAAATAGACCCCTAAATCCATTTATTATGCATCCCAAGGCCTATTTTTATCATTTTTTGATACTGCAACATGCATTGAATAAATGCAATTAATTAATTTAAAGCCTCAATAAATATTAATCCTAGATTTTTAGTTTAGGTTTCATTCACCCTTGGGCGAATGGGTCCCCTTTAAGATCCAAATTCAAATTTTAAACATGTTTTTGGTGGAATTTTAAAGTCCTAGATTCAAGTTTCAAATTTCAGCTATCGAGATTTAAGAATTAGGAAGTTACAAAGGAATCCTATAAAGACTAGTCTTTTTTATCATTTGAAACTAGGTTGAAGAGATATTTTTGTGAAGAGCAAGAAGAGAGTTTCAAATCAAGCAAGGATAAAACTTAAGAAAGAAAAATTGAAGTCTTGGAGTAGCATTTCATTTGTTTTTGCAGATCTTCATGCTCATTCTATGAAGATTGATCAAGTATTGTTCATGATTGAAGATTGATGCCTATGGTGGATCATAATGGATTCTAGATTTTGGGACATGTAACTAGCCATTTCCCTTGATTCCACCTAGGATGCATGAGGGAAGTAAAAAGGAATTTTAAATTCCTAGGGGAGAGGAGATAACTTTTACAAATGTAGAAGGCTTTAATGAGGGATTTGACTAGGGTACATGTCATAAATGGAATGAGGATTAGGTTAGGCTTAATTACTGATTTAGGTTGTGTAAATGAAGGATTAGGTGGACTAACCCTGATTAGGCATCCACTTGCAAAAGTTGGAGGATGTGACCCTAATAGTGATTAAGGATGTGCACATTCTAATTATGTATTAAGTGGGCTAATCAGGATTAGAAAAATGTAAGAGGATGGAAAGGAGAGAGAAGGTGACTGAATTAAAAGTTTATTTTTAATTCATTTGGGGAAAAATGACTAAATCAAAGAAATTAGACTATTTATTTAATTTAGAGAGGAATAGTATAAGGTATTTAATTAATTAAACAAACACCTTAGGGGACATTAGGGATAGAATAAATATTAACTAAATAATGAATTATTTAATTAATATGGGATGGAAGAATACAAGGGAAGATTTGATAATATGCGGGTGGTCAAATTCAGGTGTCTATAGTAACAAATTCGAATGGTGCTTCAGGAGGTATTATTACTTTCTAGAATAGTCATATAATCAAAGGGGATCCAATTATGGAAGGAACTAACTATATTGCTACTAGATTCACCCATATTAGGGATAATTTTAGCTGGATCCAATCAAATATCTATGCCCCCTAATGGAAAGGGTCTCAAAAAATCCTTTTGGTTGGAGTTGGTTGCTTTTAGGAGAATTTTTGACAAAGAGTCTTGGGTTGTCATGGGAGACTTTAATACTCCATTACTAAATGAAGAGAAATTTGGAGGTTCCCAGATAAATGTGGATAGTAAAGAGGATCTTCAAAGCTTCATCAACAACCAGGCGTTGATTGATCTAGATTTGCAAGGAGCTTCCTACACTTGGTCAAATCGCAGAAAGGGTATGGATCTTATCTAGGTTAGATTAGATAGATATTTAATCTCCAATCAATGGTTCTTCAACTACTATTGTTCTCTTAAATCCCTCTCTAGAATTGGATATGACCACTTCCCTATTAGTTTTGTTGCGAAACCTTTAAAGAAGAAGAAAAATACCCCGTTTAGAGTTGAACAAATGTGGCTTTCTCATCCTTCTTTTAAAGAAGATCTAAGGAAATGGTGGAATATTAGTATCCCTAGTACGTCTATGTTTAGGGTTGCTAAAAACTTAAGGGAAGTTATAATCAACCTTAAAAATTTGAAAAAAGAGTCCTTTGGGAACATTTTCAAGATTAAATCTGATCTTCAGATGGATCTAGGGGGGATTCAAAACAAAATCCAGAAGGAAGGATATTTTCATGATATTAAGGAAAAAAAGAATGAGATCCTTATTAAGTTGCATGATATCATTGGAAAAGAGGAGGAGTTCTGGAGACAAAGATCTAGAGCTTTATGGCTATCTGCAAGTGATAAAAATACTAGATACTTTCATTTGTTAGCCTCAAAACACAGGGTTGTCAATAGAATTTCTAAAATTGAAGTGGATGGTACCAGGTATGAGGAGGAGGAGAATATCATAAAGCATGTTGTTTTATTCTTTAAAAATCTTCTTTCAGAGAATGATGAATATAACCAAAATGATTAGGATCATTTAATAGAGGCTATTCCCAATATGATTAATCAGGAAAATAACTCTATGCTTTCCGCTATTCCTACCAATGACGAAGTTAGGTTGGTTGTTTTCTCCTTTGAAGGGAGTAAAGCTTCAGGTCCAGATGGTTTCCCTATGTTTTTCTTCCAACGGTTCTGGGAGATTGTTGGAGAAGATGTGGTGAATGCTATTAAAGAATTTTTTGGTTCTAGGGGTCTCCTAAAAGAGTTGAATGCTACTTTTATGGTTGTAATTCCTAAGAAGCCTAGTGCAGAGAACTTTGAGGCTTTAAGACCCATATGCCTTTGTAATTCAATCTATAAAATCATCTCGAAGGTTTTGACTTCTAGACTCTTAATTCTCTTGCCCACTCTGATTTATCCTCAACAGAATGGATTTGTTCCTGGTCTACAGATCCTGGATTCTATTGTCACCATGCATGAGAATATCCATTCCTTGATTGAATCTAAGACCGAAGGCTTTTTGTTAAAGCTTGATATCTTAAAATCCTATGATAGAGTTGACTGGAAATTCTTGTTTAAAATTTTAAAGGCATTTGTGTTTTGCAATAGGGTTCTTCAAATGGTGGAACAACTCATGTCCACAGCTTCTATTTCTGTCATGGTTAATGGCTCTCCTACGACTTTCTTCCAAAGCACTAGAGGTCTAAGACAAGGAGATTCGATCTCCCCTATTTTATTCACTATTATGGCTGAAAGTCTTGGCAGGAATTTGAAAAGGTTGATTGATAATAGATCCCTTCTTGGTCTCAAATCGTCCTCAAGCAATCTGATCTATTCTCATCAACAATTTGTTGACGATACTATGCTCTTAGGAAAATCTTCTGTCTTGGAAGGAAAAACCTTGAAGTCTCTGTTGGATGAGTATGGGAGGGCATCAAGTCAGATGATTAATAAACATAAAAGCTCTCTTTTTTTCTTCAACACTCTTGCTCACAGACATAATAAAATTTCCAGAATCCTTGGTTGTAGGGTGGAGTCCTTGCTTGCCACTTATCTTGGCTTACCCTTAAGCCTTAAATCCCTGGAATCCTTTTGGATTTCGTTGGTTGAGAGGTTCAGTAAGAAACTTGCTGGCTAGAAAGGAGCTTTGTTAAGCCAAGCAGGAAAACTTCAACTCCTCAAAGATACTCTTTAGAATCTGTCGATTTATGCCCTAAGTCTCTTCAAAATCCCAGCTAAGTTTGCAGAAGCTATTGAAAAGATTCAAAAAATATTTCTTTGGTTAGGTGTTGAAGAAAAAAAAAGACTGCCTCTTAAAGGATGGGATCTGGTGTGCAGACCAAAAAAGGCTAGAGGTTTGGGTCTTAGAAAAATTAGAACGGTTAACAAGATTCTTCAAACCAAACAAATTTGGAGAATTTTTTCATCCGTTGGGGAATGGACTGATATCCTTGCTAGAAAATATTTGGAGGGTAATAGGTCCTTTATAATTTTGAAGGATTCCCATCTTCTTCCTAGAGGCTCAACTTGTTGGAATAATTTGACTAACGGAAGAAAATTTATTGAATCTGGAGTGGGTTGGCAGGTTAGAAGCAAAAACTAAACTAGATTCTAGGAGGATGGATGGTTATTTAACGAGCCCCTTATAAAAATTGACTCTTTTAGCGGATGGGCTAAGAATTGCAAAGCTATTTTTGGATCATTTGTGAAAGACTATAGTGTGGATGGAAAATGGGTGGATCTGTGCCTTGTTAGTCAGGCCCTTGCTCCTATTCAATCTTCTTTGCTAGTTGTCAGACTTCGTCCAGATCAAACGGAAGATCATCTTGTTTGGTGTGATGATCCCTTAGGCAATTATTTTGTTTTGTCAGCTTTTTCTAGGCTTACTTTTGTCTAGTCTTCTCCCCCTTTTTGGTCGAAGGCTTGGCTCAAATATCTAGTCCCTAAAATTAACATCTTTTTCTAGATCCTTCTCCAAAATAAGGTGCTTACAGTTGATAACCTCTACAAGTGTGGTTTTCAAATACCTAATAGATATTTTCTTTGCAAGAAGGAGGCTGAGTCAGTGAGTCATCTGTTTCTTCATTGTTCCTTTCCTACCTCGATTTGGGAAAAAATCGTTAGTTTCTGGGAACTTTCTTGGGTTTTTCCTTTTCTGTTGAATATTTCTTCTCTCAATGGAAGGCCTCGACTCATAATCATGTTCTTCGGCACTTGTGGGATCTCTCTTTCCCTCACGTTGCTTGGGGACTTTTGAAAGAATGAAACAACATAATCTATAGAGATAAAGAAGCACTGGTGGATATTCTTTTTTATAAAATAATCATATTTTTGAAAGAAAACATCAAAGTTATACCCCAGAAGGTTAACAATTTCGAGAAAGTTACAAACTCATCCTATGATCTTTTGGTTGCTAAGGATTGGAATATAAGTCTTGATTTTCCTAGTGTTCCTAAACAAGCTAAGAAGAACATAGAGGGTGTCTGTTGGTCTTTTCCGCCTAATGGATGGGTCAAAGCCAATTTCAATGGAGTAGCTAAAGGTAATCCTGGGGTGGTGGGTTGCAGCGGAGTAATAAGGGATTCCTTTGGCAAATTTCTAGGTGCAACTGACACTCCTCTTAGTTCTCAAACTAATCACCTGGCTGAGGCTATTGGAGCTTTTCATATTTTAAATTTGGTCCATAGTCTAAATTTAAAAAATATTTGGCTAGAAGGGGACTCCAAAAATATTATTGATTGTCTTATAGGTAGGTCCCCCCCCTTGTGGACTATAAAGTCTTGGATTGATGATGCTAAATTTACTTTAGCCAAATTTGATAATATAGAGATTTCACATGCCTATAGAGAGGCCAATGCCATTACAATTTTTTTTGTGAATGAAGGGATCAGGAGCAAAGGACTGTGCAATTGGCTAAATTTTAGTGATCTAAGTGTTAACGTCCGGGCCTTATTGAACTATGATACGTCACATGGGCAAGAAGCGTATTTTCTCATTAATGATGATAGGATGGGGTAATTACATCACAATCATCAGATTGTATGGGACCAAGCTTAGTTCCTTATACTGTAAGTTTTTCTAGCATACTTTGTGGGTTCTTAGATTTGGCAGACCATTTTAAGTAAAGATTTCATTGTGGCCTGCTCCACTGTGGTTGCCAAAATGGGTGGAGCCAGATAGCTTTGAGACTCAGACTAGAAATCCTAAAGTGTGGAATAAAGTTAAAAGTGGGGGTATAATCCCTTTTCTAGAAAAACTCCATGGGTTGAATCAGGAGGCCACTGAGATTTTTGAGAATAACTGGAACAATGGGGAACTTACCCTTTTTGGTAGGAAAGTGGAGCTCGATGAAAACCTTATAGCTGAAGTGACTGGAATGTCCACTGATGGACACAAATTTTTTAGGGACGGGGTTTTCTCCGATGAAGCTGTCATTAGATTTCTGAAGAAAGAGAAGAAAAGAATGAAACTGGTCAAAATTTCTAATAGCTACTTTGAAGTCAACACTATAAAAGCTATCTGGATGAAGGTTCTCCATGTCATGTCATGGAGTACATTATTATGGATGGTCGCTTCACCAGAGTCTACGGTTACCACTTTTCCCTACTCAACATTTTCGCTACAAGGTTAGGGTTTCTTTTCCCTACTTTCTTCTCTGTTCTTTGAGAAAAAGTCTGGTTGATCACAAAAAAAACCCAAATAGATTTCCTATCTTGCATACTGGTTTAATTAGGTTAATTGTTGAACATTTCCAAAAAATACCCGCCCCTACTAATTTGGTTGCCCCTCCTAACTCTGAGGAGGATGATAGTGAACCCAGCTGCTCAGGAAATTTGCCTCATTTGAGCCCAGTTAGGATGGTCCTTAGTCCTTCCTCTATCCAAATTGGTAAGAAAAGCCTTAATTCTATGAAAGCCTATTCTACGCCTAAGCCAAGAAGTCCCACCATTAAAACCAAAAATGTTGGCAAGAATCTTCTAGGGAAAAACCTTGTGTCATACTCTGAAGACTCTCCTGAGTCTAAGGACTCTGGTGCTAATAATACTACTTCCTTTGTTGTCTCGTCATTGGACAAAGATGCTAGAATTGGTTCCCCTGCTACCCCTGACCTGGCTAAAACTTGCTTCAACCTTGATAGGGAACTCGCTGTTGATGTCTTGGGTTTAGCCAGGAACAATTCTGCTCACCATTTCAGAATATTTAAATGGATCTTTCATGAAATCAACGAGCTAAAAATTAAAAACTGGTCCCTTCAAAGTAAACTGGAAGAAATGGGTGTCAAATTTTTTGTGATTAGCAAGAATGAGGTGGAGCGAGAAGATCATGGTGCTAGTAAAGAAACCCAAAACCAAGCAGGTATGGATAGAAGGGTTGAAATTGAGCTGAAGAAAATGAAAAATATTGTTGTAAAACTATTACCGAGAAGAACAATAGGATGGCAATACACAATGCCATCATTATCAACGCCATGATAGAAAAATTGGACAAAGCTCAATAAGGGTCTTTAGTGGTTGATTTGGAAGAGGTCAATGATAAAAACCAGGATGAGGATGTCGGTATTTCTAAGAGGACCAGGGCTAATTTGAAGAGGAAGGATCCTCCTATGCTGCAGATGATTCAAACCTTCAAAAAGGGTGTTCAGGATATGTAGAACCTGGAGGCTGAAACTGAGTTTGTTCTGAAGACTCTGGGTTAGTGGCGGCTAACCTTTTTGCTGGCTTTTTGGCTGGTTTTTTGTTTGACCCTCCTAGCCTGTTGTACGTGGTTGCTGCTTTTTCTAGTTTTTTCCTTTTCTAGTAGCCTATTTTTTTTGTTGGACTTTTTGTCCTTTCTCTTTTGTTGTAAACTTGGTGGTTTTGGGTCCCTATAAAACCTATTTTTTCCTTTATCAAAAACAAATTTATAACTAGTAATTGCACCTTGGTGTGTAATGGGTACATCGAGGAGGTCTAGAATATCCATTAGGGAAATTTTTTGTCTATATTTTGCATACATCTATGCAATGTAGGAGGTTGATTGGTAGGTCATTTACTAAATAATTTTGTTTGTGCAATAGAGGTATCAATGGAGAGGTGATAGCTTCAAATGAAATATGAATCCACTTACAAGGATCCAAACATGAAAGAAACAAAACCTTTCAATCAAGAAGATAATTAGGCTTCATTAGTAGCAACAGGCTCACGTTATATTTGTAGTATAGAGAGAGGGACATAGAGGGGGAGATATGGATAGAAGGAGGGAGATATAAAGGGGGGAAGAGTGAGAGAGAGAGGTAAGGATGAAGATAGATATGAGGATGGAGGTGGAGAGGGGAATGCAAAGGAGAGAGAGATGAATAGAAATATAAAGATAGATATAGGAAGTCGTATATAAAGAGATATACAGAGGGAGAGATAAAGATAACAAGGAAAAGAGATATAGATATAGAGTTATAGGAAGAGGGAGAGGGAAATAGAGAGGGAGATAGGTGTATGGATAAAGAGAGGGAGACATGTTTAGGGATGGAGGGAGAAAAATAGATAGAGAGATAGATAGGGTGATAAAAAGAGTGTGAGGGAGGGAGAGATGGGGATATATAGAAAGAGGGAAGATATAAAGAGAGGGAGGGAGAGAGAGAAAGGGAGAGAGATAGGTAGAGGAGAAAGATAGAAGTGGGTGGAGAGATGGGGAGAGATAGGTAGAGAGGGAGAGAGATAAGAGAGGATAAATAGGGGGAGATATAGCTCAATATATAGAGAGGGAGAGGGAGAGGGAGAGATATAGATAGAGGGAGAGATAGAGAGATAGAGATGGATAGGGAGATATAGAGAGATATAGGGATATAAAGAGATAGAGAGAGGAGAAAGTGAATAAGAGAGGCATATATGATGAGATATAATTAAAGAAGGATAGGGATAGATAAGGAAATAGAGACAGAGGGGGAGAGAATGAGAGAGAAATAAGGCATGACAAAGAAAATTAATGAAGAGAGAGGTATAGATAGAGGGAGAGAGATAGATATAGTGAGGGAGGAATAGGGAGTGTGTGTGTATGAGTGAGAAAGATATATGGAGAGAGAGATAGAGAGGGAGATATGCATAAATAGATAGAGAGTGAAGGAGAGGGAGGCAGAGAAATAGAGAGACGAGAGAGAAGTAACACTAGTACAGAAATAGAAATATATGACTAAGTAAACTACTAAAAATTGCATATAAATGACTACTTTTGGTCACATGACCATTAGTAGTTTATTGCCGGTCATTTATAACGCGACCAAATTTATGACTAAACTATTTTAGTTATTGATTTAGTCATTGATTTGGTCATTGATTTAGTCGTTAATTTAGTCATTGATTGTTATTAACTAGTCATTTATTTAGTCATGGTAGTGATTTATTTAGTCATATGTTTAGTCATTAATTTAGTCATATATTTGGCAGGCAGTGGTGGCTTGCTGGAAGGACCCACAAGAGTGGCTCGTGGGTGGATCTGATGAGGATCGTGTTGTTCTTTCTAGAGTTTTGGAGTCTAGGATTTGCAGCTCCCTTAATGGGAGGGATGTTCTGGCTTGGAATCCTAGTCCAAAAGGTAAATTTACTGTTGCCCAAGGCTATGCTATGCTCGACAGGAACTTATATGGTCCTGCTGAGGTGCACTGGTGGAAGAAGGTTTGGGATAACTTCTCTTGGCCCAAATGCAATTTTTTCTTATGGTTGGTTGCTCAGAGGAAGTGCCTCATGTGGGAAAATCTTCGCAAACGTGGCTTTCAAGGACCCTCTATTTGCCTTCTTTGTTCTCATAGTGAAGAGTGTACCTCCCACTTGTTCTTTCTTTGCCCTTACTCTAGAGAGTTATGGCATAGATGGTGGGAGGCTTGGCATCATGGGTGTATTCATGCTACCTCCTTGATTGACTTTTGGGAAAGTTTGGGCAGACCACCAGCAAAGACTCCTTTCCTTCAGGTGGCCTGGTCTATTGGGCCTATTTTCATTCTTTGGAACCTTTGGTTGGAGAGGAACCGTAGAGTTTTTTGTGGTTCCAATTTGGGAAATCTTCAATTGTGGAAGAAGATAATTAGCAGGCTTCAGGAGACTATTTCGGCTAAGTGTGACATGTCTGAAAATCTTGACCCTGGTGATCTTGATATTGTGCGGAATTTGAGCTTGGAGGATAGTAGCCAGGGTTGCTTTGCTGGCAGAAGGCCCCGTCAGGTTCGGCAACGAGTTTGTCGTGCTGGGAAGTGGATGCCTCCCCCGGTGGGGGTCCTAAAGATTAATACTGATGGTTCTTCTCGTGGGAACCCTGGTCATGCTGGTGTGGGAGGTATTGGTAGAGGTAATGATGGTGGTGTGGTCTTTCTCTTCTCTAGTTACAAAGGGCAGCAGTCTAATAATCTGATGGAGGCCCTTGCTATTAAGATTGTTGTTGAGCGTGGATGCTCTTTAGGCTGGAGGAGGATCATCTGTGAGTCGGATTCTCAGATTGTTGTGGATTTGTTGAACAATCAGAGGTTGGATGATGTTAGTTGGCAATTGGCTTCTGTGGGCAGACAGATTTTGAGTCTTTGCAGCTCCTTGGATTCTGTCTCCTTTTGTCATATCCCTAGAGAGTGGAACAAAGTAGCCGATTGTCTTGCGAAATGGGCCTCTGAGAATGTGGATGGCTGGGATATCAGTGGAAAGGATGAGCTTTCTTCTAACTATCTTGAGACCCTCGAGAGGTTATTAGTGGAGGACATGAATAGGTAGTGTTGTTGCTGGTTGGTCTGGTGGTGTTCTTTTTTGGTGGGCCTCTGGCCTTTGCTTTGTACTTTGGTTCTGATTGAATAAAAATTTTACCCCTTCCTTTTTACAAAAAAAAATTAGTCATATATTTAGTCATATATTTAGTCATTAATTTTTGTTAACTGGTCATTTATTTAGTTATGGTAGTCATTTATTTAATCATATATTTAGTCATTACTTTAGTCATATATTTAGTCACTAATTTAGTCACATATTTAGTCATTACTTTAGTCATATATTTAGTCATTATTTTAGTCATGGTAGTCATATATTTAGTCATTGTAGTCATATATTTTGTCACCGTATTCATTTATTTTAGTCATATTAGTCATTTATTTAGTGATGGTTTAGTCATTTATTTGAGTGAATCAATGATTCACGTTATAAATCAAATATAAATTAATTAATTTTCACAAATTTATGCATATAAACTTCAAATATCATAGATATTCAAATATTTTTTGTATTGGATTAACATGAAAAAAAATTATACAATCATCAAACAACGTTATGCATATAAAGCTCAAATACCATAGATACTCAAATGTTTTTTTTGTATTGTATGAAAAAAAAAAGAATATACAAACAACAAACAGCTGCATAACCAAATGAATTACAAACAACATACAACTACATAAACAAAGATCTAAGAAATACATCCTTCACTGCACTCTTGGTTGCCATGGAAGACAAATCCAAGATACAATACAAATTCTACAAACATTGAAGGGAGAAAAGACATGAAAATATATAGTAAATGTAGTTATATTATTTGTGGTGCATATATTGTTTGATTCAGAGTAGCCTTCCCCTCCCATTCCAGTCGGACAACCCTTGAGAGAAGATTGGAAAGATTCAAATGAGAAGGATGGAAACTTCCTATCTAGAAATCTCACTGGTCATGGTCGGATAAAAGTAAAAAGTGCATGTTCACCTCTCCAATTTGATGAGCTGCAACCTGAAAATAAGATTTCAATGAGGGTTTTAGAATATATTTATTAAAATGAAAATACAACCAAGATATAATAATGAGCACATTTAGATTTTTACAATATGGCATCATTTACCTATTTCAACGGTTCTATGAGATTTCCCATTACAGATGCTTAAATCGTTAATGATGTAAAAAAAGAAATGAATTTACTTCTATGCCACTTCACATTAGAAACACTTCACATAAACTCAAAACCCTTAGAAATCAAATATTGAGGAATGATCATCATTTGTTAACAACCTTTTCCACAATCTTTCTATAATAGTTTATCCCACTTCCTTCCCCATGTTTATGCCACTTTACCTATTGAGAAGTCATGTCATAAAAAGTTATGTATGCTTTGGGGCTTGAGACCGATAATGGTGATGGAATGGATTTCAGTCTTAGATCGAAGTACAACTATAAAGTAAACTTTTATCCATTCTTAGGACTATCCTAGAGATGCATAGACCCCTACTTCAGGCTTGAAAAATCTCTCTTGATATTCCCTACATCCTCTAGACTTGGCAAATTTCTTCTAGGAATCCATTGACTCCTCATGGGTCACTTCTTTTATATGCTATAAAAGGCTATGAATGATCCAATTCATGAAAAATGACCAATTGAAGGATCTTTGAAACAGATTGCAGTTGCAATGAGGAAGATAATAAGGTGCATACTAGGAGGTTCAAGACAAATGAAGGAGGTGCAGATGAATCTACACCCAAATTGATTGACTTAGGGCCTACATTAGATATTAACTAGGAAGATCAATCTAAGCATTCAAACAATGTATGTTCTATCAACTATAATGAAATAAAACCTACGAGCCAAAAAGAGTAGATCCATATGTTATAGAAGCCATAGCTTGCTTTCAAAAATAGAGTGAAGAATCATAAGAAAATCTAAAATAATTCTTGAAATAAAAGTAGAAGTAAATAATTTGGTTTGGTTTGTCAAAATTGAAATTTATGTTTCCATATAAATGTTGTAAATAAATAGTTCTAAAGTAAAATAAAATAACTCTCAAGTAAAATAGCTTGAAATTGATATTCTCGGTGTCTTTTAGAAAGATGTATTTAAGATATCTATAATTTTTATTAATATTAATAGCATGTTTCTTATTAAATATAAATTATTTGATGGGTAAATGGCTATCAAATTTAAGTTACTTGGGAATTTTATTTAGATTTACACGGTCATGACGTGAGACTCCTTGATGCCAGTATAGAATGCCTCTCAGAATAATAAGAGTGGGAAACTTGTTTAGGCTGCTAGGATTAAAGTCATCCTTCATTGGACCCCCTTTTCTAGACTGTAACAATTTCTTGTCAAAATATTTTAAGATTAAAAATTAAAGATACTAATGTAGAGATTGCAAATGAAATAATACAAAGAAATTGGTGCTTGAAAGTACTGAATCAAGACACACAAATCAAGCAAAAGACAAAAAAAAACTACAAAGAAAAAAGGAGAAGGTAAGATGAACCAATAGACGAGTTTACCTCAAGATCATTTTGAAGTGGCATTCCTATAAGAATTAGTCTCTGTTTTGCATTCTAAGCAATAGCCATTAAGTTTTTCCTCTTGTAACTACTTTTGTCTTTGAGAGCATGTGCTTCATCCATTACCACACAGCTCCATCTCCACCTCTTCAACACTTTGCGATCATCTTTATGTTGCTCACTGTTTGAAAAACACCAAAAATCATAAGAAAAACTAAATTTTTAGCTAACCAAATTGCATGACAGTATAGCTACACAATAAACTACAATTGTGAAAATGCGTAGTGATGAGTTAAACTGTACCAACTAACCTGTGCCTTTAAAAAATTGTATAGAAACATAACCATTACTAAAGAAACAAAGGTCATACACAATGTCAAGAACAACCTTATGGTGAAGGATATTTATTTTTCACTTCCTTTTCACAAACAAACCTTTCAATGCTAGAGAGAATGCTGACAAACTCCTAAACTTATTCAGCCAAATATTAGTTGATAGAAGCTACTTGACATTTTTCCTACATGAAAAATTCCCAATATAGTTACATTTCTTCCTTGCATGCTCCATTTTTTTCTCTGTCTGAAGATATTTGCTGATAGTAATTTTTTGCTAAAAATTGCTATTCCTCTCCCATATGTCTATAGGCTTCATTTAGGCCTACTAAATCTGGAATTCACAAAGACTTGCCTGGTAAATGGTGAATCTGGTAACTATGATACAACAAGAGTTTGCGTAAGACACATATAGGACAATAAAATATGTTCATGCTAAAAACAAATGATAGTACCAATCCATGAATTGTAATTACTAATTTATGTTCAATTAGAATGGCCTAGTATTAGCTAGCATGCAATTTCCCCAAAAGTAACATGAGCCTGAACTCTAACATCCAAGTCATTGTGTGAACGAAAATTCATTCACAAACAAAGTAGCAAGAGCAATAATGGAAACATCACACTAAAATCATAAACTCCAGAATTTTGATGGTTGAAAACAGACTGATATTGCAATAAATTATAATTCATCACATACTCTTTAAATAATAAATACTAAAAAAAATTGTGTGTGTGTTTAGAACAAACAGTAACTCAGAAAGCACATAAGCAAATTATCAAGTAGTGCACAAGCAAACAATCAACTAGTCACTCTGCCGAGAAGCAACCAATTCAACTCTGTACTGAAAAGAGAGTAAGCCTATATTTTATAGTTATTACTTATTTACAAAAATTTACATCCATGTTAATAGAGCCTAAAGGCTAAAAGTAAAAGTGCATGATACTTGAGAAAATGCAGATAAGGCAATAAAGATTTGGGCTTCTAAGGATCCAATTATGTGAAAAAGCTACCAAAGACAAAAACCCAAATTACAATGTCTACTTTCCAAGCTCTTGATGAAGCCAATGTCTTACCTTACCAAGTTCTTGATGTAGTCACTGTCTCACAATTGTGGTTTGCTGGACAATCCTGTCCAAGGATGTGTAGCTAGGAAGATTGGCATGTGTTGTCATAATCACATGCAAAATACGTCAGAAAAGATACATATAGCATACTTATGTTTTTCCATGAGTAGTTCAATAACTTAAGATCCAAAAAATGGAAATAAATCTATATGAGAAAGTGATACTATCTTTAACATCCTCAATGTGAGATATTTATAATAGAAACTTAGTAACTAAAGCCAAAATAAGTATGCTAACCCAAGATTGCTTGATTTAGTGAATCAACTACATTTTGACAATATTTCATGCTCAAGAGATGAAACATGGGTGACTTTTCAGGGTCCTCATAAGCAAGAAGTGCCATGCAATCCTGCAAAACTAGGACAAATACACTAACAAGTAAGCAACAACTACTCATGCTTTGAAGTACAAGTTGGTTAAACAATTTCAACATTACAATATATGAGCTATCACCAAACAAATTCTTCAACCCTTGTTTCCTAAATCATGCTAGAAAGTCCAAGAAATTACATGTGAATGTACTGAGATGCTTTCTTATTTATTTCTGGCAATGCCTCCAAAACATCATTACTCAACAATTATGAAGGTTCAATAAAATGGCATCATTAAGTGCCTTTGCAGCCTCTCAATCCAACTTGTGAGCCTTAAGCAGGCAAGGAAAACTAAATAATAAAGAAATAATAACCAACCTAATGCTATAAAAAATCAGCTAAATTATATGTTCAATTGTTTGAAATTGTTTATATGTAAAATTCATAACCCTGCTTCTAAATATTTTTTAAAGAAACCCTATTTTTTTAGATTTTCCTATTTTTGATAGTTTCAAAATGTCCATTTCAGAAACTAAACCCACTTTTAGTTTTAGTTAACACATAATTTAAGGAACAAACAGATATAGCTGGCACCCATGAGCATATTTTATTGTGACTAGTACAACACGAGATATGTTTTTTTGCACTTATAGCTAGGGATTAAACAGACTAATGAATGATTTGAAACAAATACTTACTTCTAGTTTCTCAACATATTTATCCCGCTTTCCAAATGGTGTCAACTCAGTCTAAGCAAACTCCAATGCATCTATGCTATTCTTTGTAGATTATCTAACACAAATTTTGTCAAAGTAATGCACTGCCAAACTACACTTGATATCCAGTATCAGATGAGAATTGCTTTTGTCAAAGTAATGCACTGCCAAACTACACTTGATATCCAATATCAAATGAGAATTGCTTAGTGACTGCTAGAGATATTATAAGAAACATTTGAAACTTTCAATATCAGTACCATTTTGGAATAACTCATGCCCCAGGTAACGAATATCTATTATATTCATTTTCAGACCTTGCCACATCAACCTGCACTAAGTGGTCAACAACAAGATCCACATGTACCTACAAACAAAAAATAGAACAATATCAATAGCTGGAAAAAGAAGGAAAATACCATCAATAATAGGAAAAATGATTAAGAAATATAAATATAAAGTAGAATTTAAAGTAATAAAGACTGAAAGAAATGGAAAAAAAAAGTAGTCATAATTAAATAGTAATCTTCAACAACCATCACTGCCTTGGAACCAATAGATAGACTCTACAGTTGGTAGAAACAGGAATTTTGCAATGCTTGTTTTGATGGCCTTTGGAAGTTCCTCTATAATTTCTTGCTTTCTCAAGCTCTCTGGTCTGAACTTCAGGCACATATATGATAAGATATGGTCCCTAAGTATTGGTGGGAGGTATTAGACTTGATAAAATGTATTGTACATGAAACACTATATACATTATATTTATAAAGTAGGAATTGAACAATGTATTGTATAAAACCAATTATCTTTCAAAACTTACAAATGCAATGTCTGTTGATGGAATGTCTAGTTAAATTCCACTGTAACTTACTTTTGTAGAAACAAATTAAAAAAAATGATGAAGAAGGCTTAAATATATTTCAAAAGAAAAAGAATAGCCGCCATCCATGTGCCTTGTTAATGCTTGTACAACTCTGCATTCAAGGAGTCGTGGAGGAAGCTATCAAAGCTTCGAGAAGAGAGATTTACACCTGCCAGTTGCATGGCTTGAAGATCTTAAGGGTTAACATCAAAAATAAAAAATAAAAATCCTATAGAAAACAGGAGAAAAGAGGAAACATTGGCATCATTTGTACAGGGCAAAAACAAGGAATGTGGGGTATTTATTGAGGGATTAACTTCTCAATATGTTTTATATGATCCCACAATTGCAGCGCTCAAGGGATTGCAACAATGTGGAAGTATATGACTCAATTTTCAGTCACCTAGCATATGCATTCTACAACCTACTTCCCTCTCACCTTTTTAAATAGGCCACTGTAGTGGAGATTGTTGTGGGAATAGATTCAAGGTATCTCTCTGCAGGAAAGATTTCATTAAACTACACAGCAAGCCATTTGGTTGGTGGGAACCTAGAGCTAGCACAAATATGCTATATGTGATATTAGGTATTTTTATATCAAATAATTGCAGTTGCTGCATGTGAAATCCTTTTATTGCTTGTTTATATATCAAAAAAAATATTTACATTTACTTGATTTAACCTTTGAGAAAGAGGCAAATTGTATTATTTATTAAGCTTTTGAAAAATTACATTTAAGAAGGTATTTTCTACAAGGAAAACTTGATTGCAAATGAAAATTGTTAGCTTGAATACAAGGATGGAATAAACAAATTTAGAAGCAAAAACTTATTGAAGTTTAACATTAATGCTTATGCCCATATAATTTGAGCCTTCACTGCTTTCCCACTCTCTAATTTTTGAAGGATTTATATCAAGGCAACACCTGTTGAATTTTCCTTTGAAACCCTAGAAACCCTCATTTTCGTTCTTAAAGATTACAAATTAACGTAAGGTCTACCAGTCAAATTCTGATTTGAATCCCTCATGTCATTCTTGCTGAACTTTCAAAGTCTTAATGAATACAAATTAATGTAATGTCTACCAATCAAATTCCGATTTGAATCCCTCATGTCATTCTTGTTGAATTAGACCTGTTTGAGGCTCTGTGTATTTGAATGGCCATTTGGAGAAAACCCTCAAATTGTGACCTTTGAAACCCTGTTTTGAAATCCAAAATAGCTTAACTTTGTCATTTCAAAATTAGACAAGCTTGAGGCTCTGGATGAACATCCATTGATACAATAACCTCATATTCTGAATGGTTGCAAATTAAGTCTAGCCTCTGTTAAGTTTTGCTCTAAATCCCAATAAATTCTCAATTCTTCAGAATTAGATGAATTTAAGGTTCTTGTGAATGCCCGCTGAGCCAAAACCCTCAGAATACATGTAAATCAAGGTCACGCTGTGTAATTGTGTCTCAAACTCTTACAAATAAAGTTCACTATAAAGACCCAACAATGATGTTCTGGCTTCTGCGATTGCTGCACTACAAAAGGTTAGCTCAAATATTGAGTCTCTTTTGTTTGGCAGTGACATTGATTGCAGTGATGTTGAAATTGTGGTGGAGGGTCATGACCCTTTTTTCAAAGAAAAGTTATTTTCTGGTAACAGCCAGGTTGGAAATTCAAAGATACGATATGAATTGAAGGATTGGGTGATGCAGGGAAATGTTGGCTATCAAGCCTTTATGATATTGCTGGGTTATTTGTATTGTGGGAAGGTGAAGGCACCACCTTTTGAGGTTTGTTTCTTCTATTCCATTTTTTGCCTCAGTCATCAGGAGTGTTGATACCTTGACTGCAATTTTATAAATGATTTGAACACTTTTGCTTTGTTGTAATCATAGAATGCTAATTTGAAAGCATTTCTTGGATTGGATTGCAGGAGATTATTTCTGGTTTTGGAAATATAGTAGACTAAATTATTTCTGATTTTGCAGGAGATTATTTCTAAATTGGTGAGTACTCTTTCATCATTTTGGTGAGTACTCTAATGCTTAACATTGTATTCATAGTTATTAACTATATTGTTGGGAAATTCTCTTCCTGCTCCCTTTATTACGGTATATTTGTCTTTCTGTGAGGGGCAAGAGAGGGGTCCAGTTATAGAAGTTGCATGCCTTCTCACTACCCTTACTCATGAACCCTAGCAACTTTGAAACTATAAACATGTGCTTGATTAGGAAATTGCTCCATAGGTAAATTGGCTCATCCACTGGACCATATATCTTTGGATATGATGGACTATCCTCAAGTTTTAAAGCATTTTTCTTTTTGTCCCAACAACTTGGGAAAGAACCATTTTCTTAACAAATGCTTCTATTTTAGTTTGGTGAGAAAACACAATGGTTATTATATGTTGGAAACTTGAGCAGCAGGTTGTTTGTCTTTCAGTTCAAAATAATGCTCAGTGCACTCCAAAATTCATGCGGAATCATTTTTGATATTCTGGATTATTTACATACAACAGAGGCATCATGGCAGCCAATATTAAAATGTGATCGATGTGTGATCCATTATTGACTTGGAGAGTCCAAGAATGATTTATAGTAATCATGTCTATGCTACATCCCAATGCCTACATGATGTAAATTAGTTATACATACCCTTAATGCAATACATTAGGGTCTTTTCACTTAAGAAGTTCCTTGCACTTGATCTGCGTCCATTTGCAAATGCATCTTCATACACAGTAGTGGAAACCATGTCATTGGCAAAGGCACTTGTTCTTTTTCGTCAGTTAGGTCTCCGTCACCTTTGCGTGCTTCCTAAGACTTCTGATGTAGGCACATTCCTTAATCTTTAGTTAAATCTTTATAAAACTGACCCATTCTTGTACTTAGAGGTTTTCATTGGGGCTTGGGGCTTTGGGATTTCCCCACGCTTATGTGAGCTATATATAAAATCTAGCCGTTAATTTCTTAGGAATCAAGTTGTATGTACTATGATATACTCAGTGAAATAAATTAGGGGGGACACGCCCATAAAATAGCTCTGCGTTTCTTTTAATGCTTCAGCATTTATCATCTGCTTATATCTATTTAAATTCTGCGATCCACACAATTCATATGTTTTCACTGCTACATGAAGATCTGTTATGTCATTTCTGCAATGCTATATTGTTTGTTGATATTACAAAGCTTATATGCATTCTTTTGATTCTGCTATGTTCTACTGTTGATACTGAGAAAATCAGTTAGTATTTCTAATTTTCTATAAATTCTGCACTTGCGGAGTTATTAAACATTGTAAGTTCATTCAAAAAACAACACTCATTTCTCAAACCACCTTTTACTTGTTTATTCTGAATTGTATAAGCTATTGGGAGGGACATTATTGGTTTGATATATGGTTGAGGAAGAAGGTCAATGTTCATATATCTAAATCTATGAAAAACAATTGGTTTATTTTTAGTTTGATGTTGAGACATCTAATCATATGAAAAATAATTGGTTAGTTTTCTCTGTTGAGGTTGTATAGCATAAAAGATAAAAGATTGTTTTTTTAATGTGAAGTGGTTCAATTACTTCAATTTGGAAGTCGTTTCTTATTTGATTGTGGCACAGGTACCTTTGAAGTTGTATGTTGATGAAGACGATATAATGAGGCTCCCGGATACAGGGTAATATTTAAACAACTGAATTTTGCAAGTTTCTCCTTGAGTATCTCTCAGAGGAGGGTCAATTCAATCCAAGGAGCCTTCTCTCGTATTTTTGGGTGGGGATCCTCCATTCTTTTCTGATTTTGTTCCTAGCTTTCTTGTGAACCTAGTGTATCTCTTCTTATGTAACGTTTATGAGATTTCTATATCTTTGAACAGTGCACTCTTGTTTTGCAGCATGGTAAGAAAACAGTTATAACTTTGGGCTGCAGTTGAAGACAGTGCTAAGGGAAGATCATATCAGTTTTGCATAAACTGTTTTGGGTTGTCTCATTTTCGGCTACTAGGCATACCATTCTTGGATGTAGTATCATATTCCACATCAATCTTTTATCAGACATTAACACCCAAGCTTGGATACCTCTTTGCTGATTTTTTAGATGTAAATATTGCAAAATATGAGTGGAGCCTAAGAATGGAAAGATTTCTAGTAAAGTAAATGCGCCTTGAAGTAATTAATAATAAAATCTAGAAAGACTATAAATTTTACTGAAATATTAAAATGCAATAGAGTGTAACATACTGAAGGTGTCAAATATAAAAAGATTAAAGCAATAAAGCTGCAAAGTCAAAGGAGTTCCAGGATTACAATCCCTGCCAGGTTAATGGTAAGCTGTAGACCATTTCTTGTCCTCGGGAAAAAAAAAATCTGAAATATTTAGCATATTTTGTTTTTCTTGGAAACTACTTGCAATCTCGTACTTCAGATAGAAATGTACATGATCATAAACCAAAAACCAGCTAAAGATCCTTAACCCTTACTAATAAGTGCAGATACCACTTCAAAATCTCAAAACTGCTAAGCTTTTGTAATTAATCTGCAGTACACCTTTCACCTTAAACAATATAATAACCTCTAAATTAGATTTGCCAATATATGCACTCAACAGTTTAGTAACCCTAAATTACTTCCCAACCCACCTTAACTCTTAAGCCAATTCAACCCTTAAAAAAATTAGGTATATATTTCCTCCCCAGACTTCATTTCCCTGAAAATAAGTGAGATAGTTCACTCTTGAACTCTGCCAAAAGTTTGATAGCTCACTCTTGGAGTATGACAAAAGTTTGATAGCTTCTCCATATGCATTCCTGAAAAACACTTCGAAAGCTCAAAATTTATGCAAATTGCATACCAGCATCTACACCCAGCCAACATTTTTGCCCTCCAGGATAAGGAATGATAATTTTCCCACTATCTGAAGATTTCATTTGTCTTTTCGCTCTTGATTTCCACAATGGTAGGCTGTTCACTCTTCAACCTTCGCAGTGTCTTGGAGATGTCTGCTTGCTTGAAACCTCCTATGCTCTGAAATTGATTACCTCCTTGCAATGGTTCCACAAACACCAAACTCTTTATCAAGTATTTCATCAAACAATTAGCCACAATTTGGACAATAAAATCTGATTACAAATATATTGTTGTTCTAAATTTAAAGATTGATTTTATCTGATTTAGTTCATCACCTAAGCTAGGTTCATCAGGGTTGTGTACAACTGTAATCCTCAGAAAGTAACTTGGATGGCCTCTCAATTGTGGTAGGTTTTCCATTTCTACATCTCACAATTTGCATTCCTCGAATGGCTTTCACACTGTATTTTTTTTTCAGGGTGATTGTGTTGTGACAGTTTTCTAATAAAGAAACAAGAATTTTGATCTTCAAATCAATAGTCTTCTACAATTAGTAATCCTGCCCTTCTGTTTTGTTTCCATATGCAAGAAATAGATACTCAATCTTCCTTGGTTTGTACAACACCTCTGAAATTTGATTTTATTTTTTGTATGAATTTTTGCCGCTACTTTTAAATAAAATTGTCATTCTTGAAGATATCTTCGCATTTTCAATAATGTCAAATCTCTGGCCCATTACTCACCATTATCAAAGTGACTGCATTGCTCATCAGAAGCATGGATATCTCCTTAAACGTTGAATGGTATGGGTGGTATACAATAGCTGTCTTCCTAGCAATGTTAAGTAGATCATTTTAGTAGTTTGTATCATCATTATGATAAAATCTTTATACTCTTAGTGGATGCCACATTGACTATGCTACCTTCTTTATCACACCTAATATTCTTAAATCTCTTTAGTTTGTGAGTTGGATAGACTGCATTTTCTTTGTCAATTTTGGTTTCCCAAGTTCCTATCCAATTGATTTCAGAAGATAATGAATAATGATCCCCATACACAATGCTTTGAAGATAATGAATAATGATCCCCATACACAATGCTTTGGATATGGATATGATTTGAAAGAAAGTCTACATGGGTATCTTTGGATAAACATCCAAATTATTTGTAATTATTTTAGTTTTAACACTTATTTTACTTTTAACACTAAGGCCTTCAATGGTTTGGATGCATTACCTTAACTGATGCGTTCCAGCTGCTTCTTTGTATGTTCAACTGCAAACACAGGATCACTAAGTAAAAATAACAATTTTAGTTCTCCCAAAAAAAATCAACTGCAAACACAAAATCAATAATATTCAACAAATTATAAAAACCTATCAGCGTATTCCTTGCAGCTCCGCCGGCTGCAAGTGCTAGTTTCTATACATGTGTTGATTGAATCAAGTTTGAAGCAATTGGTTGACATAAAATCTTATTGGCAATATATGTAATTGTTCAACAACAATTATTACTTTGAATTTAATATCTTTTCCAAGGTTGCAACAGTTCATCCTTAGAGGCTTGACAAATTCTAAGATTAAAATAATAGTTGTTAGTTAGTTCAACCATTTGGTTCCTTAAAAATATTGACTCCTTTTAGTTTGAATCTACACAAATTCTAAGATTAAAATAATAGTTGTTAGTTAGTTCAACCATTTGGTTCCTTAAAAATATTGACTCCTTTTAGTTTGAATCTACATTAGCATCATGTTATTCACTGATTTCCATACTTTATTAGTGTTTAATTGGGTGGTTGTTACAGTATCGCTGATATAAAACTTACCATCTATTATGACAATATAACTTGGTAGATAAAAGAATATGTGAAAACCAAAGCCAAATTTGGCAAATAAAAGGAATATGTGAAAACCAAAGCCAATATGGACTACTGAAATCTATGAATAGTATTGATCCTCATCAGGCCATTAACCTTCATTTGAATGCAACACCCCAATCTCACTTTACTCTTAACTTCATAGAAGTAGCTAGAAATGCACTGCAAAAGAATTAACTACCAGAGGAGCAAGCTATATGCAAATACAGATCAAAAGATTGCATTATTTATAAAGTTATATAATTGTCTTAGCTGTTGTTTCACTAAATATATTATATAACTCTTTAACATAATTTTCTATAATGTTTTAATCAATATTTACATAAAATACAATTATTAGAATTAACATATCCAACTTCTTTATGTATCCTCTATGATCAACCATTAGACTCAAGACAGTTTATCATGAAATTTCAAATGATGTAACTTGCATTCCACTAAAATGAATACTCCAACCCACTTTAGTTATCTATTTTAATTTACTCCTCTATATTGTTGCAAAATGCAAATGGATCATAGTTTCTCACAGATGAATCCAAAAACAAGATTCCTCAATTAAGGATACAAAATTTGTGCGAAGCTTCCTATCTCTACCTGTGTGAGTTTGGTTTTATCATACAGCCATTTTTCCAGAACCCTATGACGAACCAGCCTGTTATCAAGAGGCTCTACCAATCTTCTGTATGCAGAGCCAACATCGATCCATTTATTCCTGATTCTGAAGTCACTGGGCAATTTATGATTCTTCACCATATTCACCATATTAATAATGCCATCCTAGAATTTTTGTAGAGATATACTAATCAAATTAACCTAAGACTCTCTCTTTCTGTCTAGGCCTCTGAAAGCATTGTAGTAGCCACAGACTATTTTATAGTTTCCCTCACAGAGTCTCTTAATGTACCATTCTAGCTGTGCCATCTTACTTTGGTTTTAAGCTATGGAGGGTTGCTGATGAGAATTGGGGTTTTTATCTTATTATTTTTCAGAATAAGATTCTAATTTCAAGGAATACACGGGCTCTTGATTTGGAAGATACGGATTCTATATTCTCTTTCTAATTTTTGCTCATTTTCAACAGTCAGAATGAAATTTATTGGAGTTTAATTGTTTTTGTCCTGTTTCAAAATTGTTTGGAAATTTCTGTAGATTGGTGAAAATAACACCACGGCTATGAGTCTTACAATGTGATCATGTTCAAAGCTTGTATAATCTTCATGAACCGAAGTTCCAAAACTGTATTTTAAAAGAGGAAGCTTTAGCAACCTTTCACATCATCCACACAATATCTTGCGATGTTGTGTCATGTTTTTACTGTATCAACTAGGGGGTTCAACTAGTAGTTACTGAATAGCTTGGATTCGTCTATTTTTATTTCCCAAATTGCTACAAGGTTGAGGTAGAATTCTTTTCATGAAATTCTTTAGAAAATAATTACTTTTGGATTAATAATGAACATAGATTGTTTGTGAAAGAGGTTGTGCTAGTTGATTGCTTGTGCAAGATGAAAACTATGGATGATTTTTTTCAAGTGATGTACATAAATTAGATAAAGATATAGTGCTGGAATCATATTAAAAATTCAATAAAAACTAACATGTAGATTTGAAAAGTATGGTTAACACAAAGCCCAATCTTGTGTAGAGTGTCCTACGCCATTGCTAGAGCATGTTCAGCATTTGCTACAGATGGATCAATGATCCTTGTGTTACCATGAGCATCTAGGAGGTTCTCTAGAATACCACAAACAATAATAGTGTTACAACAAGTACCGCAATCCATGAGAGTGGTGTTGACATTACCACAAGAACCTTTGTTGGTAGATCCTCCTAGATCAATTAATATCCACAAATTTACACAAAGGATAATGGATTGAAGATAAATACTAGTCCAATAGGTCAAGAGAGAGTCAAACCTAAAACTATTTAAATAATAAATATAATAACTTATATGTACTATATACCATTGTTACCAGATCTGGCTTGTCCGAATTTATAAGAAACTTTCCAAAAAAAATTGACCTCTCAAACAAATTGAATTTTTGAAACCTAGTAAAAATGCTAAACACAGAGAAGCCAATTGATATCAAAAATACAAATAATCCTATACATGTTCACAACTCATTCAACCTCTATCTCATAACTACCGTAAAATATAGAGCAATGTCTTTTAAAACAAATGGTGCCATCTCACCTTTGATACCACAAGTGATAATAAATGGAACCAATTTCCCATTGGTACCAACCATGTTTGACCAAAGACAACAAACGAGATTATCTATCTGGGAACTAGGCTAATTCTTCATCTTGGCATAAACCTATAACATATTTTGATTACAAAATTCCTATCTCACACCAAAAAGATCATCATAAATGTTAATTTTTTATTTAAGTTCCTTTAATAAGGCCCAAGGCATTGTCCTTCAAATTGAATCTAACACAATTTTTTTATATTCATATTCTTCAGTATGTAATGTGATATAATTATTATTAATTCTTAATAAATGCCCATATAAAGACACACATAAAGACTAATGCCCACACCTCACAAATACTAAATTTGAGAATCCTGTGCACTTCACCCATGAACCCTAAGGGTACCCTTGCAAGTTTGGGCATGAACATAGCCACTTTGCATTAAATAGTACATAGGCGTATATGAAATAAAATGATTTGCAACAAATAGAACTTTAAACAGTTTTATTGGGTGTCAAAAGATCTCTTAAATCCTAAGTTACCGGATTCATACCCATAGGCCTCGAACCCGGTTCGGGTATGCACTTGGTTCGGGTTTGTTTGTGGGTTCGTGCTGGGTATGCACAGGGTGCATGCCCAACACTGTGGGTTCGCCAGGGTTCGTGGGTGCACGAACCCTGGCGAACCCACAGTGCTGGGCACGCACCCTGTGCGTACCCAGCACAAACCCTGTGCGTACCCAGCACGAACCCAAGCGAACCCGACGAACCCATGGGTCAAGTAAAAAAAAATGGGCCCAAACATGATTAAAAAACATTTTTTTAAAAAACAATTTCCCCCTAACCCTAAAATGGCATTGATTATAGTATGTACTTGATCATTGATCATTTCATAGTGATGATTTCCATTGTGATAATTCAATGTGTAATGCAGAAGCAAATCTGGGAATCAATACTGAGCCATTCCAACTTTCAAATATGATACACAATAGATAACTGCTCAGAAATTAATATCAGACCTATACATACTCAGAATAACCAACAAAGAGCATATCACAGTCTGTTTGTAGCAGCAAATACATTGATTTATAACAGCAGATAATAGAATGAACAGCAGTTACAAGTAATACAATGAGTTTGTAAATATCTCAGACCTAGGAATGTGTTTGCCAGGGTAAATGTATGATGAATCTTGCTCAATCAATAATCAATGATCGTGAATATTTATCTTTAGCATTTGGCATTGATCAATGATCAAGTATCATACTATGAAATGATTTAGTTTTACAATTCTATATATTTCTCTTATTTTTTTGTATATATAATAAATATTTATATATATATATATACACACACGCACCCATACATACCCAAACCCCTAAAAAAAAATTTCACGTACCCACATACCGGGTTCTCGTCCCTTAACCCGTCCCCGAACCCGAACCGGTAACTTAGCTTAAATCTTATATCAAGCTACTATGGAATTCGTGCAAAATTCAAACTACTGATCAAACAACTAGAGGACTTGAAGTGTGGTCCGTGAAGGAAAAAATCTTATACTTCTATTTCAAAACAACCCTAATCTGTCAAACTAAGCAAATAATAATTTGATTTGGTCTACCTTAGAAACTGTACCAAATTAACAAAAAGAGGACCACCCTGATTGTGAAGCAAAAAAATTATGATGAAAATTTGCACTTCCTCCACTAGTTCCTTAAGCCATTCTAGAACTAGAGTAGGCTCACTTCTATCCATACCTACTGTAGACCATTGTCCTCAGAAGAAAAGGGCTCCAATCTCTCAAATTCCAATGAATAAACTCACTTCCTTTACACAGCAACCAATCCTAACCCACATTGTCCTAGGAGTCACAAATTTGGAGTCTTTCAAACTCAAACTCTCAAATTCATTTCATCTCCAAAGCAATTAATGTATCCCTAACCCACAACCTCAATGTCACAGTGTAAGACTCTGAATTGCTCCCTAACAACCCCCTTAAAATCCCCCCATGATAAACAATATCAAGGCATTATTTCCCTTTTATCTATATCTCTAAAATGTTTGTATTGTGTCGAGTTTTAAACTAAAGTTATCATCCTCAGCAGTCTTAAGTGAAATACATTTCAGGTCTTGTCTATTATCTTTGTCTTGTCATCCTTTGTCCTTTTCTAATCTTTGCAAGATCATAGAATTGAGCATTTTGAATTGGATGAATAAAGTTCTTCAAAATCAAACTTTGATAAAGGGTCCACTTGACTATGTAAAAGATCATTGTCCAAGACAATATTTAAAACACCATTCACAAGTGTGCATCTAGAGTCAAAGGTGTGCCAGTTACAAGATGGAAGAAGTCAAAAAAATGAGATCCAAAAGTGCAATACAAAAATGCATTTGTAGAAGCGAAGACTCACCTAAATGAAGGCATTCAACTAACACTTGGAAAGCATATCAACACTTTATGGAGAGAACTATTAAGGAGAAGATCAACAAGAGGTCACTCACATCATACTTCTACTCAAGCAAGCAACTACTATTGGTGGCTTCACTCTACAACCCATTGCATTGATGAGTGTCATAATTACCAGTGACACCTTGACAGCCTTGGCACCAAAGAAGCTTGGTCAAAAGCTTCACATTCACCAACCATTCTAGACTTGAAGGCATCCAGTAACGATCATAGAGCACACAATTTCAACCACACAACAACTAGAGCACCAAATTCAAGACATCGTTAGGAGCAGTGATGTTTTCTCGTATTTCATGATTTTTTTAGAGTCATGCTAGAATTCCCAATAGCCACACAACTAGTCCACATCTTTTCATCACTAATTGCCCTATTTTTCATCCTTGCTTGCACTCGACCTCTTCACTTATTTATAATTGTTTATTTCCTATCACTTATTGCTATACATTATTTCTAGCCATGCCAATGCTAGAATTTCATACAAATTGGATATTCAATTCTTGTCAGTTTCCTTTACCTAATAAATTCTTACTAAATTCCTAAATTGGCAACTCAATGATTGCAATGTTCTTACGTTGCTCACTCACTATTTTCAAAATCACATCAAGTTCACCAAAAACAAATGCACTTAGAAACGGTCACTTTAGGAAATCCCTAAAATTATAGAGGGGGGCCAATTTAAGTAAACTTCCCTAAGAAAATCAAGAATGAACAAAAAAATTCACCAAGTACACTCAGATCCCTGGAGGCACCCATACCAAACCAGTCCAAATTTGGATCACAGCTCAGATTCTTCCTAAGTACACCCTATGCACACCCTAAGCCAGTGTATTAGGCTTGGATATGCCTCAGATGTACCTAAGTTGAATGTACAGACTGGAGTACATGCCTTTGCATTCCCAGGGCAAACCAGGGGAAATTTGTTTAAAATATTTTTCTTAAAGAAGAAGATTTTTAAAAATAATAGCCAAAAAGTGCATTCAAAACCTAAACCACCCTGAAAAGTGTCTTTTATATCACTATCAAAACAAAAAACAGGAACATAAGACTTGTTCATACCTCTCATTCCTTATTCACTCATAATTCATTCTCTTCTCATTGCTCAAGGTTGTTAATTTTTAAATGTTCAAGCATTGCAGAGGCATTAATTATAGGCTTCAAGGAGTGTTAACTGCTACATAGATCAAAATGTTTGTATTGAGGAGAATCATCGTTTAATGTAAGTTTTTAATAAGTGAATCCCCCATGCATATGCTACTCATAGCTGTGGAATTTCCTTCAATGTTTACATTGTATGTGTGTGTTTGTAATATTGTATGTGTGTGTTTGTATGTATGCATTACAAGTCCCTTCCATGTAGCTTCAATGGAGCTCAAAAAAATAACCAATCAATTCTGGAAGGATAGAATAAATGGTTAGTCCCAATATATCATGCACATGAATAGAGGATTTGTTTGCAGATTTTTAGCTACACAAATCGATAAGTGAAGTTACCTCATTAGAAGTTTTACTGATGGTTGATAGATCATTGGCTAATGACAATCCCCAAATAGCCTTTGGTAACAATAAGCCAAGAAGAGCCCCTGGCTCATACATAAACAGTGCCAATGAGGGATGAGCATACCTGCATTCCAAAGACATGTCAATTAGAAGTGAAAATAAATGGTTCTAACATTCCACAAAAGACCCACGTGTGGTTCTAGAAAGAAAGAAAAGAGTATGAAAAGTTGAGTAGAAAATTTCCATGGCATTCATGCTGCAGCTGACAAAAAAGGAAGCAATATATTCACTTAAGTACAGAGATATATTCATATGTCCATGACCCCCAGACTGCAGTCTAAGAGGACAAAAAGAAAATCAAGTCTTAAGGAGGATGGTTTCTAAATAAAAATTTAAAAAGCATTCACTATCATAAGGAAGACAAAGACCTCAAGCACATCAAGAACATAGATACCGAAGATTCGGATCAGGATTACTTTAATGTTGCCTTGTTGTTTTTCTGTAACTTTCTCATTTTTATATATTTGAACTTGAATTTTCAAAATTGGGGGAATTTTAACCACTTTAGATGATTAAGCCTTGAGAGTATGACAACAAACATGTTGACTAACTGCCTGTGCATACGAACAAACAATCTAGCCTTACTTAGATAGGAGCATCCATTATACAACCAATCTTCAAGCAGCAGATCATGCATTGATGCTCTTGGGTGCAACTCTAAGTTGCAACTCATAATGTCCAAACTCGTAATTTGCTGGAAATCATGCATTGCCTGCTAGATTTTCACCATCATCAAATGGAAATTTTCCATTCTGCTATGATATATTTATTAAACTTCAATAGTAGAGGATGTGTTTCTAGATGTTTACTCTTACAACATCTTGGAAACCTATAAATGGGATTGGACTAGCTGCTTGTGTATTGTGAAATTATAATCTAGCTTCATCTAGATGTGATCATATCTAAACTATGTGATATATTCAAGGAGTAGATCAGCCATTGTTGCTCTTAAGTACACCACTAACTCACAACCAGTATTGTGAATACATTCATGCCGCCAGTGATCTTGTATTTCACATCTGGCTACTTCTCAATATTTGTTGCAATCATCTCCGTTAAGAGCACTCTCAACATGTGGGACAAGCTATTGTCAAATAACAAGATTCCCTTCACAATGTACTTCAATAACTACAACATAAAGGAGATTGTCTCTCTCAAATGACCCACGAAATGATGCCACATGGTATTTCTAGAACTTACCAAGTGAGATGACAAAGTGTGTACACTGCACTATATCCAATGACCCAAGCAGTGGTTATTGTTCAAGAAAAATGGCCCTCTTTAGTAAAAATCAAATTATTTATAGATACATGCATTTGAACTTTAGAGAATTTCTGAGCATGGCCCACACTGCAAGGCCAAACATGTGGGGATTCTCATGTATAGATTTTTCTCCTTCAAGGAATAACTTATCCATAGTCATTTATTTGCACAAATATGATATTGTTCAATCTTGAATGATGCCTGACAGAACTATACATGGTTTGTAATCACATTTCCTCTGTCCAAGTAGTAAATGCTTAAAAAGTTAAAGGTACTTGTGAGCTAGGAGGATCCCCCTTGATTGTGATTATTACCAAGTAAGAGGAAATGCGAGGAAATAAAATGTCATTAGTGTAGATGACTACCCATTCTTATTTTATTATGCTGGATAAAATCTAGAATATGGAGGATAACCTCTCCTCTATGAAAGGATAAATCCTTGGCCTGAAAGAAACTACAATGGACCAAGAGAAGGTTCTAGAAATGGGGGACTCCCTACACTTCAAGGATGTACAAATTCAAACATTGGAGACCAGGTTTGGAAGAATAGAGATGAGGAAGCAAATGAAATGTTCATGCACTTCCTGAAAGATGAGGTGATAGTGCTGAGGATTTGAGCTTGTCAATATTTTCCAAGAAATATTCATAAAACTAAAACTTATTGGGGAAGAGGAACCTAATCATGCGAATAAGGAAGAGCTGAAAAGTGAAAACTAAATTACGAGTTGCATATCCCTCCAAATTATCTTAGATTTTGAGCTTATTAGAAAAGCTCAGGTGTGAACTGGGCCTAGCCAAAATGCATACCGGTACCCTCCAAATAATGTGAGCAATTCTAAGGTATGCATATAGCATTTGTCTTTTTGGAATGATGTGCTATTCTATCATTCAGAATGGATATTAGCCAAGCACCACTTTCAAGCTTCCTTGCAAAGACAAAGAAACCCAAACACCATCTATGTATCCATGATGGAAACATCAAAAAGGATAAGAAAGATGGATAGGAGCATGGAAACCTCTTATACTTTTCTTTGTTGTACTGAAGAGAATCAGACCAGAGAAATTCAGATTTTTAAATGCATTATATCATAAATCATAAGTATGGATCAAATATCTGGTATTCTGAAAAAAGGTGGTAGCACTACTTTTACATTAACCACAATTGTAGCCACTTGAAAATGAAAGATATACAACTAAAAATTACATCTGCACTTACTTGGAAGACATCCACGATTATGGAATCATTGTGTGCAATATGGTTTTCCCAGTATTCGTCTGCTACTTCCTCATCTGGTCGCCCATCTGCATCCCTCGACTTAATGTATGGCTTGTGTTTCACCCCAATTTAAATCCTCATGAAGTGCATCCAAAAAAAATGCTAGAAGCTCCTGGAAAATACATGTGCATTGCAAACAAATCCCACTATATTGAATTAGCTTATAAATCAAACCAAAAAATAGAAGAAATTTCCTTAATTCATAAATTGATTGATCTATATAGTCATTAAAGGTAAATTCCTAAATAAAAACACTTACAGTATTTTTCTTCATAATAGAACCATAAGTGTAATCTTTGTTAATTTATTTTATAGCTTGCATGGATAAAACTAATAGGATATACTAACTTGTGAATCATGTTGATTATAACCACTAAAATGAGGTGCAAAACGGGCAAGTTTTCCCTTGAATGGACGAGGTGCAATTGGTGTCCTTCCAGGAGCCCATAGTTTCCGTAAGAGCTCCCCAAAAGCTAAAGAAAGTTCACCCTACATGAGTATGCAGGCAGAAACTGATACCAACTAGGAGGGAAAAATATGTAGCAAAACTGCATTCCAAAACAAAACAATGAAACTGTGCAATGCATATAATTTTCCACCTTCCTTTAATGAATAACTTAACATCTGGAATTTTTGTCTATGGTTTGACAAGGAAAAACATCAATTCACTAAGATAAGATCAAATTGGTTTTAGATACTTACAACCATACCCAAAGGATTCTACCAATTTATTTCCTGGGTATAATCTTCTCAAAAGTATCTCACTAGTTCGGGTGTATGAACTAGACACTGAATAACACTATTCATGAAACAAGTGTTCCCTAGGTTTTGTAGTCCAGTTAAACCTGCTGAACCTCCTCTGACACTGCTGTTGATAATCCCGTGCCCATTATCCAATTCCCTTAATGGTGAGTTTAGAAGTTGACATTGTGATAATTTTGGACTACAACTTCTCGAAACTCCCTTGCTTATAGATGGTCCACCTACAATAGATATGCCTGACCTAGAAGGTTCTATAGGAACAAAAGTAATATCTTTTCTTCTTGAACCATTCTCATGTACAAAGCTTTGGCATCCATCAAACCGAGATCCATTCCATTGTACCTCCAAAAGAATCTAACAATAGACGTAACCTATTAGATAAACAATCTTAAATAAACCTTCAAAAGTTGTTCAAGGTTAAAGATAACTACATTGTGAATTGCAGCTTAAAGAATCTTTAAAAATTATAACCTCAAAGCAATGTGCCAGAAGCATAAGAAAACTAAGTAGACACAAGAATTGAGGGGATCATTATAACCTCCTAAGATGATACCAACATGAGCTCCCATACTAATGTCTCAATGTTTATGTTATGCCTTGCACATTTTATTAGGCTAAACCAAAATGATAGTTTAAGTTTTAACCACCAATGACCATGACCAATATTAAATAGTAGATACTAGGTTTTTCACAGGATATCATAAATTATTATATTCATTTGGGATAAAGTATTACTCTAGCACAAGAATCCTGCATTTAAAAAAATTGTGATTTTGATTTTTTTATGGCTAAGGAGGGATCCTAGGATGCAAGATTAAGCCTAATATTACAAGAAGAAGACAATTATGATAAGAATAATATGCAAATTGTGTGACTTAGCTGCAAAAGGTTTTGATACAATTAAGATTGGTTCATTTTTATGTTTGGAGGTGGCCCATATAAGGAATTTGGTTGTTCTGTACTGGTTGTACTCAATTAGAATTTTATCATTCTTCTTGATTCCATAATTTGGTTTGCAAATTTTTCAGGAAATTTTGTTTTGATAATTTCCAGATTTTGGTTTGGTTTATTTCATTGGTATCAAAGCTGTGATTATACAGGACTGTGCTGCTATAACCACATGCCTAGAATGGATTCACAACAAGGAAGATATGAAAAAGGCCTTGAAACAGGTCACCAAAAGCAGTTTCCAGCCTCTCGATCAGAATATGGACAATATGAGCAGGGTTCTAAGACAGATGACACAAACAATGCAACAACCATTTTTTCAGTAGAAGCGATAAATTCCATTCCCATCACTCTTCACATAAGGCTGAAATGTTGTATAGTCATCGGTGTAGACCCCAAAGACCTCATTTTTACACTCCAGATTCTGATGTACTAAGCAATTGAAATGTTCAAACAAAGATCAATTATTGGAAGCATTTTTACCATCAAGCATTCAAAACAATTCAAGCATACCTTCTGTTGATCCAATTTTATTCAACTATACATTGCCACAAGGTTTGAAGAAAGAAAATTGTTTTAGCATGGATTGAAGGAGCAACTACAAAAGAGGTTGAATCTAGGGCATCATTGGTAGTGATATTGCAATTTCTTCAAAGAGGTAAGTCATTCTATCATTTTTTTTCTCCAATTTTTTTCCAAAGCTTAAAGTAAGAAATGTCTGTTTTTTTTTTTTTTTCAATTTAAAGTTGCATTAAATCTTAGAGATTGCAATTTCTTCAAAGAGGTAAGTCATTCTATCATTTTTTTTCTCCAATTTTTTTCCAAATCTTAAAGTAAGAAATGTCTGATTTTTTATTTTTTTTTCAATTTAAAGTTGCACTAAATCTTAAAAAAACAACATGAGCATCAATGAGAATGACAGTAGTGACAATGACGTGGAAGAAACTCAAATAAATGTAAGGGTTTCAGCCTCATTAGAGTGTGGAAGTGTTGGGGTGGAGATGAATAGCCAAACAATCCATTTGAGTGCCCTTCAAAAATATTGAAAACTTATTCAAAGGGACCTTATAACAGAAAAAAAAAATCTTATCCAACTTGTGACAGTCCTAGATACCAAGTAAGAATGTGATTATTACCAAGTAAGAGGAAATGTGAGTAAATAAAATGTCATTAGTGTAGATAACAACACCAAAACAATATAGTCCCACGAATTGGGTAGTGATAATGGTAGGGTTACTTCTAGGAGTGTACATTTGTGCATGGCCTGTATTTAAAATTTTGAAGAAAAAGCGGCAGTTCAAGCTTATCTAGCTCAGCATTTGAGATTGAAGTTAAAAGTGACCTTTTTGTTAAAAAAGTGATGCACTAATACAGAAACAACCTTCGCTATGTTATATTCAACAAGGTATAAAACAAGCTGTAAACTATGGTTTTTGAGTCCCAGAGAAACGTTTCTCTCTTGACCATACCATTACCCCTGTCCTTCCTCTTAAGCATTCTTGTAGTGAATAAATCAGACTATATGCTAACTTAAAATTTGGCCTACATAACATCTTAAATCCTAACGTTGTATTGTAAAAGAAGAGGAGAATGAGGGCATAACCAAGGCCTGTGTAGATAATATTCATGGAAGAAACTTTGGGTACAACCCTTGAAAGAAACTAGCAAAGAAGAGAGTTTTACATACCTTCTCTAAGTTGTGAATCTTTCCAGAAAGCAAAGAAACAACTCTGGGCCTCTTGGAAATTGAATGCAATTGTAGGAGCTCCTCCAAATCCGCATTCAAATGACAGAGAATTGGAGTGTAGAGGAACTCCAAATTCAACGCATCCTTCTCTATAAAATTGTGGGAATCTTGATGAGAAGCTATCAGAATTCTGAATTGTGTCGAGCTATCATCAGCCTAAAATGTGGTAAGGGAAAAGAAAATGCATCTTGAAAGGGAGGGAAAATGAATTGAGTGGGGGGGAAATAATTTTTTTTAATTTTAGAAAGGTATTTTTTTTATTGTCTTAATTTAAGACAATTAGAAAATTAAAAATATAATTTAAACATAAAAAATATATATTTAATTTTGTCTTAAATCCTCCTTGTATGTAGTAGTGTCAAACGCGATCATTTTTATTTCTATTTCGCATTATAATTAAGATGGTCGAGTATATCAACAAGCGATGATAGAAGTGAATCAATCTTCATTTTTAGGGCAAAATGCTCTTTTTTTAAGGGAATTTTTTTTGTTTTCAGTAGACTCGACCATTATGTTTCTACAATCTATGTAAATTGAATCTAATTGTTTCTAGAAATAACTACTTGACCTTACACTTTTAAGGCACTGTTTTTATAAATAATTACTTTTTACAGACATTATGTTTCTTCAATCCATGTAAATTGAATCTAATTTCTTCTAGAAATAACTACTTGACCTTTTGAAATGAAAGTGTCTGCAAGATAGCCCTCAGAATGCAATTGGATTGTTTAAATCATATTTTATTAGTGAAATTGACCACAATTGCTCTTTGATACATTTGACATGCTAACACAATAGGAAAATCAAACTGGCTTCAAATCATACTTAAAAACATCAATGATTCATTAACATAATGAGTAATAAAAGTTAAAGAATGTAAATGTTAATTTTTTTTATAAAATATGTGAAGGCCTTAAGGCTGCACCGAGAGGCAATGCCTTCCACACAATAGGTATTTTTGGTGCACCAAGCAACCTAGGCAGCCAAATGGCCCACTTAGGTAGGGGTCCCATGAGGGGGGCATACGTTCTATGAATTATGATCAAATTCGAAAGAAAAAGGAATAAAGGAGTAATAGTCATTTATTTAGTCATTTTTATTTGTCTGATATTAGTCATTTAGTTGTGATTTTACACAATGACCAAATTAGTCACTTATAAATGACCAAAATAGTCATTTATTTGCCAAATACTATTAGTGTTAGTCATGCAACTAAAATTTTTAGTCACGTGACTAAAAGTTTTAGTCACATAGTCATTTATTTGTCAAATTCTACTAGTGTAAAGAGATACACAAAGAGGGAGTAATAGGGAGAGAGGGAGAGAGGGGGAGAGGGGGAGAGATAGTGATAGAAAGAGGGAGAGATAGGGATATAAAGGAGAGATAGAGAGATATGACTTGGGAAAGATATAGGGGTTGAGAGAGAGATGGAGAGGGAGAAATAGAGATATAAAGAGGGGCCGTGGAGAGATAGAAAGATAAATATATAAGAAGTAGAGAGAGGGATATGTAGAGAAGGAAAAAGTGAGAGATAACCTATGATAAAGACAATTTATAAAGAGATGACGAGATAAATAGAGAGGGGGAGAAATATAGATAAAGATAGGGAGGGATAAATGGAGTGTGTATGCATGTGAGAGAGATATGGAGATAGAGATATAGAGGGATATATATAGGGAGAGAGAGAGGGACATAAATGGAGAGATGATAGAGGTAAATTAGAGAGATATAAAAAGAGAAAGCAATACGGAGAGAGGAAGAGATATAGATCTAGAAAGAGGGAGAGATAGATAGTGAGAATGATGGAGGGGGACGAGAGAGAAAGAGAGAGAGAGATGGAAAGAGAGAAGAAGAGGGAGAGGGAGAGAATGAGAGAGGGAGTGTTGGAAGGATAGAAAGATCAAGATATGAAGTTATATATAAAGAGAGGTAGAGATAAGGAGATATATGCATAAAGAGAAAGAGAAAGAGATAAACTCTTTCTATCTGCCTTCCTCTCTATCTCTATGTTTCTCATTATCTCTCAATTTCTCTCTTTGTATCTCTCACATATTTCTCTTTATCATTTTCTTCCCTTCTCTCTTCCTCTCTCTCCTTATCTCCCTACCTTACTCTATTTTATTGTCTCTATTTATCTTCCCCCCTCTCTCTTTATCTATCAAACTCTGTACTATATATATTGTCTCCTATTTCTCTTTATCTCTCTCCCTATGGTAATTTATATCTATTTGTGTCTCTTATATTCTCTCTTCCCCCCCTCAATCTCTATTTTTTTCTCTCTCTCTCTACTTATTCTTCTATATCTCCATCTCTCTTTCTATCGCTCTATAACTGTTTGTCTCCCTCTCCATCTCTCCATCTCTCTATTTATCTTCCTCTCTCTATCTTTTTTTCTCTCTTTTCTCTTTCTATATGTCATACTCCATCTCTATATCCATTCGTTTCTATCTTTAATTCTCTCTCTTTCTCTCTCTTCCTTCCTTTCTCTTTTTCTCCCCGTGTCTTTATATCTTCTCTATCTTCCTTAAGTGTGAGGTTTGAAAGGTGGATTATTATATCCTTAATCAAATGACATGTTACATTGAGAATAAATCCCTAGGGACACGTGTAATTCTTGGATTATTGATATGAAGTGACTAATCAAAAGTTAGTCTCTCTCCCTCTCTCCCTTTCAATAATGTTTAATTTAGATTTTAAGTTTGAAATTTGTTTTATTATATAAATTAGAATAAAAATTATATTTAAACATATAATTATTCCACAATAATTAAAATTTAATAACATGAATAATTGTAAATTAAATTAATTCTAATAACTTTTAATTATAATTTGTAATTTCATAAACATAAAGAAATAACTAAAATAAATTTCAAAGTTAAATCATACTATAAAAGAAATGCAAAATCAAAATATATAAAAATACAAAAATCCATAACACAAATAATTTAAAAAAATACTAAATAATAAACTTATTGAGTTAATAAATAATTAAATAATAGAAATAAAATCATAAAAAATATGTACCTAAAAAATATAATTAGTATATTGCAAAAATATTAACATTAATTTGAAAGTAAAACTGTATTTCAAATAAAATAGTAAAAATAAAAAATAAACTATATTAAAACTCTTAAAATTAAAATTTTAACTTTTATATTAAAAATTACAAGTAAGACTAAACTTAAAAAGTTAAAAAAGAAAATGAAAGGTAAAAAATCAATTTGTAATTTTAATATAGATAATATTAATTTGATTTGATTTAATTTTAATATTGACTTTTATGTCAATAAATTTTATGTGATTTAATTTAAAATATATAAATACAAAATTTCATTGAATTTTTAATACATTGATGTATTTAAATTATTTAATTTAAATATAAATTTACTAAAACCTGCCCCAAGAAAATAAAAATAAAAAAATACTCTAATAAGTAATCAAATATTTTTTTAACATAAAAAATTATTAAGAATAAAATTAAACTAAAAGAAACCTCATCCACGTGGCTAGAAGATCAAGTAACACAGAGCAATAGCAATCGAGATACGCAAGCGGCATATTCTCTTTATCACTAAATGCCAAATAAATAAATTTATTTATTTCTTGGAAAACAAAATCGAATGACTGCAGGCTTTGCAATGAGTGTTTCCAACGTTTTTCCACTGAGAACGGCGAATAAAAAATATAGTGAACGGAAAGACGAAAAAAACAGCCAGCGGAAAATTTAAAACGGTAAATAAATGACGGCTGAGATTGATTCAACCGTCTTGCGCGCTTCTAGTACACTGCACACCGTTGATGGCCAAAGTCAGCCTGAGTAAGTTAAAAGAAGTAACGCCTTCGGCGAAATGAAGGAATAATATCATTAGGTAACATTCAAATCACTTTGAATCCATCAACATTATTTCGAAAGGATCATCATACATATAAATATAAATGACTTATGAAGTTTCCATATAAAGGAGGACTGCTTAAGAAATTGTGACATGAAAAGATGAGGTGCCCAACTCTGCGCACATTTTACAGTCATTATTGGAGCCTATAAACTTAGCAGCCATTGCGGTTTTTGCATCAGTGGCACGAACATCAAATACAGAGGAAGCAGCATTGAAAGCAACATAACGAACCAACAATAATGCAACTAAACAAGAGGAGAAGGTGCCCAAAAATGATAGCTAGGGAGAGGGATTTGAATAGTTTCCATAGGCCTCCAAGTTTGGAAGACTTCCTCGCAAAAATGCCTCAAAATGGAAGCATTGAACTCTGATAACGGCGGTCAAAGTGGGGAGTAATATGATCAGTAATGATGCCTAAGATTTCAATGGCAATATTTGTCACCTTCACAACTCTTCTAAGTGCTCCCGGAGGAAGTCACGAAATTCTTGGCCCTCCCTCCTTGTGTCTTCCTTGCATGCCTTGGTAGACCTCCCAACACTTTTCTGACAAAGTTCCTCCATCCTTTATACGTTGATGTGCATTCATATCTGTGTTTGCCCTCTGTTGGTCCTTCATGGGGAGTAATTAATGGAGGGGGGATGACAGCTTTGTAAGGGTGTGGTAGGTAATGTTCTTCTCGTGATGCCCATGCCTGTCAATAATGCCTTTGTCTTTATCTGACAATGCCCAAAATTTTGTACCATTATTTTTAATTTCCATTAATCATTTTCCTATTTTATTTTATTTTATTTCTTACCCACATTCTTACTTTTTATTGAAATTAATTTAGCATCTATGGCCTTAAGCATATTTTAAAACTCATTTAGCATGTTCTTCAACTTTTCCACCACTGATTGTCAAATTACATCTTAATTTATAAGTCTATTTTTTTAATATTTTAATAATTGTCTGAACCTAAACTTTGCTGCAAGTGTGTAGACATCTAAATAGGTGTAGATTTGTCCCTTAATAGTAAGAATCTCTTGAACATGTTATTGTTTCCTACTTAAAAGTGAAATCTAAACAACACATTTTTCTTGACTAGTGACCCTTATTCTAAGCATGAAAAGCAACATGTTATTATTGCCTACTTAAAAGTAAAATTCAAACATGTTTGCTTTGGCTAGTGACCCTTATTCTATGCATGAAAAGTCCTCTTTCAAGCCATTAACTCTACTAGCTCTTCTCGGTTCTCGTTGTGAATACCCTTAACTAGTCTTTTGAAAGCTCATACTCTCATCTATGATTTGTAGCTAGTTTTATTCTTATACATATGTATTCCAGCTTTGTGGCTGAGGCAATCATCATTCATTCTCCTTCTCTTAATGCTATCTCTAAACTATTAACTTTTTCCTTCTTGGGAAGACAATAACATCCCCTCCATATCCTCTTAAAAGGTCCATCTATGCCCTTTGTTGCTCTCTTAACAATTGGTTTTCATTAGTCTTCTCCCTTATACTTCCATTTTGAACTCTTCGTAATATATTTTTACTTTATAATCCCATTGCTTATTCCTTCATTTTAGGAACACTATCAGAATTCACTTTTTTATTTTCTTTCAGCACGCTAAACCAAGATATTTATTTCAATAGATTTTCATTACTATTATTTAGATTTCTTGTGTTTCATTTTAGTTCTTAGTCTTATACACCTTTAGGCTAAATGTACACTATCTCTATTGATTGTCCATTGAAGTCAAACAACTTAAATAAGATTCTTACAATTTCAGTAGGTTCCAATACAATCTTGAACAATTTTTCTATTTTAGATTTCTTCCCCCATTCAAAATTCTATTATTGGCTTTGTACTGTAAACCTCTTTTCTATTATTCAGATCATTTCTCGTGGTTTCATCCAATAAACATTTGTAGCAAATATACACAGACAACACTTGTTCCTATTTCCTCAATATTTGACCCCACTAATCCAATTCTAATTTTGTATTTCTTTTGTTTCTTGTATTTCTTTGATACATGGTTACTTAATTCTAATTGTTTAATTGTTGAAAACAACTATATTAATATTGTTTAAGGAGTAAATATAATTTATCTAGACAAAAATGCATTTATATAAAACCAAACTCTATATTTGGTTGCTTTAAGTGGATAACATCTATGCGTCCCTTTCTTATTTAGAGATGTGATTAAACTATTTTTTTAAATACTAAAGTGTCAATCTTAACTGATTTCAAATAGCAAATTTTGAAAAGGGATTGAAGCTATAATCCTCTTTCCTTTTTTTACATCTTGCACAATGATTGTTTTATAATCATTAAATTGATTTTCTAAATACTGAAGAGTCAATTTTAACCAATTTGAAGTAGCAAATTTTGAGAAGGGATTTGAAGCTATAATCCTCTTTCTTGTTTTAACATCTTGCACAACAATTGTTTTATAGTCATTAAACTGATTTTCTAAATACTAAAGAGTCAATTTTAACCAATTTGAAGTAGCAGATTTTGAAAAAGAGATTTGAATCTATGACCCCCTTTCCTATTTTAACATCTTTGAACAACAATAGTCTAAAAATTAGAAAATAAACAATATAATATGGAACGCTCATCAAGGGAGTTGAGGGTCTCTAAACTTAAAATTTGATTATTTAAATCTTTGATGTTTTTCATTTTCCCAATTTCTGGGCACTTTGCAGCATCTTTCGGAAAATTTGATACCCCGACAAAACCCTTTGGAACAGAAGAGGTGGTTGGAGATGGTCATCTTTAGGGGGTGTTGAGGGGATGTGGAAGATATCCTTGCACTACATTTTTCCTAGAATGTACATCCTTGCTATTACATAATAAAATTTCTTTTGGATAATATCCTTGCACTGCATCTATCCAGAACTTTTCTCGATGGCATTCCAAAGTCATGATAAAATTTAAATGATCTTTTGAGTGAAATCTTAATAACATTTTATTATCTTCAGCCGCATGAGCTGTCTTAGGCAACAATAAAAGCAGGGGAATTGAACTTACGACCGTTATCGGTCTTTCAATGGCTTAACCATCCATTTAACTCTCTCTCTTTCCAACAATTATTGATATATAGGCTGTCTTCCACCCTTGCCATCTCCTCTTCAATATACTGCATATGCTCATCTGGAGTCTATTATCCCCTGTTAGTATCTCCCCTTGCTTGTCAGTGATGTCACCATTTATAGTCCACAATGTGTTGCATGATGCACATACTCAGATGTCTTCGTCTCTTTCTTGTTGCAAAGGAGGGAGCTAAGAATTTTCCATGTTTCAGCCAGAAGTGCCTGCATCTTCTTTTCAATTTCATGCATTGCATAGCACTGATACTTCTGGATTTCTCATAACACAATCTCTAGATTGGTGATGGATAGATTTTGGAAGCTTTAAACATTCATAGCGAATATTGAAATGAACCGATCCAATAAATTAGCAACTTCATCATTTGAACGCCTTCCAAGTATCCCTGCTGCTCCGACTGTAAGTACTTATTGCAACCCTAAAAATATTATGAATCATTTGCATAAGAAGTTGATGGGTTTTTAGTATTTCCAACTAGTGCAAAACCCTTTCTCCTTCTCTGTTAGAATCTAAATAGGAGTTTTGAAATAAATCCTGTCTAAACGTCTTTCCAAATCTCATGACTGAGTTTCTTTCTAAACTCTATCGTTTTCTTGGCATTGCTCCATCCTGCTTGTCAACCCAGCCCAACAGACTTATGCATACCAAGTTGATTATTTTTTACCACATTTCATAGACCAGGGCATAGAAAATTATAATGTAGGTACATCATTAGAACAATGGGCATCTAAGCTGAGGTCCACTCATCTCCCATTGTGCTACACCTTGCATTGGCGAGGAAAGCAGCTAGTTTATTTCCCTCCCTTAGCGGTACTAAAATTGATATGTGTAAACAGAGACAATAAGTCCCTAGCTTCTTTGAGAACGCTGTCTGACTAGGGGTAGAACCTTTAACCATGGCTTGAATCACTACTTCAGATGTCCATCCACATGGAGTTTGCTAATGCCTGGAACATTTTCCATATTGATTCATTTTACCAATATAATCGCCTCTGCATTGTTATTCATATTTTGAGGGGATCACAATGGATGAGGCACCGGCCAAGACATCCATGGCACTGGTGCAGCCTCTATTGGCCTGGGAAGGCCTGTCCAAATATCCAAGCGGTGCAAACCAATATCACTAGTTTTCTATCTACTGTCTTAGTTCTTTCTCCATCACTAGAGGTATTGATGTTCTCCCTCTGCTGCTACTGAATTGATTAAGATTATGTGTGTAAACATCTTCCTTCGTGTTTGATATAGATACTATGATACAAATTACATATATATTAAAATTTAGCTTGCAACATTGTCTCAAACAACATCTTAGTCAGTCCAGGAAAAATGCATCTTCATCTATTTTACTGATTATAATGTCATTCTTTTAGTTAGGTATTATAGCCAAGAGAAAGCTTATTTTGGTGTGAAGGTCCAAAGTAAAGAAGCAGGAGATGGGGTGATTCTTCCACACCAAAAAGTCGGGTTTTTGAAAAAATTGACGACCACAATGGTGAACGATGTGTTTTAAACCGAAAAAGCGTGAAAAATTCGCATATGAAACCTAGAAATATCGCAGAAAAAATTGTGCTGATTTTCCCGAGAAAGAAACCCTATTTTTACACCAAAACCTTATTTATTCCGTCCGCGCGACGTTTTTAGGAACGTTTTGGAGGCGATTTCTAGGCCTGACTCATTTCTGCTGCCCGCGATTTCAAGCACCCGCGATTTCTGCTGCTTGGACTCGTTTTTGCTGCTCACGATTTCAAGCATCCGCGATTTTTATGCGACCACATTTCTTTAAGGTATTTTGTAAAACAGTTCACTCCCTTGTCTATGCGCCCACATTTTGCACACACCTGCCAGATCGTTTCCAATTATATTAGAGATAAAGTCTCCCTATTAGTGTGCTTTGACAAGCAAATGCATAGACAACGCAGTCAACTGTTTGATAAAATGTCTCAAAGAAGGTCATATCAAACAGTTCATTGCGTTGCCTATGCATTTGCTTGTCTATTTTATCAAACAGACCACATTTATTTGAGGTATTTTAAAAAACAGTTCACTGGTCTATGCATTTGCTTGTCTATTTTATCAAAACAGACCACATGTCTTTGAAATTGAGTCATTTTATCAAATAGTTCACCGCCTTGTCTATGCTACTACATTTTCCATACATGTCTACTAAACAAGTCAAACAGTTCACTGCCTTGTCTATGCATTTGTTTGTCATGGCATTTCATGAAACCACATTTCTTTGAGACATTTTAACAAACAGTTCACTGCCTTGTCTATGCTTACTATTATGCTTTGATAGATTTTTGCCAAGCATCCATATCTTGTTTGAATGCACCTGTTTTAGTCATGGTAGTAAAGTAGTGAATTGTTTGATAAAATGCTTTGGTAGACATGTATGAAAAATGTGGTAGCATAGACAAAGTAGTGAACACTTTGAAAAACTGTCTCAGAGAAATGTGGTCTCATGGAACGCCATGACAGGCAAATGCAATTGGCCCCTGAATGGCAAATGCAATTGGCAGGTGACATTTCTTTGGGACATTTTTTCAAACAGTTCACTGCCTTGCTTCTATATTTTATTAAACAGACCACATTTCTTTGAGGCATTTTATCAAACAGTTCACTGCCTTGTCTATTCTTACAGTTACTATTATGCTTTGATAGATTTTTTACAAAGCATCCATATCTGTGGCATCTATATCTCTATGCTATGGAAATGACTTTCAATTTAAAAAGAAAATAGGCTTTTCTTTTGTTCTAAATTTTTTACTTTTTCTAAAAATCCGATTTTTTCTCATATTTTTCTTTTTTCCAAAAAAATCTTATACTTTTGATTTGCCCCTTTTTTCCCAAAAGATTTTTGCTCATATGGTTCAAAAGCCTGTATTTCTGCACAGCTAGCACTTAACTTATGCACAGGCGGTTAATAAATAAACCACCAAATTGATTTGCAACTGAGATTGAATAAATTTTAGGCTTTGATGTATTCAACTTCTGTATCTGCAAAAATATGCTTTTTGAAGTTCTGTGTCATTCATATAGCATATCACTGATTTTTTGTAAAAGGAATGTTATAGGCTAGTTTGCAACAATATTGAAAAGAGATATAGAAACCATGAATTTTAATTTCTTCTAGTTGTAATTGACTGATTAGGTGAAGCAAGTTGATCTCAAAACATACTGTTCAATGTAGCAGAGGAAGAAGATAATTGTTGACTTCCCTGTCTTGTCCAACCACTCCAAAACAATGCATTCAGTGCTTAGAAGATTACAAATTTAGAAGCATATATATGGGCTGTACAGCATCATCAGCCGTTTGAACCTGTTTAATCTGAAATCTAAATGTAGTTATAAGAAGGAGGTGCTCAAGCCTCCTTCAGCGAGAGGTGTTTGAACTGTTTAGTCTGACATTATGTTGTTGAATTTTATTGATTAGGCAACCGTATGCGATGTAGTGGGAGGGATTCAACATCTGTGCATTCTTGGTTACCAGTTGAGTTTCCCTGTCATACTTCTTGAGGAACTAAATTTCCCTTCAATGATTGAATGAAGCACAACTATGAAGATTCTTAAAACAGCCCCTGTTCCTTAACCAGCAAATTAAAACAATTATAGCAACAGTAAATAAAACAAATAACAGATATTACACCAGCTGGGTGCTCTCCAAAAGAAACTCAAATGTCTATTATTTCATTGAATTTCTTCAGACAGACTTTATTTTTCTGGCCTTATTAAAACAGCAATGACCGACTGTTATATAGAATTTACTCACAAAAATAGACCCGCATACAAAACTCTTAACAAATTCTTTTCATGTAGAAACTAAATTCAGCGATACATTATTTTTTAGTTAACAGCAATTTGGTAAAACTTAACCGTCCAATTGCATGGATGACTACCCTAATGTAATGTCCCCTTCTCGAGCGTGATCAATTCAGTTGACTATTGGCCTATTCCGGAAACCCGTAGGCTACTTGGAGGGTAAGATTAGGGTTTCCCATTCTAGAAGTTGTTGTTGCTCGAAATTTGGAGATTGAATTGCAGATTCTTTCTGGGTTTTCTGAGAGCTTCACAGTGGTATGACTTGCAGTCTGATACGAGCACCTTCAGGAATTCACTATTTTTAGTAGATTCTATTTCTAGCAGTGGTCCTGTGGTTTTCAGTGCAGTTGGCTCACTTCTTCAGCCAGTTCAGTTGGTTTGCTAATTTTTGGCCTTTGGATGCATTTTGGAGAGATAAGTAAGTTGATTTAAATAATGTTATATTTTAATGTTGACCCCTTGGCCTAGCCTCTTCACTTCAAGTTGTTTTTAAGAAGAGGGACTTCAAGGGTGGATGCCTCATCAGGAGGTAACTTTATATTTTTCTAAGGTCAAAAATCATCTTGAGAAAAGGGACGCCAATTTGAGAGACAAGATGGATTTTTAAATTATTAGAAGGGTCAAATATTGCTTCAAGAAAATGGATGCCATTCCTGGAGGGAAATAAAGATTATTTCAAATTTGAAAATTAGGACGCCCCTTCTAGAAGCTTCTAGAGATTTCTTGTTGAGCCTATATATGGAGACCTATTCTCTTCTTTTTTTCATCTTATGTCTTCAGTAAAGTCATGCTGCCAAAATGGTATCAGGATTGCTTCGAGAAATGAATGCATCCTAGCCTTGGCTCGACTTCTTGCTTGAAAGAAAGCAACTAGTGGAGAGTTAGTATATGTTTGAGTGATTTTTTGTAGTGAGAAGTTTCATTGTTGAAGTTATTATGCATTTGTAGTTCAGTTTGGGTATGTTAGTGCATTTTTTGTTGTTGCTGACTTCAAGTAGCTGAATGTTGTTTCTACTCATAAATAAATAAATAAAATGTCTTCATTCTGGGTATTGCTTAATTTTCTTTTCTTTGTGGGGTGACCATTTGAGCTAAATTTCAGATTTTATTATCAAACTTTGAATTTATTACAACCAAATTACCCTCCTTGAAGGGTTGCACCATTTGAGCTCATTAGATTTTGTGCAAGAAATAAATAAAGCTGGTATTGAGTGGTTTTGAGGTCAATTTTTGGGCGCCATCTTCTTAAGGGTAGTTTGCATTCTGTTTCATGGGATTTGGGTGGGTATTGAGAGAGTAGTAAGCATTTTAGTGGAGGTTCTGAGTTACTGATTATGCATTTTAATTGTTGGACTGTCAAAAATCAAACTATACATTGGTCCCTTGAGTCTAGTTTCTGGTCTACTCTTTCTTATCAAGCAAAGGAGAGTCTTCTTATTTTTTGCAACATTATTTAGCTCCTAATCTTTTTTCTTTGTAGGCACTCTCCATTACTTTGTAAGCTAAACAGTAGTACTGTCAACATTTCTTTATATATCTCTTCACGCTTTTGCAATACCCGCTGAATAAGTGGAAGAGGCTGGCTTGCCGTCTATCTTACGTTTTGAATTGCATTGTAATTCTTAGTATCTATGCCATATGGTAGCTCCATTCCCACTCCAGGTTGGAAAGCACATCCTTGGTGTTGAGTTTACTTTCTGTATTGTAATTTGTAGGGACCCTTTGACCATATGTTCGTCCACCTTGGACACATTCTTGAATAGAGTTACTCAGTTTCAACAGTGCACAAAGATCCTCTGACCATATGCTCACACCTTGCCCAACTCGGGATCCTGGTGTACATTCTTGGTTAGAGTTAATTCTGCATCGTTTGGGTTTTCTAGCTAAGCTTAACAGGTGCATGTTGTTTGTAATTGCATTCAAAAATTGAAAAAATTAGTCTGAAATATTTCACCTAAATTAAGTTATTCAAACTATCTAAAATAGTGCCAAAAATTATGCATGTTGTGCTCCAAGGAAAAACTTAAGAATTTCTAAGTTCTATTCCATGCAATATCTTTTATCGGTATCAATTATCATCATGCTCCCCTAGATTTTGAGAGGACTCTCAACTTGATCTCTAAGAGTAAAAAACTGGACCTTTGCAACTACCTCATTTAAGATATCTACTAGTTGTTCTTGGGTGGTGGTGCATTTCAATTCTACTTCTTCTTTCTTCACCAAATCTCGAATGGAATGATTCTTTAAATCAAAATGTTTTGTTCTACTATGACGAATTGGATTCTTGACCAATTTAATTGCATTCAAATTATCACAAAAGATGATTGTAAGTTGAATTTGTTTCTCTCTAATTTCTTCTAGAAAATTTCTAAGTGATAATGCTTGTGTACTCGTTGAGGTGACTACAAAATACTTTGGTTCTATGATGAGAGGGAAACTATACTGTGCTTCTTTGAGCTCCAAGTAATCAAACCGAACCAAAAAAAAATTAGGTGTAGGCTAATAGTATCTTGTCTTACTATGGGTGCAAATGTCCCTTCATAATCTATCCCATACCTCAGTGCGAAGACAACTAACCTTGCCTTGTGTCTTTCAACACTCCCATCATTTTTGTACTTAGTCTTGTAAAATCATTTAGTATCAATCTTTTTCTTGTCATGTGGAAGCTCTATAAGATCCCATGTATCATTCATGTGAATAAAATCTATCTCTTCTTACATTGTTTGCACCCAAACCTCATTAGTGCATGCATCTTCAAAACATGGTTGTTCAAAATAAAACTTGGAAAGTGAAAAAAAAAGTATTGTCTCATCTTCATGTGCTTGACTTGTACTACTTTGATAAATGTCACTTAGTCTTTTTACCTTCTTTGTAGAACTTGGACTTAAAGTTGAACTTGCACTTGGAATTAAGGAATTAGATGAGGGGTTGCTTGGTGGATTTATAACACTTGAAATTGAAATATTAGTGGATTGCTCATGATATATATCATTAATAATACTACCATTTAAAATAGATTTTGACTTCATAACATGGCCTTTTTGATGACTTAAACTCTTAAACTCACTTGAGATGCCACAATCATTTTTTTCCTCATATGTCATATTGACAAGATCGATGTTATGTTCACCAAAATTCAATCAGAACATCATATTCTTTGACATAGGCATAATAGTGGCCACTCTATTGTCTTGATTCTTATCATAAATTGTACATTGCTGATTTTCAAACACCGCCTTATAATTTTTTTCTCACAAGTACCCAACTCTCAATATATTATGCTTCAATTGTGGATTGTAATAAATTTCTTTAACACTTTTCATTTTACTTTTAGTACTGATTTCCATAGCTTGATCCTAGATTTGAAACTTTCATCCATTGTGGGAAAAAACTCCTTATTTTCTAACATGTGGTTAGAACACTATGATTCTAAATACAAAACATCTTTTAGTATCTGTAGACACCTAAATTTGGACATTTAATTTATCCAAATTTATCCCCTTTCGTCTAAACATCCCTTATCTGCATTAATTAAGTAATATCACTATTATTTAATTAATACCTCTAAAGTTCTTTTAATCCTTAAGGTATCTAGTTAAATAATTAAATACCTTCCTCCTTTTCATCAAATGAAATAAATAAATATGACATTTATTTAATTCCTCATATGTCACATCCTCCATCATTTTTTATCTAATCTTAATCCATCTTCTAATCTCATCATTAGGGATGTGCAAATTCTTAATCCTTGAATAGGATGTGTCACATCCTCCAACTTTTGCAAGCTGGCTTCTAATCTCTCTTAGCCACCTAACCCTCATCTAATCCTTCATTAACTAGCCTAATCAACCTCTCAAGGAATTTCTAATTCATTTTATCCTTCCAAGGAATATTAAATTCTTTTTACTTTTCCTCATGTGATCTTTGACTTGTTACATCAAGTCACATGTGAAATATAACCCTCTTCTAATATGTCATTAATTTGTGTAATCAAGTACTTGGACAACCTTAATCACTTAATTAGGTCAACCTAATGTGTCTTAGGTCACCCCTATTAAATGTTTTTTCTTTTTGGAGAAGGCACTCCATTCTCCATGTGAATTTTTAATTCACATTTAATCCCCCAATGCATTTGTTGGAATTTAAAATTCTTTTTCTCATCCCCATGTGGATATTTGAGGAATTTTTAATTCCTCACATGTCCTCTCACCCACATAGGGACAAGGACCTCCTTTATGAGGAGATCTTGTCTAATCCCAAAGTACTATGTACTACCTCTATGCCATGTAGTATCATTCCACCTCATGTACACACCATCTTTTTTAAGCCACTTCACATGCCACATGTCAAGATGTGAGGGCTTGTGAGTTCTCAACTCACCTTAGGCTTACATCTTGATCTTGGTGGCTCAATCTTGACCATTCATTTTCCTAGAGAGCCCAAAATTCTCTATAGATACCCTCTTTTTCTTCTCATTTTTGGGAGAGATCATTCATGCTAGCCAAACTCTTGCAAAAATTTTCCTTGAGCCATACTTAGCCATTTTTCATATTTGCATCCACTTTCATCTATTTTCCATCTATCTTACAATCCACGTTTGCATTTCTTGCCATCCAACGAGCATACAACACCAAAGATCGAAGGGCTAACCAAAGGATTGATTCGAGACAAGGTAAAATGTTTCATTTTGTTGTCTTTATTTTGTATTAAATCCAACTAGGCTAATCTTGAGGTGTAGGGTGTCTTTTGTTGTTGTTTTGCACTCTCTTGTTTGATCATTTTCTAACACTGAAATTTGCCCTATCACAATATCATTTTCAACTTTTCAATAAAATAAAAATAAATTATTTGGAGAAACTTCATCACTCTCTTTAGCATAATTAACATTTCTGTTATTATTACCCTCTTTTAATCTAGAATCCCTTTCAAAGTGACCATATCTATTACATTGATAACTTTGAATATTTCATTTCTTAAATATACCTCCATCTCTTCCTGTATTTCCTCTTGAATAATTTTGATTTTTTAGATTTGTACCTTACCCTTGGTTGTTTTTAGTGCTAGTATTGGCACTTCATTCTTTGAAATTTGTAATTTGAAGGAAAAAGTTTTTTCATCACTTTCTTCAAATGAATCTCTCAAGCTTTCTTCATGAGACAAAATATCTAGCCAGGTGATCAAATTGAAGGGTAGTCAAATCCTTGTTTTCCTTTGATGATTATAGAAATAGGGTTCCACCTTGCTGTTAGAGACCTCAACACCTTTTTAATCACAACCTCTTCATCCCCAATTTCTCCAAAAATAACCATCTTATTGACTACATCTTTTACTCTCACACAATAGTCACTCATACTTTCAGCTTCTTGCATCTTCAAATTTTCAATTTTTTTCAATGTCTATAGCTTGACAACTTTGACTTGATCACTATCTTGGTAAGCTTCTTATAGAGTCCGGGCCTCTCCAGCTTTTTTTGCACCTGCAATTTCTTATATAGAGCTATTGGAATTTAAAAAAAGCCTTGAAATTCTCTTTTTTAGCATTCTTTGTAGCTACTCTATCGTTGGCTGCAAGAATGTTCCAATCAGCTGACTCTTCATAATATGTTTTTACAATATCCCATAAATATTTCCCTATAAAAAATACATCATCTCAATACACCAAGAATCATAATCACTTTCGTCAAATTCTGGAATGGGCATGGAGTGAGAATTTGAAATGATAAAATGTACTAAATCTTTAACCTAAAAGAAAACACCTACTCTAGTACCAAATGAAGATTCTGAAAATAGCCCTTGTTCCTTAACTCGCTAATTAAAAAAAATTATAACACCAGCAACAAATAAAATAAATAATAAAGATTACCAAAATATCAGACCAGCTGGGTGCTCTCCAAAAGAAAATAAAATGTCTATTATTTCATTGAAATTTTTTGAGACATAATATGTTTTTTCTAGCCTTATGCAATGACCGACTATTATATAAAATTTACACACAAAAGTATATCCGCAAATAAAACTCTTAACAAATCTTTTGCACACATAAACTAAATTCAACGATACATTGTTCTTTAGTTAAGAGAAATTTGGTAAAACTTAACTGTGTAATTGCATGGACAACTACCCTAAATTAAGTTATTCAAACTATCTAAAATAGTGCCAAAAATTATGGCAAAAACTTTGGAATTTCTAAGTGTTGCACTCCATGCAAAAATTTTGGAATTTCTGTGTTACTACATGTAGTATTTTTTATCCGCACCAATTATCAACAAACTAAGCATCTTAGGTCATCGAAGCAATAGTATCTTAATTTTTTTATCTATTGCTTAATTGAACACCACAAGAGACATTGCAATGATTCCATATATAATAATATTAAGCAAGATGCACAACTGAGTTTGGTGAATAAAGAACCCTTCACAATCTCGTACCGTAGAAGAAAGGAAACAAAAAGTTCAAAGTTAGTCTACCCTCTTGAAAAACTTTTGTCTCCAATTCTTTTTCACCACAAGCAATAACACTAAACCAGCGAAACCCACTCCATGTGAAAATCCCTGTCCAATCCTATTCCATGGTATTTGTTTTCTCTTCTCTTTATTGTCATCTTTATGATTACTAGAAGTAGGAGGAGCAAATTGTGGCCTTGAACAATTCTTCAAAAGTGGACACCCCCATAAATTTGGATTTCCTGAATAAGATGATTGTCCAAATGTCATTATCTGTCCTCCTTGCGGTATGCTTCCAGAGAGGTTGTTGTTGGACAAATCTAAAGATCCCAAGTAATGTAGAGATTCAAGCTCCAAAGGGATATTTCCAGAAATGTTGTTTGAAGAAAGGTCCAACAATGCTAGCTGGCTTATTTCCCCCAAAGTTTTTGGAATATTAAATTTATCATGTCAAAATGGACGTGGTTTCATTCAAAATATTGGCATCTTTTGATGTTAAGGTCATTGCTTGTAAATATAGAATGTTGTGCGGAATAAACCCTGATATCTCATTTGATGAAAGGTCCAACATCTGAAGGTGTTTCAGTTGACCGATTTCTGAAGGAATAGTACCTCTGAAATAATTACCCTTCATCACTAGCACTTGTAGGGCTGAAAGATTCCCAATTGCCTTTGGAATCAGACCTTTAAATGAGTTATTCCTGGCAATATCAAGTACTTGTAAATTTGTACCGTCTGTTATTGGAGGAAAAAGCCCACTTAGCTTATTATTCTTAATTATGAAGGATTCCAGGGCTAGCTCACCAAACTCATGGGGTATGTTTCCCTCAAAACTATTATCTCCCAAATTTAGTACTGCAAGCTCCTCACAATTGGTCAAGCTAGGAGGAATAATTCCATTCAATTTATTGTTTGCCAGATTTAATTCTTGTAGCCAAGACATATTGCACAAGCTTGGAGGAATATTGCCAATTACTGAATTGTCATTGAGCATCAATACTTGTAGAATAATAGGCAAGAAAAGTGGTATATATCCACTCAATGCATTTCTAGACAGGTCCAATTCATCTATCCTAGTTGAAATATTCTGAGGAAGGTGGCCTTGTAGATGATTTCCAGAGAGATTAAGGCATAGCATGCGAGATCTGTTATTCCATAGCCAATAAGGAATTTCACCAGTAAGATTATTGCTAACCAATTCCAACTTAAAAAGTGAGAGTTGAGTTGATAGTCAGAGTGGAATACCTCCATCAATCTTAGATGTAGCTACTATTAAGTATTCTAGCTGGAAAGGGGGAACCCAGGTTTTGCTGATATTTAGTACACAATTGGATAGAGACAAGAATGTTAAATCAGTATGGTTGTAGAAAAGATCTTATGAAATTGCTTGATGATGGTTCAGTGAGAGGGAAATAAACTCCATCTTAGAGCATGACAAATTGAGGAAGGAATACTCATTAAATGCATTTCCTTCAGCAGGAAGGATAGAAAGGGACGAGAGCTGAGCAAATGAGGACGGAATAGTCCCACTTAATTGGTTGAAGGAAACGCCCAGTCCCCTAAGTAGGGAAAGATTGCCCAAGGAAGACAGTATTTGACTAGTTAATTGATTACAAGAAAGATAGAGACTAGTCAGAGAATGGAGACTACCTAAAGAAGCCGGTATGACTCCAGTGAGTCTATTCGTATCAAGCCAGAGATCTGTTAGAGAAGAGATATTTCCAAGACACGATGAAATACTTCCACTCAATTGGTTTTCCTTAAGAGAAAGATAGGTAAGATTGGTCAGAAGACAAATTGTAGAGGGAATTTTCCCACTCAGACTATTGAAGCTTAAATCTAGATACTGAAGAGATGAGAGATTTCCCAAATAGGGAGGAAGAATACCTGTAAATCCATTGGTATTGAAGTCCAAGATGGTTAGAAAATGGAGGTCACACAAACATTCAAATATGATGCCTTCCTTGATAACCCATTAACTGAATTGAATTTCCACTACATGGTTTAAGTGCTGATCACAGGATATGGAAGCCCATGTGCAACAGTCTGTTCCATTCACCCATGAACTCAGGTTACCACGGCGACTTAAGGAGCCTGTACCATGATCATTTAAGGAGCCTTTGAATGAAAGAAGAGCTATAGATTCACGATCAGGACATCTACAGACACATAATTTAAGGCTTGTGAAGAGAGCAATAAAAATTGCAATGACAACAATGAGTCTTGGTAGAAAAGATGAAGGAGCTAATGCCATTGAGTGGATGTTGTAGAGGAATATGGTGATACTATGAAGCACACTAGCTATGTAAAGAAAGGTTGGATTTTTGCCAAGAACATTTCAAACTTTGTGGCATATAAAATAAATGAGCGAATGAGTCATAATTCTCTTTCTTAATAAAAGGAGCTTGACTCATTAACAATATTCAAGCTTTTATATTCATGTTTATTCTAATATTTAGTTGGTGATGCTATGGCTGGGTCCAACAAGAAAGCTCTAAGGACCTTATTAGTGTTGACCCTGATTTGAGCCGTTAGCACTACAATTACGAAATACTTTGCTCTTCGTCGTGACCATGCTGCAACTACGAAATGCACTCTTGTGAGTCGCCACGCCAGTTTACCACACCAATATTTCTCCAATGCTCGCTATCATGTCATTTGGGTTCTTCATAGAGAGACAAAAGAGGACATAGTGTACAATTAAAAAAGCATCACATTTGGGATGAAAAGCTTGTCTTTCATTCAGCACGATTACAATGGAGTTCTACCGAACTCCACAAACTCTTTTCGGGGTTGTTAGGGGTTTTAACTTTTGGTATCTATTGACACAACTTATTCAATTATTTCATTAATAGTAGTGTTTCTTCAATTAAAAAAATTGATAAGATTATTTAATTTATTAGTATATTTAATATGCTCAATGTAAATGTAAAATATTTTATAATAGATTAATGTAAAGTACAAATAACTCTATAACAAGTATTGAGCACCAAAACTTTTTTACCTAGTTGGTGATTGAGTTTGGCCACATCCACAAAAGTAAAGAATAATTAGACCTTACTACAAACTTCATCCAGTTCTATATATTCCTTATACTATAACCAAGCCTATAGAAGATAATCCATTTGAGCTTAATCTTCCTACTTAGGGTTGCATTTGACCTTCAACATAGAATTTTGCATCCATACTTTCCACCTTGGTCAGATGCTTTAAATGTTGCAAAGACACTTCAACAAGTAGAGATCAATCCAAAATTTAGTATTCTAACAAAATTGGATCAAATTATTGATATTGGAGTCAAATGAACAAGACAAAAAGACATACCTCTCTTCCATATTGTAGGGGAGGAGATTTTCTATTCCTGAGTCTCTAGGACAAAGAAGATTCTACATGGAGAAAATGGTCCTCAACAACATAAAAGGATAAAACTCAGGTGACGGGATAAAATAATGAGAGTTGTAAAACTAAAAAAGTAGCTCACATGTATGTTTTTTGGAAAAACTAATAAGTTTTCAACCAAGGACAATAACAAGACCTAGGATGACAACACAGTGTGCTGGTGTCTCAATTATTGCTAGAGTCTTGTGATAGAACTTCAAATTTTTGCTCCTTATGTTCTATTCCTACCCTACCTGGTGTTACTGGTCTTTCATGATGTTGAAAATTTCTTAGGGTTGGGGTTTTAGCTTTGCCTACATGTAAAACCCTTGTGTTTATTTTGTAGTTTGGTTGGGATTGATTTCACTGTTACTTTTTGAGGGGATTTTAAAACAACTTATGTCCCATTGTTTCATCTAAGGCTTGGTCCCTTTGGTCTTAATATTTTATTTCCTCCATGGGTTTTATTTTCCTAAGTCTTGGTTGGCCTTGTGTTTCATCATTGAAGAACAACTTATGGCATTGTTTATCGTTGGGATAGTAATGTCCCCTTGTCCTTTGATCTGAGCCATTTCTCGCCATCCTGCGATGGCCCCACCACAGTGCTTTGGTTGATCGCAATATCATGGGCGGGCGCCACGTGTCCCATTTGGTGAGGTCAAAGGTGATAGGTTTGGTTGACCGTTGATCATTTATCATTAGATCTCAACGGTTTCCTACCATCGCTTGATCAAAAGTTACAAGGTTGTTACTGATTGGGATATCACGAGTAGGAGCCACATGTCTCATCTAATAAAGCTAAAAGAATAAAGGAAATACTATGATAAATCAATTCAGCCTTAATATATTAAAAGGTAGGTTACTAAAGTGTTCCTGAGATGCACATGTTTTAAATCAACAGGTATGTTATAATCTTAATGGAAAAGTTGTTCGATAGTTAATGATAAGGTTGGAAACTGTGTTGAAGTAATGAGATTATTGATGCTCAAGATTTGCAGTTGTCCGCCATTGCGTGATCCAAAGTTGTAGGAACTTTACCGATTACGTTATCATGGGAAACCGTCACGTGGACTTTCTTGGTTTCGTATGGTATGGTGGGCCCCTTATTGCCATGTTGGCAATTATGTCAGCCTATTTTGAAGGTAGCCATTAGATGATTTGATCAAACTAAAGGATCAACGACTAAGATATAAATTTGCATCAAATATGGTTGGAGCCATTCATGCGGCACGCAAGTGAGCTTTATTGGTGGATGAGATACTTACTATTTTGATCGAAATAAAATCAATTCCCCTACTTTATTTGTATTACAAGACATTCAAGTATTTTGAGGATCAGTTTTAGAGCCAAAAGCAATGTTGTGGATTTTTGTAGCCAGAATTTTGGATTTCTGCGAACAAAACCATGAGTTAATTTATGTGTCTTCCAGTCATTTTGCACTTGAATTTGGGAAAAGATTTGCTGTAAGCTTGTTGATAAATGTGTTAGGGCTATAGTTTAATTATAATTGTGAGAAATTGCAGTGTTTTGTTCTATAATTTCCTATCTCTGGTTAGTCCTAGCTATTTGAAGTGTGACGTTGTAAAGAGGCCCTAGTTTGTCCGAGATGGCACCACCAAAGGAACATTTTGGCCAAGTTGACTATCTAAAAAGAAACATATATGATGATTTCTTGGATCAATTGCCCTTTTCAATGAATGATAGAAAGAAGGGATTGGCTCTAATGTGAGGGAAAATCTTGGGGGAAGGGTTAGTATATAATTGCTCGTCCATAGCGGATGCTAGGGTTCCCCTCACAGGTTTGGAAATGTTTAGATTGTGGTATGGATAGAGGAATTTTCCTCACCCCTTTTCAAATGGATGGATGTATGATATGGGGAAGCTGGTGGTACCAAATGTATTCCCTGATGTAGACCTGCTTAGAGTAGTAGCTGCAAGATATCACCCTATCACATGGGTAATTAGGGATAATGATGGAAAGGTTATGTTGAGCGTTAACAAAGAAGATGTCAAAAATATTTTTTACTTTAGTGAACCAAGTGAAGAATTGGTTCCTATCAACCTTGAGGAAATGAAACATGAATATACAAAGTTGAAGTCTCTTTTTAGAGCTAAATTGCTTCCACCTCATCTAGCTAGGGTAGGAGGTTCAAGATTTCATATCAGCCCCAATGACCAAGAACCTTTTAGATTAAACTATTTTGCAAATCATGTGTTGGCCGCTTTCTATTCATTATGTCAGATTTTGGGTTTCAATCCTGTTGTGGTGATGCCCATTGCATACATGTTCATGGGGGTGCAAATACAACACTCGAACTTCTCTATGACATATGATTTTGCTTTCTTCTTATCTGAGAGGATACATAAAGGGCTGTCAATGTTGCAAAAAAATGATACTGACACTTAAGTCTTTTGGTTTTCTATGTTGATGTATATTTTCTTGTTCAAGAATGCTAACTTCTTCTCTGAGAAGATGAAATTAGGGAAATCAGCTGATGGAGAAAGATTTCCAGTACAAATATGGGATGTAGATTTATCTTGTAATAAGGAAAGCACTAGTTATGTGTAATTTGATAATTCTTTTGCTTCCAAATTAAGGGATAGATTGATGGTGAATGTACATAGGATCCCTGAGGAATTACATGATTTCCTCAAGCCAAAGGGGAGGAAGCCAGAATTAAAAGTATGCCATAACTGGAGTGACATTATCCCATACCCAGTTAGCACTATTTTGAGGGTATATAGTTTTCAGGGAGCCCCCCATATACTATCATACAATGTGCCACCAAGAGTGGGGTTTGTAGATGTTATGTGGTAAATAGGTTGTATCCATGATAACAACCTCATTGGAAAGGGTAAGGGAACATTTTTCCCTGATTATACAGTGGTGTCTGATTTTGCATTTTCAAATGGAGGTTGGGTGCAGTTTGAGAAATTCTTTGAGGATTATCATTTGAGGTGTGGTCCAAAGCGGCAACATGATCATGAGGGTTTCTTTTCTCTTTTCAAACAAAAAATAGAGGCTCGAAAGTTTGTGCATGAGTTCAACTTTCCTGAGGACCTGATTAGAAATGAATTTGATTTGAATAGGTAGAAGTTGAATAAGGAGAAATGGATAGTTTATGATAAGTTATTAGATATTGTGCACAAAATAGATCTGAAGTATAATCCATTGTTGGAGTTCAATGCATACCATAAGAAAATTGACTTTCTAATGGAAAAATTCAAGGAAATTATGGGCACATTGAGGACCAAAAGGATAAATTTAGAGCTAAGTCTAGGTGTACAAAAACAAGGTGCTAGGCCAATTGAAACAAGGCCAATATACTAGCCTACAGAGAGGTGGCCCATTTACAAGAGGAAAAAGGATGACAACAGTGATGAAGAAGAGGTGTACAGAAAAAGAAAGCAAATAATGAAGTTTCCTTCACGACCAGGTCCAAAATTAAAAGTGTCTAGGGAAATTAAAATCATTGATTTAGAATCATCACTAAAAGACAGTCCCTCATTACCACCATCTGAGCCAAGCCCTAAAAGAAAAAGAATTGATCAATTATAGGAGGGTCTCATGGATGAGATTATTGTTACTAATCATGACATGAAAATTGGTATGCCTTCCCGTCTTAGACCAGCTAAATTGGTTTTATTTGATTTAGATATGAAAGGTAAAAGTGTACAAGATGCAAGAATGGAAGCATGCAAGGAGTTTCTAGATGACAATACATTTGTAAAAACTCTTGTATTCTTGCAATTGGTATGGAGGATGAAATTTGAAGAATATCAAGATAAATGTAGGTAGAGAAGAGAACTAAGGCCTGACAGGTTAGACTAGGAGAATGATGAGGAGGTAAAAGTTGAATAAATGGAAGAATTGAAGAATATCACTCCTAAAGAAGGAAGAAAATTGGTGAGTCAGGCTAGTGTAATGATTCTTCCTGAATGAGACATTGTAGATGTTGTAGCATTTAATACTATTTTGAAGTTGAAGCATCCCTTGCAAGACTTTGAAGAAGAAGTCAAGGCCGCAGTTGAAGACTCTACTTTCAGTGAGGAATATGAAACCTTAGCAATTTGGGCATTGGCTCCTCAAGGAAGGAAGCCAAATATTACATACATTAATTTTAGATCAGGATTAATAATAAAGAGGGGTTAAGACACCTCAACCACCAAGGCCACTAATTTAACTGTGAATGTGGCCAAATTAGCCCAAAAGACTGCTGAAAGGGAGGAGGTTGAAAATAAGAGCCTAATGGAGAAGTATAATCTTTTGATTGAGGAATACAACAAGATGCAAGAGAGGAATGTTGAGTTGTAGACTAAGGTGGAAAGATTTAGGTATAAAAATATTGGGGAGACATCAAGTGCTCCAGGCACCAGTACATTACCTTCCATAGCAGGTTAGTGCCTCCCGCTTCTCCTGTTTCCACAGGTTTCCAATCAAAATCTTTCCCTCACCCCTCCTTTAGAACAAATTGATGAAGAAACATAGTGCTTTGCCAATCCTACAAAGAAGCAACTCATGCAAAGAATTGAAGAATTACATACGTCATTAAAGGTAAGTGAGGAGGGATCTTTCTCACAGAAAATGGAGATTGTTACTACTATCTTGAGGAATTTAAATGAAAAGGTTGATAATAAGTTGCTATCTATACATTTTTTATATTCTTTGTTGTTAGATGCAATAAAGATTATTTATAGGGATAAGGAGGTAGTGATACCATTGATTGAAAATTGGATCCCTAGGGCTAGTGATCTGGATGTCACGTATAAGGCCTCAAGGTTTGACACAAATAATAGGCCACAATCATTAAATACTACTCAAGTATTAGTTAAGTCATTGCATGGTTTTTAGACCTTACCTAATGATTTGAGTAGGAAGATCAAGGAGTTGGTGAAGAATTTTAATGATTGGGGTAACACATTGTTACCTGATATAATTGATGAGTAGGGGAAAATCAAGTCACTCCAAAAGTGGCAGGATCAAGCAAGTGATGTCATCAATGATCAAATTAATTTAATTTGTGATGACTCAGATTATGACTTGTTGGTGAGCTGTATGGATAAAATTATTGGTACCAGCTCATTTTTGGAATCTTTTGAAAGGGACCCAAATCAAGTAGTGGTAAAATGCACACCTTATAATGCCAAGGTGAATGAGGTAATTAATTTTGATTGGCTAACTGATGAAGAATATTAGAAATGGGTAGCTTCATATTTGATTGAGGAAGAGTAAAAAGAATGGACTAGTAATAGGTGGTAAATCAGATGTTGTGGTTACAATGATTTTTAGTTTTGTTTTGATGCTAATCTTAGCACAGGTTTCTTGTGGTTTTTATTGTTGCATCAACTTTCCTCAGCTAACATGATGAATGATAATATTCCCTAAGGTGATGGTTGTTGTAACAATTTTTGGAATATCACCAGGTGCTCCAATTGGCTGGTGACATGTATACTTTCTGGCCCATTGCTTGTTTTCTCCTTCATTTTCTATAAGAAGGATTTCAAGGCCAGAAGTACAAATTAGCAAGTTAGACAATTTTTGGTCAAGTCTAAGTGAAGTTGCAGAGAAAATTGTAAAGTTCGATGGTTTTATAAAGAAATGCAATTTAGGTTGTGGGTTATTCTGTAATAGGTTTTGAATTCATGGGGATTTAATGTTGTATAACAATACTAGCATTTGAGTTGCAATGATAAATTCAAACTCATGCCTCTCCACTATACATGCATATCTAAATTTTGGATAAGATAACTAAGGGTTGTTTCATTCATCTCACTATTGTGGTGTGTGTGATCCTTATTTTAGCTTTAATTCAAGGTATTAATTAAAATGCTTGAATGGGATTATAGGTGGATATGTTCTATATAAGGATTTGATAAGTAGTATTGGGTTAGAATGCATACTGATGAAATTTTAATGCAATATTATCAAGGATCTTATATGTCATGTATTAAATCTATCATAAACCTTTAGATGCTTATGAATTTTACTCTTGCAATGGATATATGGCACTGATCTAAGTTGTACTCATTCATATAATTCAGTATTTGTTTGTTTTTTCCCAGAGCTTGCTACAAACTACAAATCAATTACTATCTCATGTTGTGGATTGTGTTATAATTATCTCATGCTCTAAATAATTGATATTATCAATGAATATCCAATTCTATTTGATATTATCCTATTGTGTTGAGCTATTAAGTGATATTATCTGTTATTGTTAATGTTGTTTATAATAAAGGTGTAGAGGTTGTAAACACATTAAGGGATCACCCTCTCTGGTCTTACAGAGCCTGAAGTGTAAGAGGATTTTTAAATTCCTCATCAGTTGGGCTACATCCTTCTAGCTGCCCTTGATTGGAATTGGCAATTCCATAGGTAGATTAGAAGAAAAAATTGGTTACATTAGTAGTAAAATAAAAACCAACAAAATGGTGACTCCACTGGGGAGCTAATTTTAATATTTCTTGTCAGTGTCACGGTTGTCCATTTTGCATATATTTTTCAGCATGTTTCTATGATTTGATGGTTGAGCCTATAATTCTGTTTTAGGTTTGTCCAATTCTTCTATTTTCATAAGCATTAAGAGTTATGTTGTAGAGCACTTTTGTGTGTTGTCAGTACAAGGTTCCAAGGGTTTTCATATTCCACCACATGTCTTTAAGTATTTGGTATTCCCAAGCTAATTGGGTGGTGACTCTAAAGTCTCTGCACCAGTGTGCATTATATTTTGAAAGGCTTATTATAAGTGGAAAGAACTTTTGGACAATTACTCAAAATGAAGAACGCTAGGTCATTCATGAAGAATCATCTAGAACAAAAATTTGAAGGTGAACTCCCCAAAATGAAGAGGAAGGACTAGATAAAGAAAAGACCAGAATCTAATAATGTTGCTCCTGCATCACAAAACCCTGTACATCAAGGTACAAGTAAGCATTTACACCCTATCCCTGAGAATCTTGAAGAGGTGTCTAGAAATTTAGATTCAGATAGTTGTGAATTTTTTTATGCATTATTTAATACACTGGTTCAAGAAGATGTGACATGTCATGATAAAGGGCCTGTTAGTGTCAAATATGTGGAAAAGAGAAGAGGTAGGAGTAGAAGTTGAAGAAATCATAGAGAATGCACCAGTGATGTGCCTCCTTCTCCTGCTGAAAATGATGTAAACCCTTTATTGTCTAAACATGTACTGGAAGAGGTCAATCTAATAGACCTAGATGATACATTGAGTTCTGATGTGACTTTGCCTAACCCTGACGATGTTTTTGGAGACATTAATTCTTTGAGGAAAGAAATCCAAAAGCAAGTTGAGCTCAGGGTGAAAAGAGAAAAAGAAAGGGAAGCAAAGTTGAGGGATGTTGTGATTGAAATGGATAGGTTGATGAGACAGTTGGCAACAATGAAGTTTCTAAACAAAGAAGCCTAAACCAGTGTGTTGAGGACCGGTTGTATGGAAGGTGGTTAATAAGGAAGCAAAGCATGCATCTAAAGAAACCCTAGTAGGCCACATTGATGCCCAACCCAAACCTCGCTGACCCAAAGCCCTCAAATCATGTTAAGTCTCAACCAAGTAACACAAACCTTTAAGCATGCCTTGGACAAAGGAAAGAAAAAGGTTGAGGGAATTAAAAATAAATGAGAAGGTGACTCCCATTCCACCTCAACAACAAGATCTCTAGCCACACGCTTCATTTAACAGAGTATGCCTTAGAAAAGGCTAAAGGGAGAGTGAGGCTTTCATGCAGAGTTGAGGAGAATAGAAATTGAGGTGCAAATGGAGAAATGAAGAGGAAAACGAGTTTCCAAAATGACAAGTACGGATGAGGTTGCACAAGCTACAACCTCCTCAAATCACCAAGATGCCTTAAATAATAATTAAGATTACTCCAAAACCCTAAAATCTTAACCCAATGATTCATGAACTAGGTTTGTAAATCCAAATCAAGATGGTCATAGAATACAAGATGTGGGTGTTGATTCTAAGATGAATGAAGGATTATTTCAACAATGACCTATATAGTTGGAAAGGTATAGGCCATTATTCTTCGATGGTATCCGTGGGTTATCAAAATCCCATCCTGCTAACTTGAGAGAAAAGATGAGTAAGTTTTGAAATAAATGTTGTGACAGAGAGGAACACTTACAAGCTTTCATGGATATGTTAAATGATTATGAGGTAGAACATGAAGATGTTGTAATGAAATTGTTTGTACAATCTCTGGTAGAGGATGCAAGGGATTGGTATAGAGGTCTATCTAATGCTAGTATTGGTTCATGGGATGAGTTTGAAAAGTGTTTCAAGGAGCAATATGGTGATAAAACTAATGCAAGTTTCATGCTAAATGAGTTTAATAACATCAAGAAGTCATTGAACGAGCTTGTGACAGAGTTTAACTTAAGATTTCAAAAAGCAATGTATAAGTTGTTCCAGGTTTTAAGGCTTGATGAAAATGTTTGCTTAACTACATATTTCAATGCTTTTGATGCTAAAATGGCATATCTCCTTAGAGATAAAGACCCTCGGACTATGAGGGATGCATTTAGGGTGGCTATAAATATTGAAAGTAACATAAGAGCTTCTGGGAAATATGGTAGGAGGGAAGAACCTACACTTTTAAAAAATCCTAAAAATAAGACTGAGAAGGTTCTGGCTGCAAAGCCTAAAGATGATGAAAAGTGGGAAAAGGTTTATAGTACCTTGAAAGACATAAAGCAAACTGTTGCTAAGCAAGAGAAAGGTATAGGAAATGAAAGGCAATCCTATAATAAAAATGATAGGCAGCCTAGATTGCAAAATTATCCTTACAATACAAATTGGAAAGATGGAAAACCAATCTTACCTAGCCAAAAGCTTAAAAATGATCAGCATACGCCAGACCCCTTGCAGAAACATTCAGTAAATCTAGTACCAGATAGACCATGGTGTGAAGTGTGTGAACATCCACATGATCAAAATTACTGTGGTGTTGCTCAAATGCTTGTTGCTGAGGAAATAAAGGAGGATGCTCATGAGTAGACATTGGAATATGAGCAGGATGATGTAGATGTTTGTATGGCTAGATCATACATTGATGAAGAAGAATGTTCCTCTGATGATGAAATATAGGAAGTTGATGTGGATAATCAGAGGAAGAGAAGTGAGATGTATCATCAACAGGTCTTTTCTGATGAGGAAGGTGATTTTGATCATAATGCTTGCAATATGGAGCAGGTTGAAGGTTCAGTGTCCTTAAGGAGACTGTCAGAAGAAGATATTGCAAGATTGACTAAAGAAATGGTTGCTCAAATGAGAAGTTCACTTCAATTGAGAAATAGAACTATGGGTGGTGAGCAAGGTAAACCCGCTGGCTTGTTTATTAAAGAGAAAAAGGATAAAAACAAAGGTGTTATAGTTGACAACAAAAAGGATGTTGTAAAAGTCAAAGAAGCTAAGAATGATAAGGTTTGGACAAAAAAGAATGAGACCCCAAAGCCTCAGGAAGATGTAACTGCATCATTGGTGAAGACAAAGGTGATTACAAAGGTAGCTAAACCTGTTGTAGAGGATAAGAAGCAAAAGAAGCTAGGAGGAAGTAGTCAGCCAGAGAGAAAGGAAAATGATGAAGGTATGATGTCTAATTTTCTTAAATATACACTTGTGGATATGTTTCATGTTCTTTCTCAAGTTAAAATAGCTATACCTTTGCTAGAAATGATGAGAATAAATGAACACAAAGAAAAGACAATAGCCTTGATCATAGATGTTGTTGGTAATAAGACTAAACAAGGAAGTGGTAAAGAAGTGAAAGATAAAGAGAAAGAAAATGAAGTGGAGAGAATTGTGTCACAAATTCCCCCTATGTATTTAAGAAATTCTATTAACATGTGCCTTGAAAACATAACCCCTTTTTTCTTAAGTGTGGAAATAAATGGAAAAACTTTAAGGAACTATATGATAGGTTTAGCTGCATCAAATAATGTTATGTCAGTCAAAATAATGGAGGCAATGGGCTTGACAGTCGAACTACTCAAGGTAAATGTTATGCTATGGATTCAAGAGAAGTGCTAGTTATTGGAACTATTAGAGCATTGCGTTATAAATTGACTCAGTACCCTGACAAGGATTTACTCATGACTATATTAGTTGCAGACATCCCACCTCATTTTGGAATGCTTTTGTCAAGAAAATGGAGTGCATCAATGGGGGGTAATATGCAATGTGATTTGTCATTTGCTACTTTCTCCATTGATGGTAAGGATGTAAAAATTGAAGGATAATCAAAAGTACCTCATATGATTGAGCATAGCCTGATTGAGAATATGACATGTTTTATTAACAATGGTATAGATGAATTTAGGGTTGAGGAATTCCCTAACAATTGTGATAATCCTATTGCATTGATTGATATAGAAATAAAACAATTGTCAGAATCTGATGACTTGTGGACTATGTATTTTGATGGTGCAAGTTCAAAGGAAGGCTCTGGTGCAGGTTTCCTATTATGATCACCAAGTGGAAAGACATTTAGGTTCTCTTTCACTCTGTTATTTGAATGCACAAATAATGTGGCATGAAGCCTTGTTGTTGGGGTTGAGATTGGCTAAAAAACATGGGATCAAGAAGCTCAAGGCAATTGGGGATTCTAAGCTTATGGTCTCCCAAGATCCAAGAATGTATCAAAGAACAAGAGGTTGAAACAATATAGGAATGCTATTTTCAATGAATTGGAGAGTTTTGATGCCTTTGGCATAGGATGGATTGAGAGGGGTCAAAAAAAAGTGGCAGACCTATTAGTCAACATTGCATTAAAACCAGATGATATGAATTTTGTTGGAATTCAAAGGTTGAGGTGAAAACTAGGCCATTTGTCCCTGATAATATAAAACATTGGTAGGTTTTTTATAATGATGATGATATATTAAGATTTTTGAATTGTGTGGGTGAATATGAAAATTAGGAAATTGACTTTGGAGCCTTTGTTGAAAATGTTGATGGTAAGGATACTATATTTGGAAATTACGTCATTCAATTAAAGACAAACACAATTCCCAAGGGTCTAGTTGTACTAGAAATAGTGTTTGATAATCAAGATAAGACAAAGGCTAATCATACTGTTTCTCATACTGATGACTTAGAAAAGATAAATCTTGGAACAAAATTATCCCCAAAGGTGTATATTGGAAAGAAAATGTCACCAAAGGTGAGAAGAATGCTAATTGACTTATTAAGGAAGTTTAAGCATGTGTTTGCATGGTCCTATGATGACCTTAAGGCATACAGGGAAGATCTTTTCCAACATGAGATTCCTTTGCGTGAGGATACCAAGCCATTCAGACAAAAGCAAAGGCCTATTAATCCCACCTTGGCCCCCAAAATGCAAGAAGAATTAATGAAACTAAGGGATTCAGGAATCATCAAGCCAATCAGACATTCATCTTGGGTATCAAACTTGGTACCAATAAGGAAGAAAAATGGAGACGTCAGGCTATGTGTAGACTTTAGAAATTTGAATGTGTCTTCATTAAAGGACAATTATCCATTACCCAATATGGAAGCCATGTTGCAAAGAGTAATAAGCTGTGAATTAATGTCTATGATAGATGGTTTTTCTAGATATAATCAACTCATGGTTAAAGAGTTTGAGTAGTTTAAAATGACTTTCACTATAGCATGGGGAACATATGTTTATGTAAGAATGCCATTTGGTCAAACAAATGCAGGGGCTACTTTTTAGAGAGCCATGGATGTGGCGTGCTCATATTTCATTAACTTATTTGGTGATCTACTAGGATGACTTGACAACATATTCTAAAAAGGAAGAGGATCATTGTGAGCATCTGGAGAAGATATTCATTAGAGCCTTGGAGTATGGCATTTCTTTGAATCTAAAGAAATGTGTGTTTGGAGTACTAGAAGGAAAATTATTGGGACACATAGTTTCCAAGGATGGAGTAAAAATTGATCTAGAGAGGGTAATTGCAATTGATAAAGTTCCACAACCTCGAAGTGTCAAAGGAATACAATCTTTCTTTGGACAAATAAATTTCTTGAGGAGGTTTATGACAAATTTTACTGAGATAGTTCGTGCTATTTCCAAAATGCTCAAGAAAGGAGCCAAAGTTGACTGGGATAAGGAGTTTGTGCAGGCCTTCCAAGCCATTAAGAAATCAATAAAAGAGGCTCATGTGCTAAGAACCCCTAATTTTTCCAAACCTTTATATATTTTCTCACTTGCTTCTTTCCACACAATTGTAGTTGTGTTGTTGCAAAAGAATGCAAAAGGTTTTGAACAACCTATAGCCTTTTTTTAGCAAATCCTTACAAGCTGCAAAAATTAAGTATGATATAAATGAAAAATAAGCATATGCAATGGTAAAAGCAATAAAAGCTTTTAAGCCTTATTTTATGGGATCTACTATAATTGCATATGTGCCTAGTGTTGTTGTTAAGGAAATTTTCACATAGTAGGAAGTGTTAGGAAGAAGGTGTAGGTGGATAAATAGGATCCAAGAATTCAATATTGAGGTCTAGATTACTAAACTGGTGAGAGGACAAGGATTGGCCAAGCTCATGGCCCAAAGTAATCTGGAAGCAAACCAGATAAATTTGCTAGAAGAGGAAAATAGATCTCACATATGTGATATGGAACATTCTGAATGGTATAGAGATGTGATATATTATTTACAGAAAATGAAATGTCCTAACAAATTGAGTAAAAATGAGAAAAGGACATTGAAGTTACATGCTATCAAATATGTTATCATAGATGGAAAGCTCTAGTGGAGAAATGGAGAAGGTGTCATGCTAAAGTGTGTTGAACAAGGTCAAGCACAAGGACTTATGAGTGAGATGCATGGTGGATTTTGTGGAGGAAATTATATAGCTAAAACAACTGTACATAAGATAATGAGGGATGGATTTTGGTGGCCTACAATTTTTAAGGATGCACACCAACTAGTGAAGACATGTGATGCTTGTCAACGTTTCTCTGGTAAGTTAAAGTTTTCTGGTAACTTAAACTATTTATAGTACAAGCTCCATTCCAGTAGTGGGGTATTGATTTTGTAGGAGAGATAGCATGTAAATCAAGTGGAGGTTAATCATGGATATTGGTGGCCACTGATTATTTCACCAAGTGGGTGGAAGCAATTCCAACAAAGAAAGCCACTAGTAAAGTGGTAATTGACTTCCTGATGAGCAACATATTGACTAGATTCAGATAATGCAATGTGTTTCAGATTTGAGGAATACATAGAACTTTGTGAGAAGCATGGCATCCAAATTTCTTATTCATCACCATATCACCCACAGGGAAATGGACAGAAAAAATCAAGCAATAAAAGCTTGATGATGATTATTAAAAGAATCCTGAATCAGAATAAAAGAGCTTGGGATTCTAAGCTGCTATTAGCAGTCTGGGCAGATAGGGTAACTGTGAAGAAGGCAATAGGTTGCACCCCATTTGACTTGGTTTATGGGATACATGCTAGGTTGCCCCAAAATAATTTAATGGAAATGTATAATTTTGTCCAGATGTATGATAATGAAATTGATGATGAGATGCAATTGTGAGTGGAAGCTCTTATAGAATTATATGAAACCAGGAGGGAAGCTCAAAAGAGAAATGAAAAGTTGCAGTTACAAGTAAAGAATGTGTATGACAAGAGGACAAGTGCAAGGAGTTTCAAAGATGGAGATTTGGTTTTCATGTGGAATGCTAGATTGGAAGATAAAGGGAAACATGTGAAATTTGATGCAATCTGGTTGGGTCTATTTTTGATTAATGGTAAGTGGGGTGAAGATTCATACTTGCTCCAAGATATGATAGGGGATATTCTTGAACTTCTAGTTCATGGAAAGTTCTTGAAGTTATACTTCACTTGAAGTATTCTTTTCCATGAATGATAGCTTAGGTTTGTATATTTTGTATATAATTTGTACATAGTTGGAGTTGTTTTGTCTGAACAATTCCATTTTTGGTCATCTCTACATCTTTGTTTGCTCTACCTGAGATTCTAAATTCTCACTTCATTTTAGTGGAATGAACATCCCCAACTAGAGCCACTGATGGAACTTCAAATTTTTTCTCCTTATGTTCCATTCCTACCCTGCCTGGTGTTACTGGTCTTTCATGGTGTTGAAAATTTCTTAGGGTTGGGGTTTTAGCTTTGCCTACATGTAAAACCCTTGTGTTTATTTTTTTCCTTGGTTGGGATCTATTTCCCTGTTACTTTTTGAGGGTTTTTTAAAAAAAACTTATGTCCCATTGTTTCATCTAAGGCTTGGTCCCTTTGGTCTTAATATTTTATTTCCTCTATGGGTTTTATTTTCATAAGTCTTGGTTGGCCCCATGTTTCATCATTTAAGAACAACTTATGGTGCTATTTACTATTGGCCTAGTAATGTTGCATTGTCCTTTTAATGAATGCTTCATTTTGTAGAAGGATGAAATTTGCGCTAACATTGATCAATTGCCTTCAGATATCAACGGTGCTTGCCATCACGTGATAGCGAATTGTAGGATATTTATTGATCATGGTATCACAGGCGAGCACCACGTGTCCCTTTTGAGGGATAAAACTCATGTGACCATTGATCAACTATCCTTTGATTTGACCCATTCCTCGCCATCCTGTGATGGGCCAACCATAGTGCTTTGGTTGATCATGATATCATGAGCAGGTGCCAGACATCCCATTTGGTGAGGCTGAAAGTGATAGGTTTGGTTGACCATCAATCATTTATCATCAGATCTCAACAGTTTCCTGCCATCGCATGATCGAAAGTTACAAGGTTGTTACTAATTGCGATATCATGGGCGGGCGCCATGTGTCTCATCTGATGAAGCCGAAAGAATAAAGGAAATACTATGATAAATTAATCTGGCCTTAATACATTAAAAGGCAGATTACTAAAGTGTTCTTTAGACTCACATGTTTTAAATCAACGAGTATGTTATAATCTTGATGGAAAAGATGCTCAATGGTTAATGATAAGGCTAACAGCTGTGTTAAAGGAATGAGATCATTTATGCTCAAGATCTACCGTTGCCCACCATAGTGTGATCCAAAGTTGGAAGATCTTTACCAATTGCGATATAGTGGGCAACCACCACATGGACTTGGTAGTGTATGGTATGGTGGTCCCCTTATTGCCATGCTAGTGATTATGTCAGCCTGTTTTGAAGGTAGCCATTAGATGATTTGATCAAACTTAAGGATCGGTGACTAAGATTTAAATTTGCATCAAATATGGTTGGAGCCATTCGTGCAACACATTAGTGAGCTTTAATGGTGGATGAGACACTTACTAATTTGATTGAAATAAAATCAATTTCCTGCTTTATTTGTATCACAAGACATTCAAGTATCTTGCGGAGCAGTTTTAGAGCCAAAAGCGAAGTTGTGGATTTTTTTAGCCAGAATTTGGGATTTCTACGAACAAAACTGTGAGTTAATTTTTGTGTCTTCTGGTCACTCTACACTTGAATTTGGGAAAAGATTTGCTATAAGCTTGTGGATAAATGTGTTAGGGATATAGTTTAATTATAATTGTGAGAAATTGTAGTGTTTTGTTCTATAATTTCCTATCTTTGGTTAGTCCTAGCTATTTCAAGTGTGACGTTGTAAAGAGGCCCTAGTTTGTCCGAGATGGCACCATGAAAGCAACATTCTGGCCAAGTTGACTATCTAAAAAGAAACCTATATGATGATTTCCTGGATCAATTTCCCTTGTCAATGAATGATAGAAAGAAGGGATTGGTTCTAATGCGAGGGAAAATCTTGGGGGAAGGGTTAGTATATAATTGTTGCAGCATAGCCAATGCTAGGGTTCCCCTCATAGGTTTGGAAATGTTCAAATTATGGTATGCAAAAAGGAATTTTCCTCACCCCTTTTCAAATGGATGGATGTATGATATGGGGAAGCTAGTGGTACCAAATGTATTCCCTGATGTAGACTTGCTTAGGGTAGTAGCTGCAAGATATCACCCTATCACATGGGTAATTAGGGATAATGATGGAAAGGTTATGTTGAGTGTTAACAAAGTAGATTTCAAAAATATTTTTGACTTGAGTGAACCAAGTGAAGACTTGGTTCCTATCAACCTTGAGGAAATGAAGTAGGAATATGCAAAGTTGAAGTCTCTTTTTAGAGCTAAATTGCTTCCACCTCATCTAGCTAGGGTAGGAGGTTCGAGATTTCATATCAGCCCCAATGACCAAGAACCTTTTAGATTAAACTATTTTGTAAATCATTTCTTAGCCACTTTCTATTCATGTAGTTTTACCCTTCATAAATAGACCCCTAAATCCATTTATTATGCATCCCAAGGCCTATTTTTATCATTTTTTGATACTGCAACATGCATTGAATAAATGTAATTAATTAATTTAAAGCCTCAATAAATATTAATCCTAGATTTTTAGGTTAGGTTTCATTCACCCTTGGGTGAATGGGTCCCTTTTAAGATCCAAATTCAAATTTTAAACATTTTTTTGGTGGAATTTCAAAGTCCTAGATTCAAGTTTCAAATTTCAGCTATCAAGATTTAAGAATTAGGAAATTACAAAGGAATCCTATAAAGACTAGTCTTTTTATCATTTGAAACTAGGTTGAAGAGATATTTTTGTGAAGAGCAAGAAGAGAGTTTCAAATCAAGCAAGGAGAAAACTTAGGAAAGCAAAATTGAAGTCTTGGAGTAGCATTTCATTTGTTTTTGCAGATCTTCATGCTCATTCTATGAAGATTGATCAAGTATTGTTCATGATTGAAGATGGATGCCTATGGTGGATCATAATGGATTCTAGATTTTGGGACATGCAACTAGCCATTTCCCTTGATTCCACCCAGGATGCATGAGGGAAATAAAAAGGAATTTTAAATTCCTAGGGGAGAGGAGATAACTTTTACAAATGTAGAAGGCTTTAATGAGGGATTTGACTAGGGTACATGTCATAAATGGCATGAGGAGTAGGTTAGGCTTAATTACTGATTTAAGTTGTGTAAATGAAGCATTAGGTGGACTAACCCTGATTAGGCATCCACTTGCAAAAGTTAGAGGATGTGACCCTAACAATGATTAAGGATGTGCACACTCTAATTATGTATTAAGTGGGCTAATTAGGATTAGAAAAATGTAAGAGGATGGAAAGGAGAGAGAAGGTGAATGAATTAAAAGTTTATTTTTAATTCATTTGGGGAAAAATGACTAAATCAAATAAATTAGATTATTTATTTAATTTAGAGAGGAATAGTATAAGTTATTACACCTTAGGGGACATTAGGGATAGAATAAATATTAACTAAATAACAAATTATTTAATTAATATGGGATGGAAGAATACAAGGGAAGATTTGACAATATGGGGGTGGTAAAATTCAGGTGTCTATAGTAACAAATTCGAATGGCGCTTCAGGAAGTATTGTTACTTTCTAGAACAGTCATATAATCAAAGGGGATCCAATTATGGAAGGAACTAACTATATTGCTACTAGATTCACCCATATTAGGGATAATTTCAGCTGGATCCAATCAAATATCTATGCCCCCAATGGAAAAGGTCTCAAAAAATCCTTCTAGTTGGAGCTGGCTACTTTTAGGAGAATTTTTGACAAAGAGTCTTGGGTTGTCATGGGAGACTTTAATACTCCATTACTGAATGAAGAGAAATTTGGAGGTTCGCAAATAAATGTGGAGAGTAAAGAGGATCTTCAAAGCTTCATCAACAACCAGGCGTTGATTGATCTGGATTTGCAAGGAGCTTCCTACACTTGGTTGAATTGCAGAAAGGGTATGGATCTTATCTAGGTTAGATTAGATAGATCTTTAATCTCCAATCAATGGTTCTTCAACTACTACTATTCACTTAAATCCCTCTCTAGGATTGGATCTGACCACTTCCCTATTAGTTTTGTTGCAGAGCCTTTAAAGAAGAAGAAAAATACCCCGTTCAGAGTTGAACAAATGTGGCTTTCTCATCCTTCTTTTAAAGAAGATCTAAGGAAATGGTGGATATTAGTATCCCTAGTACATCTATGTTTAGGGTTGCTAAAACTTAAGGGAAGTTAAACCCAACCTTAAAAAATGGAAAAAAGAGTCATTTGGGAACATTTTCAAGATTAAATCTGATCTTTAGATGGATCTGGGGGGCATTCAAAACAAAATCTGGAAGGAAGGATATTTTCATGATATTAAGGAAAAAAAGAATGAGATCCTTATTAAGTTGCATGATATCATTGGAAAAGAGGAGGAGTTTTGGAGACAAAGATCTAGAGCTTTATGGCTATCTAAATGTGATAAAAATACTAGTTACTTTCATTTGTCAGCCTCAAAATATAGGGCTGTCAACAAAATTTCTAAAATTGAAGTGGATGGTACCAGGTATGAGGAGGAGGAGAATATCAGAAAGCATGTTGTTTTATTCTTTAAAAATCTTCTTTCAGAGAATGATGAAAATAACCAAATGATCAAGGTCATTTAATAGAGGCTATTCCCAATGTGATTAATCAAGAAAATAACTCTATGCTTTTCGCTATTCCTACCAATGAGGAAGTTAGGTTGGTTGTTTTCTCCTTTGAAGGGAGTAAAGCTTTGAGTCCTGATGGTTTCCCTATGTTTTTCTTCCAACGGTTCTGGGAGATTGCTGGAGAAGATGTGGTGAATGTTGTTAAAGAATTTTTTGGTTCCAAAAGTCTCCTAAAAGAGTTGAATGCTACTTTTTTGGTCCTAATTCCTAAGAAGCCTGGTGTAGAGAACTTTGAGGATTTTAGACCCATAAGCCTTTTTAATTCGATCAATAAAATCATCTCAAAGGTTTTGACTTCTAGACTCTTAATTCTCTTGCCCACTCTGATTTCTCCTCAATAGAATGGATTTGTTCCTGGTTGATAGATCCTGGATTCTATTGTCATTGTGCATGAGAATATCCATTCCTTGATTGAATCTAAGATCAAAGGGTTTCTGTTAAAGCTTGATATCTTAAAAGCCTATGACAGAGTTGACTGAAAATTCTTGTTTAAAATTTTAAAGGCATTTGGGTTTAGCAATAGGGTTCTTCAAATGGTGGAACAACTCATGTCCATAGCTTCTATTTATGTCATGGTTAACGGCTCTCCTACGACTTTCTTCCAAAGCACTAGAGGTCTAAGACAAGGAGATTCGATCTCCCCTATTTTATTCATTATTATGGCTGAAAGTCTTGGCAGGAATTTTAAAAGGTTGATAGATAATAGATCCCTTCTTGGTCTCAAATTGTCCTCAAGCAATCTGATTTGTTCTCATCAACAATTTGTTGACAATACTATGCTCTTAGGAAAATCTTCTTTCTCGAAAGGAAAAACCTTGAAGTATTTATTAGATGAGTATGGGAGGGTGTTAGGTCAGATGATTAATAAACATAAAAGCTCTCTTTTTTTCTTCAACACTCCTGCTCACAGATAGAAGAAAATTGCTAGAATCCTTGGTTGCAGGGTGGAGTCCTTGCTTGCCACTTATCTTGGCTTACCCTTAAGCCTTAAACCCCCATAATCCTTTTAGAATTTGTTGGTTGAGAGGTTCAGTAAGAAACTTGTTGGCTAGAAAGGAGCTTTGTTAAGCCAAGCAGGAAAACTTCAACTCCTCAAAGCTACTCTTCAAAATCTACCAATTTATGCCCTAAGTGTCTTCAAAATCCTAGCTAAGTTTGCAGAAGCTATTGAAAAGATTGAAAAAATATTTCTTTGGTCAGGTGTTGAAGAAAAAAAAATGCCTCTTATAGGATGGGATCTAGTGTGTAGACCAAAAAAGGCTGGAGGTTTGGGTCTTAGAAAAATTAGAACGATTAACAAGATTCTTCTAGCCAAACAAATTTGGAGAATTTTTTTGTCCATTGGGGAATGGATTGATATCCTTGCTAGAAAATATTTGGAGGGTAATAGGTCCTTTATAATTTTGAAGGATTCTCATCTTCTTCCTAGAGGCTCAACCTATTGGAATAATTTGACTAATGGAAGAAAAGTTATTGAATTTGGAGTAGGTTGGTAGGTTAGAAGCGAAAACTAAACTAGATTCTAGGAGGATAGATGGTTATTTAACGAGCCCCTTATAAAAATTGACTCTTTTTGTAGATGGGCTAAGAATTGCAAAGCTCTTTTTGGATCATTTGTGAAAGACTATAGTGTGGATGGAAAATGGGTGGATTTGTGCCTTGTCAGTCAGGCCCTTGCTCCTATTCAGTCTTTTTTGCTAGTTGTCAGACTCCGTCCAGATCAGATGAAAGATCATCTTGTTTAGTGTGATGATTCCTTAGGCAATTATTTTGTTTTGTTAGCTTTTTCCAGGATTCTCCCCCTTTTTGGTCGAAGGCTTGGCTCAAACATTTGGTCCCTAAAATTAACATCTTTTTATGGATCCTTCTCCAAAATAAGGTGCTTACGGTTGATAACCTTTGCAAGCGTGGTTTTCAAATACCTAATAGATGTTTTCTTTACAAGAAGGAGGCTGAGTTAGTGAGTCATTTGTTTCTTCAATGTCCCTTTCTTGCCTCGATTTGGGAAAAAAATGTTAGTTTCTGGGAACTTTCTTGGGTTTTTCCTTTGTCTATTGAAGATTTCTTCTCTCAATGGAAAGCCCCAACTCATAATCCTGTTCTTTGGCACTTGTGGGATCTCTCTTTCTCTCACGTTTCTTGGGGTCTTTTGACATAATGAAACAAAATCTATAGAGATAAAGAAGCACTGGTGGATTTTTTTTTTGATAAAATAATCATATTTTTGAAAGAAAATGTCAAAGCTATACCCCAGAAGGTTAACAATTTCAAGACAGTTGCAAACTCATCCTATGATCTTTTGGTTGCTAAGGATTGGAATATAAGTCTTAATTTTCCTAGTGTTCCTAAACAAGCTAACAAGAATAGAGAGGGTGTCTGTTGGTCTTTTCTGCCTAATGGATGGGTCAAAGCCAATTTCGATGGAGTAGCTAAAGGTAATCCTGGGGGTGGCAGGTTGTGGCAGAGTAATAAGGGATTCCTTTGGAAAATTTCTAGGTGCAACTGACACTCCTCTTGGTTCTCAAACCAATCACTTGGCTGAGGCTGCTGGAGCTTTTCATATTTTAAATTTGGTCTATAGTCTAAATTTCAAAAATATTTGGCTAGAAGGGGACTCCAAAAATATTATTGATTGTCTTATAGGTAGGTCCCCCCCCCCCCTTGTGGAGTATAAAGTTTTGGATTGATGATGCTAAGTCAACTTTAGCCAAATTTGATAATATCAAGATTTCACACGCCTATAAAGAGGCCAATGCCATTACGTATTTTTTTGTGAATGAAGGGATCAAGAGCAAAGGACTGTGCAATTGGCTAAATTTCAGTGATCTAAGTGTTAACGTCTAGGCCTTATTGAACTATGATACGTCACATGGGCAAGAAGCGTATTTTCTCATTAATGATGATAGGATGGAGTAATTACATCACAATCATCATATTGTATGGGACTAAGCTTAGTTCCTTATACTATAAGTTTGTCTGGCATACTTTGTGGGTTCTTAGATTTGGCGAGACCATTTTAAGTAAATATTTTGTCATGGCTTGCCCCACTATGCTTGCCAAAATTGGTGGAGCCGGATTGCTTTGAGACTCATAGTAGAAATCCTAAAGTGTGGAATAAAGTTAAAAGTGGGGGTTTAATCCCTTTTCTAGAAAAACTACATGGGTCGAATCAGGAGGCCATTGAGCTTTTTGAGAATAATTGGAACAATGGGGAACTTACCCTTTTTGGTGGGAAAGTGGAGCTTGATGAAAACCTTATAGCTGAAGTGACTAGAATGTCCACTAATGGACACAAATTTTTTAGGGACGGGGTTTTCTCCGATGAAGCTGTCATCAAATTTTTGAAGAAAGAGAAGAAAAGAATGAAACTGGTGAAAATTTCTAATAGCTACTTTGAAGTCGACACTATAAAAGCTATCTAGAGGAAGGTTCTCCGTGTCATGCCATGGAGTACATTATTGTGGATGGTCGCTTCACTAGAGTCTACAGTTACCACTTTGCCCTACTCAGCCATTTTTGCTACAAGGTTAGGGTTTCTTTTCCCTACTTTCTTCTCTGTTCTTTGAGAAAAAATCTGGTTGATCACAAGAAAAACCCAAATAGATTTCCTATCTTGCGTACTAGTTTAATTAGGTTAATTGTTGAACATTTCCAAAAAATGCCCACCCTTGCTAATTTAGTTGCCCCTCCCGACTCTGAGGAGGATGATACTGAACCCAGCTATTCGGGGAATTTGCCTCATCTGAGCCTAGTTAGGATGGTCCTTAGTCCTTCCTCTATCCAAATTGGTAAGAAAAGACTTAATTCTGTGAAAGCCTACTCTACGCCTAAGCCAAGAAGTCCCACCATTAAAACTAGAAATGTTGGAAAGAATCTTCCAGGAAAAAACCTTGTGTCATACTTTGAAGACTCTCCTGAGTCTGAGGACTCTGGTGCTAATAATACTACTTCATTTGTTTCCCCGTCATCAGAAAAAGACGCTAGAATTGGTTCCCTTGCTACCCCCGACCTAGCTAAAACTTGCTTCAACCTTGATAGGGAACTCACTGTTGATGTCTTGGGTTTAGCCAAGAACAATTCTGCTCACCATTTCAGAATTTTGAAATGGATCTTTCATGAAATCAACAAGCTAAAAATAAAAAATTGGGCCCTTCAAAGTAAACTGGAAGAAATGGGTGTCAAATTTTCTACAATTAGCAAGAATGAGGTAGAGCGAAAAGATCATGGTGCCAGTAAAGAAACCCAAAACGAAGCAGGTATGGATAAAAGGGTTGAAATTGAGCTGGAGAAAATGAAAAATACTGTTAATACTATTGCCAAGAAGAACAATAGGATGGTAATACACAACACCATCATTATCAACGCCATGATAGAAAAATTGGACAAAGCTCAATAGGGGTCTTTGATGGTTGATCTAGAAGAGGTCAATGATAAAAACCAAGATGAGGATGTTGGTATTTCTAAGAGGACCAGGGCTAATTTGAAGAGGAAGGATCCTCCTACACCACAGATGATTTAAACCTTCAAAAGGGTGTTCACGATATGCAGAACTTGGAGGCTGAAACTGAGTTTGTTCTGAAGACTCTAGGTTAGTGGTAGCTGATCTTTTTGCTGGCTTTTTGGTTGGTTTTTTGTTTGACCCTCCTAGCTTGTTGCGGGTGGCTGCTGCTTTTTTTGGTTATTTCCTTTTCTAGTAGCCTTTTTTTTTGTATGGAGTTTTTGTCCTTTCTCTTTTGTTGTAAACTTGGTGGTTTTGGGTCCCTGTAAAACCTATTTTTCCCTTTATCAAAACAAATTTATAACTAGTAATTTCACCTTGGTGTGCAATGGGTATGTCGAAGAGGTCTAGAATATCCATTAGGGAAAAAATTTGTCTATATTTTGCATACATCTATGCAATGTAGGAGGTCGATTGGTAGGTCATTTACTAAATGATTTTGTTTGTACAATAGAGGTATCAATGGAGAGGTGATAGCTTCAAATGAAATATGAATGCACTTACAAGGATCCAAACATGAAAGAAACAAAACCTTTCAATCAAGAAGATAATTAGGCTTCATTAGTAGCAACAGGATCACATTATATTTGTAGTATAGAGAGAGGGACATAGAGGGGGAGATATGGATAGGAGGGAGATATAAAGGGGGGAAGAGTGAGAGAGAGAGGTAAGGATGAAGATAGATATGTGGATGGAGTGGAGAGGGGAATGCAAAGGAGAGAGAGATGGATAGAAATATAAAGATAGATATAGGAAGTCATATATAAAGAGATATACATAGGGAGAGATAAAGATAACAAGGAAAAGAGATATAGATATAGAGTTATAGGAAGAGGGAGAGGGAAATAGAGAGGGAGATAGGTGTATGGATAAAGAGAGGGAGACATGTTTAGAGATGGAGGGAGAAAAATAGATAGAGAGATAGATAGGGGGATAAAAAGAGTGTGAGGGAGGGAGAGGTGGGGATAGATAGAAAGAGGGGAGGTATAAAGAGAGGGAGGGAGAGAGAGAGAAAGGGAGAGAGATAGGTAGAGGAGAAAGATAGAAATGGGTGGAGAGATGGGGAGAGATAGGTAGAGAGGGAGAGAGATAAGAGAGGATAAATAGGGGGAGATATAGCTCAATATATAGAGAGGGAGAGGGAGAGGGAGAGATATAGATAGAGGGAGAGATAGAGAGATAGAGATGGATAGGGAGATATAGAGAGATATAGGGATATAAAGAGATAGAGAGAGGAGAAAGTGAATAAGAGAGGCATATATGATGAAATATAAATAAAGATGGATAGGGATAGATAAGGAGATAGAGATAGAAGGGGAGAGAATGAGAGAGAAATAAGGCATGACAAAGAAAATTAATGAAGAGAGAGGTATAGATAGAGGGAGAGAGATAGAGATAGATATAGTGAGGGAGGAATAGGGAGTGTGTGTGTATGAGTGAGAAAGATATATGGAGAGAGAGATAGAGAGGGAGATATGCATAAATAGATAGAGATGGAAGGAGATGTTGCAGAGGAATATGGTAATACTGCGAGGCACACTGGCTATGTAAAGAAAGGTTGGATTTCTGCCAAGAACATTTCAAACTTCATGACATATAAAATAAACAAGCGAATGAGTCATACCTCTCTTTCTGAATAAAAGAATCTTGACTCATTAACAATATTCAAGCTTTTATATTCATGTTTATTTGAATATTTGGTTGGTGATGCTAAGGCTGGGTCCAACAAGAAAACTCTAGGACTTTATTAGTGTTGACCCTGATTTGAGCTGTTAGCATTACAAATACGAAATGCTTTGCTCTTCGCCATGACCATGCAACAACTACAAAATGCACTCTTGTGAATCACCACACCAGTCGACCACACCAATATTTCTCCAATATTCAGTATCTTGTCATTTGGGTTCTTATTCATAGAGAGACGAAAGAGAACATAGTGTACAATTCAGAAAGCATCACATTTGGGATGAAAAGCTTGTCTTTCATTCAACACGATCACAATGGAGTTCTACCGAACTCCACAAACTCTTTTCAGAGCTGTTTGGGGTTTTAACCTTTGGTATCTATTGACATAGCTTATTCAATTATTTTATTAATAGTAGTGATTCTTCAATTAAAAAAGAGTTAGACAAGATTATTCAATTTATTAAGTATATTTAATATATTCAAATATAAATGCAAAATATTTTATAATAGACTAATTTAAAGCACAAGCAACTTCATAACAAGTATTGAGTACCAAAAATATTTTAGGTTGGTGATTGAGTTTGGCTACATCCACAAAAGGAAAGAAAAAAGAAAAATTAGACCTTGCTACAAGCTTCATCCACTTCTATATATTTCTTATACTACAACCAAGCCAATAGAAGATAATGCATTTGAGCTTAATTTCCTACCTAGGGTTGCATTTGATCTTCAACATAGAATCTTGCATCCATACTTAACACCTTGGTTAGATGCTTCAAATATTGCAAAGAAACTTCAACAAGTAGAGATCAATCCAAAATTTAGTATTCTAACAAAATTGGATCAAACCATTAATGCTAGGTTCAAATGGACAAGATAAAAAGGAATTTCTCTCCTCCATTTCATTAAAACATGTCAAGTTCCTTCTCAAGAAAAATGGTTAAAAGGACATGTTTCTAATTAGCTCCTACATTCTTTTACCACACTTTCTTCAAATGAGGACCATTGCACTTAAGATTGGGTAATTAATCTAGGAGGATATGAGTTACTAGAACATAACACAAATATGACATGCTTTTTGGGTGGAGATTCTCTTCAACATATGGAAACATATAAATTCTACTCTCTTTTCTCATTTTTATGTTGATCAACATGTTTAGCTTTTTAAAAAAGCAACTATTTGTTCTAATGTGTTCATTGAAATTTCATGTCACCTTGTATGAACCATTAGCAAAAACCAATTAGAGAGATCTTATGTGGGCCATCTTGCATGGACTACACCTTAAAAAACTGCAAAATGGAAAAGTTTTCTCCTTTTCAAACTTTCAGGTTTTTAGTTGTTTGCATACCTACATACCATCTATATCGCTTTGGGCTCCTACTTCTTCAACCCTTCCTTCCATCACTTTCCCAAGTATAGGTGTTTCGGGTTTTAGTCATCAATCTTAACCCTTAATCCTTATCACTTCCCTTTTTAAGTCATAATTCCTCCCCTCAATCATCAAATCTCTAATAAAAACCTTCAATATATAACATGTCTTAAAGTTTTAAGCTTCAAGACTATCCTCCTTAACATTTACCAACATTTTGTCTATAGTCTTAAGCCTTCCTTCATATCCCTGATTCCCAACATCATGGTCTTCAAGTTTTTTTGAATCAACCTTTCTTCTTATCCTTTATCACAATTTTGTGATTAGTCTTACATCTTTCAATGTATCTCCAATTAGAGATTTCAATGGTTTCATAAAACCTTTCTAGAATCCAGATGTGGTTTTGAAGCCTCATAATGAAGCTACAATGATCACTGTTTTGTCAAAACTTTGAAAGGTTTAAGAACTTTGTTAGACTCTGATGTGGTTATGGAAAACCTTTTGGGCCTTGACAAAGGTTCTAAAACCAAGCTTATGTGCAGATGCAAAAATAAGGATAATTTTTGTTGAAACTTTGAAAGGTTTTAAGAACTTTGTTGGACTTTGAAATGGTCATGGAAAACTTGTCAAGCCCTAATAAAGGCTCTGATACTAGGCTTATGTATTGACGCAAAAATAAAGATATTTTTTGTCAAAACTTTGACAGGTTTTAAGAACTCCATCAAACTCCTACATAGATTTCAAAACAACTTTCAAACTTTAACAAAGGTTTCAAAACCACTTTTGGACCCCAACAAGGTTTTCAAAACCAACATATATTTTATCCTCATTGATTAGATCTCCCTCCTCTCCTTTATCATATTTTGTGATAAGATAGGCATTTCTCTCAATCTTCGATCCTCAAAATCTTCCTTTCCTTTGTGTGCTCTTCCATTTTTTTCCAACCTTCTAGTCTTTTGACATTCTTCTTTCCCTTCTAGAAATTGTTGGGCTCGATGCAAGACACTCGACAGAAGCAGTTTTTTAGGGATTGTAGTTTCAACAGTCTTCATGTATCATCTTCTTCATTAGGTGGTATGCAATGGTCTCGATGTTGGTATCTAATAGAGACTTGATCTTTGGTGTTTTTGGATCATGGCACTCTTCTCTTCAACCTTTGACAAGAATATCCTTGTAGGTCTAACACTTGAGTCTAATGAGGATGAAATTTTGGAGTTGTAGACCATTTAATGTTTAATCTAGTGATTGGTTTGGGCCTCAGGCTTTGGCAATATTTTGGTAGGTGTGTTTTCAATCCATAAATTCCATAAATTCCCAATGACTCAATCCAGACATCCAATCTTAGTTTCTAAGGAAATGGATCTACAAAATTTAATACTTTGAGTACAAATTTGGGAAAGGATTGTGGTACCCATGTTGCATTTATGTTTTCTAGACTCCTATCAAAGGACCATCCCTAGCTATAATTTTTCATATATTTTTTGGGTTTTTTAATCTTATCCATGGATTCATTATTATAGAAGAATGACTATGATGTTAGGGCTAATATGGAAGGATCTCTCTCTCTCTCTCTCTCTCTCTCTCTCTCTCTCTCTCTCTCTCTCCCACTCCCTACCTCTCCTTCCCTCTCTACTTCTCTCTATCTCCCCCTCTCTCTCTCTACCTACCTATCCCTCTATATCTACTTCTCTCTCTCAATTCTCCCTCCCTCCCTTCCTCTCTCTTCTTCCCTTTGTAGTCTCTCTCTCTATCCCAACTCTTTCTCCCTCCCCCCTTTTTACATCTCTTGTCTCCCTCTCTCTCTCTCCCCTCCCTCTCTACCTATCCCCTCTCTCTACTTTCTCTATCTCAACTATCTCTCCACCTATATCCCCCCTTTACTCTCTTTCTCTTTATCTCACCTCTCTCTCCCTACCTATCCCTACATCTCTCTCTCACCTCTCTCTCTCTCTCTCCCTCCCTCCCTTCCTACCTCTTCTTCCCTCTCTCCTTCCATCTCTACTTCTCTCTACCTATAGGTATCCCTCTATACATATTTCTTCCTCCCTCCCTCCCTACTTCCCTCTCAATCTCTCCATAGTCTTCCCTCTATACTTCTCTCTCTATCACCTCTCTCTCTATCTCCCCCCTTCCCTCTCTAATCTTTCCATATCAGCTCTCTCTCTCACTCTCCCTACATTTCCCTTCCTCTCTCTCTCTCCCTACCTTTCCCTCCCTCCCTCTCTATCTATCTATCTCTCTTTATCTCTCTCTCTCCCTCCTCTTCATTCTCTCTCCTCTCTCCCTACCCCCTCTTTATCTCTCCTCACCCTCTCTCTACCTACCTACCTACCTCCCTCTCTCTCTCTCTCTCTTCTATCTATCTCAACTATCCCTATTTACCTCTCCCTCTCTCTCTCCCTTCCAGGTATGTGCAGGATCATCATGGAAAAAACAGGCCCTTAAGTGGGAAAAAATTTAGAAAAATCAGAGTTAGGAAACTTGACATAAAAATTTGAATAAGTTATTTATATTATTTTAAAAATATGTAAGAATAGAATATGTAGAAAATTGAATATATTTTCTAAACTACTAGGTTTATTTTATTTTTTAAAAATATATTTGGTGAAAATTTGAAATTTCAATGCAGTGTTACTTAAATTTTAGGGAAAAAATAAGAAGTAGGTGTCTTTCTGACCACCCTAAACACAATAAAATGATAATATTTTTTATTATATTTTAGAAATAGGTAGAGGACTCATGTCTAGATATGATGCATATTTTTTTGTAATTTTTTTCCAAGTAAATAATTAATTATGATTTTTTATTACAACTTTTAAAAAATATAAAAACTTGTATGTCTGACCACCTTAACTTGGTCAAAACTTCATGAAATTGAATCTTTATTTTCTTAATCATATAGTATATGAAGCATAGAATGTGATGCATTTTTTGGATTCCAAAAATGTGATACCATTTGAAAGCTATAGATGTTTTTCAATCAGCCTATCAATCGGGACTTTAGTCGTAATTCAAATAGAAAATGAATAATAAATATTTATTACATTCAAAGTAAAAAATAATTTATATTGGAAGAAATTAGAGAATCTCCTTTAAAAACTATTTTCATTTCATCAATTTTGGGTAAAAAAAAATCGTCAACCACATACCCTACAAATACCCATTATATCACCACTTTTTGGCCCATCATGATCCGACACATACCCTTCCACCAACCTTCACTCTCTACTTCTCTCTATCTAACCTACCCCTATATAATGATTTTTCTCTCTCCCTCCTTCCCTCAATCTCTCAACCTTCCTCCTTACCTCTCTCTCTCGCTCTCTCCCCTTCCCTCTCTACTTTCTATCTCTCCTCTCTCTCCCTACATACCCCTCCCTCCCTCTTTTCTCTCTATCTCACTTTCCTCTTCCTCCTCTACTTTTCTCTCCTATGTATCCCTCTATAACTCATTATCTCTCCCTCCCTCACCCCTCTCTCAATCTCTCTACATTCCTCCTCTCCCTACTTCTCTCTCTCTCTCTCAATTCTCCCTCTCTTCCATTCTCTCCTTCCATCTGTACTCTCTTTATCTGAACTCTATCTTCCTACATTTCTATCCCTCCCTATCTCCCTCCCCCTCTTTCTATATCTTGTCTCCCTCTCTCTACTCTCTCTATATCAACCTTCTCTCTACCTATCTCTCCCTCTCTACAATCTATCTCAACTATCCCTCTTTACCTCACTTTCCCTCCCCCTCTCTCTCTTCCTCCCTCCCTCTCCCTTCCTCTCTCCTTCCCTCTCTACTCTCTATCTCCCCACTCCATCTCTCTACCTACCTCTCTATCTCACTTATACCTATTTACCTCTCCCTCCCTCCTTCCCTCCCTCTCCTTTCTCTCTCTCTCTCTCTCTCTCTCTCACACACACACACACACACACACACACACACCCTCACCCCTCTCTTTCCCACCCACTCTCTCTCTCTCTCTGAGCCTCTTAATTTTTCTCTCCCTCTCTTTGATGTGCACCATGATTTGATAAAAATAGAGGAGGAAGGTGAGGAGATTTATAGAAAGAGGGAATGAGGGGGGGAGAGGTAGAGAAGGATATAGGGAGAGAGAAATAGGAGAGAGAGGGGAGAGAGAGGTGAGATAGGGATTAGAGAAGGAGAGAGAGAGGAGAGAGGGAGGGAGAAGTGAGAGAGAGGTGATAGAGAGAAGTATAGAGAGAAGGAGGAAGGTGGAGATATGGAGAGAGGGAAGGAGGGAAGGAGGGAGGGAGAAAGAGATATAAAGGGATAGATAGGTAGGGATAAGTAAAGAGGGGAGGAGAGATAGAGAGGCAAGGATGGAAAGAGAGGTGAGAAAGAGGAATACAGAGATAGAGGTAGGTAGAGAGTGAGGGGAAGATATAGAGAAGTAGAGTGGGAGAGAGAGGTAGGAAGGTAGGGAGAGAGAGAGAGAGAGAGGTGAGAGATATATAGTAGAGAGAGGGGTAAAGAAGTAGAAGTGGGAGAGATAGAGGTGATAAAGAGAAGTGGAGGGAAGAGAGGGAGAGATAGAGAGACACAGAGAATGGAGAGATAAAGAGAAGTGGAGTGGGAAGGAGACAATGACAGAGAAAGAGGGAAGAGAGAGTGGGAGAGAGTGAGAGAGAAACATGAAGAGGGAAATAGAGAGGAGAGGGGGAGTGATATATATGTAGAGAGGTGGGATAGAGAGAGTAGAGAGGGGAGAAGAGAGGAGGGAGAAGTGAGAGAGATAGAGGTGATAGAGAGAAGTAGAGAGGTAAAGGAGGAGAGAGAGGGGGAGGGAGGAAAGAGATGGGGAGGGAAGGAGAGAGATGGAATGGTGAGATAAAGAGAACTAGAGAGGAAAGGAGAGAGAGAAAGAGGGGAGAGAGTGAGAGAGGAAGAGGGAGAGGGGGAGAGAGATGGGAGGGAGGGAGAGGTAGGGGAGAGAGGTGAGATAAAGAGAGTGGAGAGGGAAGGAGAGAGAGAGGAAGGGAGAAGTGAGAGAGAGAGAGGTGATAGAGAGAAGTAAAGAGGGAAGGATGGAGGGAGGGAGGGTTAGAGAAAGAGGTGTAGAGGGATAGGCTAGATAGAGAGAAGTAGAGAGGGAAGGTGGGTAGGAGGAAGGAAGAGAGAGACAAAGACAAAGAATGAGATAAAGAGAGATATATAGAGGGGTGAGAGAGAGAGAGAGTAGAGAGGGAAGGAGAGAGAAGGAAGGATAATGAGAGAGAGAGATGATAAAAAGATGTAATAGAGAGAAGTAGAAAGTGAGAGAGGGAGGGAGAAAGAGGAGAGGGATAGCTTAGATAGAGATAATTAGGGAGGGAAATTGGATGAGAGTCTAGAAGAGAAAGATACAAATAGAGGGGGGATAGAGAAAACTAGAGAGGGAAGAAGGGAGGGAGGGAGAGGTGAGATAAAGAGAAGTAAAGAGGGAGGGAGAAAGGGGGAGAGAGAGGAGAGAGTTCAATGGTGAGATAGAGAGAAGTAGAGAGGGAAGGAGGGAGGGAGGCAAAGAGAAAGAGGAGATGAATAGGTTATATAGAGAGAAGTAGAGAGGGAAGGTGGATGGGAGGAAGGAAGAGAGATATATAGAGAGAGGGGGGAGATAGAGAAAATTAGAGAGGGAAGAAGGGAGGGAGGGAAAGAGAGGTGAGATGGAGAGTAGAGAGGGAGGGAGATAGGGGGAGAGGGAGACGAAGAGAGAATGGTGAGATAGAGAGAAGTGGAGAGGGAAGGAGAGAGTGAGAGAGAAAGAGGGGAGAGAGGGGGAGAAAGTGAGAGAGAAATAGGGGATGGGGGGGAGAGGGAGAGGGAGAGGGACAAAATTAGAGATGTAGCTAGAGAGAGGAGAGAGAGAGACAAAGAGATAGAGAGAGGGAGGGAAGGAGGGAGAGGTAGGGAGGGAGCAGTATTGAGAGAAATAAGTGAGAGAGAGAGTAGAAAGATAGGGGATAGAGAGATGTAGAGAGGGTGGGTGGGATGGTGGGAGATAGAGAGTAGAGAGGGAATGAGGGAGAGAGAGAGGGGGAGGAGGGATAAGTGAGAGAGATGGAGGTGGTAGAGATATGTTATAGAGAGAGAGAGGCAAGATAAAGAGAAGTAGAGAGGGAAGGAGAGATCAAAATATGGGAAGAGAGAGTGAATGGAATAATAGAGAGAAGTAAAGAGGGGAAGAGAGAGAGTGAGAGAGAAAATGGGGAGAGAGAAGGAGAAAATAAGAGAGAAATATGGGGAGGGATGGAAGGAGAGAGAGAGGAGAGAGAAATAGAGAGGGAGGGATAGGTAGGGAGAGAGAGAGAGAAGTGAGATAGAGAGTAGAGAGAGAGGAGACAAAGAGATGTAGAGAGGGAGGGAGATAAAGAATAGAGAGAGAGAGAGGGAGAGAAATATGGAGAGATGGATACGAAGAGAGGTGGTTCTTGAGCTCAAGGGATAGAGTTATATAAAGAGATGAAGATAGTGAGAGAGAGGTCTAGAGTATAAGAGACAATGAACTTGAGATAAAGAGAAAGATGACACAACTTGTTGATTACTAAAATGTGACCTAATTACTGAAACTTGACAGGATGATTATTGAAATTAGACCATCTTAAAATGATAAGATCTTCCAAAAACTAGAAAGTGTTAGCCAATAATGCACTTCTTTGGTTCTTACCAAATGATGCACTTCTTTTTGTGAGCAGCAAATTTGGTTCTTGACAAATGATCTTCATTTTGAAATACCGAACCTTAGGCTTGGTCATTTGAGCCATTGGCGAGCACCAAATTTGGTGTTCGCCAAATAGTCATTTCAAATAAGCAAAAGGGCATATTTTTGTGTCAGAACTTGGTGCACTTACCCTTATGTAACTACATAAATCTCCTAATGAAAGTAATATGAAGTTATAAATGACATTATGACCAATATCATTGCCAACATTTTAAACAAAGTGAACAAAGCTTCTCAAGCACCATCAAAAATTGCTATAAATTCAAATGAACAACCATATTAATTACTCTCAATTACCATCTCTCTCTATCATAAGCATACCAATGTAATAATGGTGAGGGTATGTGCAGGATCATCATGGAAAAAACAAGCCCTTGAGTGGCAACAAATTCAGAAAAATCATAGTTAGAAAACTTGACATAAAAAATTGAATAAGTTATCTATATTATTTCAAAAATATGTAAGAATATAATTTGTATCAAATTGAATGTAGTTTCTAAACTACTAGGTTTGTTTAAAAAAAAATCAATTTGGTGAAAATTTAAAATTTCAATGCAAAGTGGTACTTAAATTTCGTGGAAATAATAAGTAGGTGTTTGTCTGACCACCCTAACCACAATAAAATGATAATATTTTTTTATAAGATTTTAGATATAAGTAGAGGACTCATGCTGATGTGATGAATATTTTTTTGTATTTTTTCCAAGTAAATAATAATTATGAATTTTTTATTATAACTTTTAAAAATAGAAAAACTTGTATGTCCTGACCACCTTAACTTGGTCAAAACTTTATGAAATTTAATTTTTCTTTTTTAATCCTATAGTATGTGAAGCATAGAATGTGACACATGCTTTGATTCAAAAAATGTGATACTGTTTGAAAGCTATAGATGTTTTTCAATCAGCTTATCAATCAAGACTTTAGTCATAATTTGAATAGGAAATGAATAATAATTACTTATTAAATTCAAAGTAACTTTCATAATTTATATTGGTGGAAATCTAAGAATATCTTTTAAAAACCCTTTTCGTTTCATCAATTTTGGGTTAAAAAAATAGTTGTTAGCCACATACCCATCATATTGCCACTTTTTGGCACATCATGATCCTGCATATACCCGTGACCAAGAATATGTCCTTCCAAATAGAATCCACATTAGAAAATTTTCTAAGATATTTACAAATATGCAACATCTTAATAGAGATACATAATCAGTGCTCCAATCTTTAATAATTGAAAAAACAAATTCAACCGCACATCGATATCATACTATAGTGTAGAAAATGTATCTACTTATATTTTCTCACTTGTTTGTGCCCTCCTAATTAAAATGAACTTAATAATACCTTAATTTAGTGTTGTAGAAATGTATCTCTTCAGATTTTCACACTTATTTGGGCCCTCTTAATTAAATTGGACCTAATTGTGCCTTAATTTAGCATTGTAAAATATATTCATTTTCAATTTCACACTTACTCAAGGATCCTTTAATTAATTGAGCTTAATTATGCCTTAATAAGCCCTATAATTCATCTACAAGTCTAATAAATTACAATTTTTTAAAGGGGAAACCCAACATTAATTAATGCCAATAAATTACACTTCACCTTGAGCAATGTGTCTCCTAGGTTTAGGGACTTGGGACCCATTCTCCCATGGTTGAATGGGTCCTCCCTATGACCTTGAACCCATTTTTAAAGAATTTTTTGGCAATATTTTAATCATCCTAAATTTAAATTTCAAAGGTTAGCTTGTAATGTTTGAATTTTGAGAAGTTAAGGAAAAAATTCTATAAGTATAAGGCTATTTCACTATGTTTCATCTAGCAATTTTATTAGATTTCAAGAGCACAATTGAGAGAAATTTCACAAGAGTAAATATTGTTGTCAAGAGAATTCAAGGGAAAATTTCTTCATCATTTGTTGCAATCTTCAAGATCCATTCATCATGTCAAATTTATGTTCAATCATGCATGTTTTTTGAGCTCACATTGTGATGTAGGTTTCAAAATCCACTCCAAGCATTCAAGTCAAAGATTCAAAGAAAAATTCAAGCATCAAGATCCACATCCACTAAAGCCATTTCATTCAAGTTGAAAATTTACATTCTAAGCTTTATTCAAGGGTTTGGTAAGTTGTGATATTGAGTTGTTCATTCATCATTCCTTTCATGCTATTTTATTTCATTTCAAGGTTTGTTACCAAAATGGGGTTTGACCAAGACAAACCCCCCATTCACCAAAAATGAGACATTTTCTCACTCTTGTTGTGTGTTGCAGATTTGTAGGTTGAAGAAACATTAAAGATCTTAAAGTTGAAAAGTTACATTTGTTGTCACCTTTGTTGTCATTGGGTGATCCCACAATACTGGTTTACAATTTTTGGCCAAACTGGACACTAAACTGATTTTTTTCTAACTAAATCTTCACTTTTAGGCACTTATAGCAACTAAACCATGAGCAATTTGAAGATGATAGCAACTAGTGATTTGCAAAATTTTGTCTGTAGATTCTCAATATATATTTTTATATTTTTTTGGAATCAAATTGCACCTCTTTTTCCATCTCCTTTGAAAACTAGTTTTTTTCAATAAACATCATTTTTAAGGAGTGACACTCACCGTATAACACATAAATATTTTTTCCATGAAGGATAAAATTATATTTTTTTTCAAATTTAGATTTTTGATTACAATATCTAGTGCTTCCAATTGGTTTCATAGTTTTTTATTGAATATTTTTTTCTTAGTCAAGTTTCAAAGTCAGACCAATTACAATTCAAACATAGGAAAACTATATAACACAACTTTTTTTGTATGTATCAAAATTTAATTTTTCTTTTCTTGTTAAATCAATGACTTCAATATTTGGTGCACTCATATATATATATATTTTATAATCTTCCATTTTTCCACATGTGTAGAACAAAAAGCTTGATTTTTAGTGAAAATCATACATTCACAAGAAATAAAAAATAAATATAACGATAAAATTAAATTTATTTAAAACTATACTTTTTGGGAAGCTTATAATAAGGACTACATATTTACAAAAGTTAAATTTTAAATGAATCCATTTGATCCCCCAAAAGGTAAATCAAAAGTGGTTTTTCATCAACATTTTGATAGGTGTAAAGGAGACTTCGTTATAGGTATGGTTTAAAACTAGCGAAGCTCTATCCAAGGGGGTTTGATCTAAGCTAGTTTGATCAAACCCTCTTCAATTGGAATGCTTTAGATGGAACTTTTTAAGACTTAAATCGTTAAATTTTCTAAAAATATGTGATTTCAACAAAAATCAGAATCTCCTAGAAATTGTAAACCAACTTTGTGAGATCACCCCATCTCATGGAAACTCAAATCCTGGATTTATTTCCAGCTTTCTGACTATGAAAATTAGGAATATAGAAGTGTAGATACAAGAGTAGAGGACCCAAAAACCATTTTTGAAAATCCCTACATAGGGCCCATTCACCATTGGGCAAATGAGTCCTTATAAAGCTTCTAAAAAGATCATTTTGTGAAAGGTACACAACTTTTATCTCTTTCATATTTGCCAAAAAAATTGTTGGTTCCTTCAGTTTTATGTTTAATCTACTAAATCCAATTAATATATTGCATTTTGGATTTTATTCTTTATTTTTAATCTTTCTCCCCAAAGTGTTGTTTGGCGTAGACCCTTGTGTAACACAAAGAGGGAAATTACAATATTCCTTAAAGAACTCACTCACCTAAGGGTTGAAAGTGGATTTTGACTTGAGGGATATCATTTCCCAAATGAAATAGAAGAATAGGTAGGTTCATTCACCCCATTTTTCCCTTTCTATTAATAGTAAGTTTGATGAAATATTCCAAATTTGGTATAAAACACTATGTGTTTGAACCCTAACCCATTTTTCTATGTTTCATTTTGGTGAACCCTAGTTTTGAACATTCTAATTTATAATTTGGAGTAAATTCAAACCCTAGATCTAGGATTGGAATCAATTCATTATATTTAGGGTTTCTAAATTTGGCATAAAGTTGCATTGCATTTTAGGTGTAAACTTGCATTTTGCATTCTTTTTAAACTTGAAAATTCAAAAACAAATTGCATGCATATTATGTACATTAATTTTTCTACTTGCATATTAGTGTATGATCAACCATTCACATTCAAAAACTAAGTCAAAATTGCATTTTAAAATTTTCATATAGTTGATCATTTGTCATTAATTTTACTTGCATTAGGTCATTAAATTCTTGAAAATTATGTCATTGAAGTTACAGTTTGAGACCTGGAATATAGAACACATATAATCACTAAGAAATTACATTTTTCATTTTGTTTTTTAAAACTTGTACATGGACCCATTCAACCTTGCGTGAATGAGTCCTTCAGGGCATACACAAACCAACCTTTCTAAGCCTTTTGTGGTGTTTTGCACTTCCTAGGTCTATTGGTAACCTACTGTACCAGTTTGTAAAGTTTTAGGAATTTATGTTTTATGCATCTAGGTCTAAACATGTATTTAGTGTAGCCATTCTGAATCATTCCAAAATCATTTCAATAACAAAAATCATTAGATCTGAAAATGAACTTATACTCTTGACGCTTTGCATAAGTTGGATAAAAGTACTTTTCACTTTTGGATACACAAGATTTACATTCTTGAAGCTTTGCATAAGTTGGATAAAATTACTTTTCACTTTTGGATAAACAATGTTTATATTCCTAAATATTTCCATAAAAGTGTTTTCACTTTTGGGTACATAATGTTTACATTCTTGAAATATTGCATAAGATGGAGGAAAGTTCTTTTCATTTTTGGGCACACTATGTTAATATTTTACGTTTCTAAGCACTCCAAGAAAAAATTCATCTCTACCACTTATGAGAATGTCTTAGTAAAAGAGAATCCAATCTTGGACAATCATGATAATCAAGTTTTTTCTTCTCCCAATATCTTGTCTATTTGTGGAGAAGATATTTTGGTGTTAGAAGATCCAATCAATGAGAGTTATGAGAATCCTATTTGTTTCTCTTCTCCTACCCCTCCTTGGGAAAATATTGTTAAACAAGATGATGCAATCATAGATAGTCATGGAAATCAATATTTTTCTTTTCCTGATACCTCTCCTACTTGTGACGAAAGTATCTTGGTGATAGAAGACCCAATTATTGAGCATCTTGTTTTTCCCTCATCTAATACTAAGATGGATGACATAGATGAAGATTCCCCCTCACTAGAAGGTCATCTAGGTAACCCAGTTGAGGTTATGACTTTGAAAATTAGATATCCTTTAATTAGAGAGCCTCCTAAGTCACCTCCCATCATAAAACCATCTAAAGAGAAATAATTAAAACTAGGATATATCTTGAAATTTACAATACAACTTGATAAAAACAATGTTTCATAGCAACCAAGTTACAATATCATTGCTCACACATACAATACATGGAATTATATGTAACTTCAAACCATTCTCACCACATTACCATTTCCTCAACCTATTTTCCCTAGTGCTCCTCATTCACCTTTACATGATTTTGTTGAACAACTTAATATTCCAGATAATATATCCTTATGGGATCTTATTCACACATCACCTACATACAATTAGATGGTCCAATAAATTTTGTAGAAGAATGATATCCAATGTTCTATGAATTTGAATTATGTAGCAACCTTCTTCGACTGTATGCAAGTGATAGTAAAAAATCACATTCCCTAAACATGAATTACCCTCGCTTGAGATCTAAAATGAAAATGAAGCTTTAATGATAAAGGTGATAATTAATGAAACCATAGTTAGACACACTCTCATAGACAATGGAGTAGGTCTTATTGTTTGTAGCATTGATCTCCTAGAAAAAATTGGTGTGGAAAAGAGGCTTATTCAACTTAATCATGTTGATATTTGTGGCTTTGACAATGTATGATCACATTACCTATTGAGGTTAGACCTATAGTTTCTCCTAACCCTATTCATATCATGTAAGGACCTCTTTCATGCAACCTTCTCGTAAGGAGACCATGGATTCATGCTATGAAAGGAATCCCATCTACTTTTCACTGTGAGATGAAATTTGAATACAACAACATGATATACATGGTTGAAGCAAATGAACGAAGTTATAAATCACAAGTTAAACATGATCATAAAACTTCCAACTCCCCCAGTACTTTGATTCCAACTTCTAAGTTAGAACCTATACAAGTTTATGTTAATCCTAATTGTATTTCATCTACAAAAAACTCATATGTGATGATTGGAGGTTGTTATATTTTATACCTCATTTCAATGAAGAGTCCAAAATTCACCCTCAAAGTCCAAAGAGTCATATACAAATGATTCCTCTTTAGACATGTTTTAGTGATGATTGGGGTTCATTATATTTTATGCCCTCCTTTATGGGAGAGTACAAAATCTCACAATCTAAACCAAAACAACCTTGTGTTTCATTTTCTCAACTTGGTTCTACGCCAACAACATCACACCATGGTGGTGATGGGGGCCCTTCAACTCCCATCCGTCATTAGATCCTGAATATGTGTAACTTTAAGAAACTTAAAAAGGATTTGTGTTCTCATGAAGAAGTCAATCCTTCTCAGAAGCATAAAACCTCTTTATTTGAGTTGGAAGAATATTATGGTCTTGGATACAAACTCCTTCCTAAACATGGATACAATGAAAGCATGGAGCAAAATGATAGAGAAAAGTGAAGTCTATACTATACTCTTTCAAGAAAGGTCTAGATTTACCACCTTTATCCCCATCTTCATCTAAGGCATTATCTTCTATTGTGTGTATGAATTTTTGTGCTAAGAAAGAAATATTCCCTACTATTGATCAAGAGAATATCTTGTTGAGGCTTCTCAAAGCCTACTTAATTCTTCTTCCTCCAAAAACACGAAAAAAATTATACAAAAAAAGTTCATTTTATGCATTATCATAGAGTTCATGGTCATGCTACAAATGAATGTAAATATTTAAGTGATAAATTTCAACATCTTAAGGATTGTGGTTCACTTCCTTGTGTTGATGTACCTCATTTGTCTAATTGATATTGATTCTCATTCTATCATGTTTCTCACTGTTTACCCAGGCAGGTAGCCTAGTCCTATTATGGCACCTATCGGTGTCTCATTTGGCTAGTTGACCACCTTCCATGTATATATAAGAGTAAGCTTGGGAATTGGATGACATGCATTAAGTTGGCTTACATGTGATGTACTTTTCCTTCTATATTATCTTTAGCATTGTATTTTTGCAACAACCCCTTTCCATGATGTAACTTCATTTGGAAATACATGACTTGGTATAGGGCTTTCTGAATAAGCTCTCATGTCTCCTTTATTGTTATCATTGATTATTATCTACTTTAAAGTAAATCACTCATAGCAATAGTGTTAGCAATATCTTTAAAGTGGAGGCATACATTGGAATTATCATTCTAATTTTTTTGACTATATCTTATGTTGTCGTATCCTAATTTCATTTTGTTCATAGGTGCTTAGCATAATGCAGCCTATTAGGCCTTATGAAGCTCAAATTTATGTTTTTTTTGTTGCATGGGAGACCAATAAGACTGTCTCATTCACCACCCCTTATATGTTTCTTGTTTTGTGGTGCCTTATTGAAGTTATGGAGGTATAGCTTTGGTATGGTATGGGAGCCTAAGAAGATTCTCTCATTTCTCACCCTTTGGGGGCTCACCTAGTGGATAGCTCGAGGTTCCATTAGCCCAAAGTGAGTGTGTGTGTTGTTTGGATAGTGGAAATCACATACCACTTGTGAAAATTTTTGGACAAACAACTAAGGTGTGTTCCACATCGTGTTGGACAATTGAGACTTAATCCACCTTTTTTGGGTTTTTATCTTTCTCTTTAGTCTTTGATGTTGTATGTTTGTGTATCTTGTCTTGCTGCTGCATATCATACATCTTGTGTGTGTCCCTTTGTGCTTAAGTTGGTTTGGAATAGGATCTTGATCTTGGGGGCTTGGCCACCTCCTTGATCTTTGTTATTCTATCCCATGAACATTGGTGCACTTGGACCCTTTTTGATGGGTATTTGTCTACTTTAGAGTGAGTTTGTGCTTGTGCTCATCCTCTCACTAAAGTGGGGGATAAATGTAATGTAGAAAAATGTATCCCCTTACATTTTCTCACTTTTTTGGACCCTCCTAATTAAAACAAACTTAATAATACCTTAATTTAGTGTTGTAAAATGTATCTCTTTACATTTTCACACTTATTTGGGCCCACTTAATTAAATTGGACTTAATTGTGCCTTAATTTAGTGTTGTAAAATGTATTTATTTACACTTTAACACTTATTTAGGACTCCCTTAATTAATTGAGCTTAATTATGAATTAATAAGCCCTATGACTCATCTACAAGCCTAATAAATTAAATTTTAGGACCCATTTTCCAATGGGTGAATGGGTCCTCCCTAAGACCTTGAACCCATATTTAAAGTATGTTTTGGTAGTAATTTTATCATCCTAAATTCAAATTTCAAAGGTCAGCTTGTAATGTTTGAATTTTTACGAAATTAATGATAAATGTCTATAAATACAAGGTTATTTCACTATGTTTCACCTAACATTTTTATTGAATTTCAAGAGCACAATTGAGAGAACTTTCACAAGAGAAAATATTTTTGTTAAGAGCATTCAAGGGAAGATTTCTTCATCATTTGTTGTAGAATTCAGGATCCATTCATCATGTCAAAGTTATGTTCAATCATACATGTTTTTGGAGCTCACATTGTGATATAGGTTTCATGATCCAATCTAAGCATTCAAGTCAAAGATTAAAAGGAGGATTCAAGCATCAAGATCCACATCAATTGAAGCCATTTCATGCAAGTTGAAGATTTACATTCCAAGATTTATTCAAGGGTTTGGTGAGTTGTGACATTGAGTTGTTCATTCATCATTCCTTTCATGCTATTTTGGTTCACTTCAAGGTTTGGTTACCAAAATGGAGTTTGACCAAGGAAAACCACCATTCACAAAAATAAGATAATTCTATCCTCTTTATATGTTGTAGATTTGCAGGTTGAAGAAAAGTTGAAGAACTCAAACTTGCAAAATTGCAAAGTTGTATTTGTTGTAACCTTTGATGTCATCTCATGAAAACTCAAATCCTAGATTTATTTATGACTATTCAACTATGAAAATTGAGAATCTAGAAGTGTAGAGACAATAGTAGAGGGACTAGAAACCATTTTTGAAAATCCCTACATAGGACCTATTCACCATAGGGTGAATGACCCCTCATACAACTTCCAAAGATATCATTTTGTGAGAGGTACACAACATTTATCTCTTCTATATTTTCCATAAACTTTGTTGGTTCCTTCAGTTTTATGTTTAATCTACTAAATTCAATTGATAGATTGAATTTTGGAGTTAATTTTCTATTTTTAATATTTCACCCCAAAGTGTCATTTGACCTAGACCCCCATCCTAACATAAAAAGGGAAATTGCAAGATTCCTAAAAGAATCTAGTCACCTAAGGGTTGGAAGTGCATTTTGACTTAAGGGATCTCATTTCTTGAATGAAATAGAAGAATAGGTAGGTTCATTCACCCAAATTTTCCATTTTCTATTTATAGTAAGTTTGGTGAAATGTTCTAAATTTGGTATAAAATTCTGTGTTTGAACCCTAACCCATTTTTCTATGTTTCACATACACAAAAAAGATAATTAGTTATTAAATGTGGATTTCCAAGACTCAAACACCAAAATAAATGCTAGATATTATTTACGAAAAAAACCCACATAGAAGTAACCATATATCAATAAGAACCCTCCAAGTAGACATGCAAACCTATAATGGTCTTCATCTAGAACACCCTAAATACAAACTCATCACATATCTAAATACCACATATTTTAGTTAAGATGTAAAACATTAAAAACCATCTTTGTAAATCTAAAATCAATGTAAAAATGTATACATTCATATCAAACATGTCATCTAAATAATGGAATGAGCATGGATCTACAAACCCATAGCTGAAAACAAGTGTAAAATGTAACCCAAATAGGAAAACCAAGCTGTCCAAGAGCTTATAAAATATGAAACATATCAGCTCCAAAACTTACAAAGAGGTTAGTGGCTTATCTTCTAGTGCTTTCATGTGACCAAGGGCTAAAACTATGAATCCAACATAAGCACTCCATTTTTTAGTCCAAATTGAGAGTATTTGTCCATGTGAATAAGACGTTTCTACCCATCCAACATGAACACTCTCTTGATGCACATGACCACAAGATAAAGCATTAAAACCACCAAACAAGAGGATATACACATATTATCAAATAGGAGCTCTAAGTTATTAAAACATAACCAACTCTAAAGATCCATAAACATGAGCTTCCAATTCCCAACATAGATCACATTGACAATATTCATGGTTTCCAATCTCACAAATCTACAAGACAAAATTACCTCATAGAAAAATTTTGGTGCCTCAAAATCCTTCCAAAAACATTCAATTCATTCTAAAGAAAAATCCACAAGCTTGTCAAATGAAGAATTAAAAAAGGAATACTAAGAACCTAGTTAACCTTAAGCTCTAATACCAAATGATGAGGAATCAACAAGTTCAATATTGATTATTATCCAAATATGACTTAAATGGATGATATTCATGGCGTGGACTACAACAACATGAAAATATGAAAATTATATAAAAATCTAAAAAACTAAGTTTCCTTAATATTGAAATGCCATGACTAGATCCTTCTTCTTTATGATGCCAAAAATCAGCCAGCATATCATGCTTATTAAACACTACCTTATCTAAAATTATAATAGCAACAAATAAAGAATATCATCACCATAAGATAGCAACAAAAGGGTATGTGTAGGATCATCATGGAAAAACAGGCTCTCAAGTGGCAAAAAATTCAAAAAAATTAGAGTTAGGCAACTTGACAAAATTTTTTGAATAAGTTATTTATATTATTTCAAAAATTCTTTAGCAAATTGAATGTAGTTTCTAAACTACTAGGTTTGTTTTTTTTTAAATCTATTTGGTGAAAATTTGAAATTTCAATGTAGTGGTACTTAAATTTTAGGAAAAATAAGAAGTAAAATTCGACCACCCTAACACAATAAAATGCCAATATTCTTATAATATTTTAGATATAAGTAGAGGACTCATTCCCTGATGTGATGCATATTTTATAATTTTTTTAAGTAAATAATTAATTATTATTTTTTATTACAAATTTTAAAAAATTATGTTATATGTTCCGACCCAACTTGGTCAAAACTTAATGAAATCAATTTTTCTTTGTTAATTTATACCATATGAAGCATAGAATGTGACATGTTTTGGATTTAAAATGTGATACCGCTTGAAATAGAAATGTTTTTCAATCAACCTATCAATCAAGACTTTAGTCATAATTTCAATAGAAAATGAATAATAATTATTTATTAAATTCAAAGTAAAACATATTTATGTTGATGGAAAGTTGAGAATCTCCTAGGTATGTGCAGGATCATGATGGGCCAAAAAGTGGCAATATTATGGGTATTTGTAGTGTATGTGGCTAGTAATTTTTTTTACCCAAAATTGATGAAACAAAAAGGGTTTTTAGAGGAGATTTTCAGCTTTCCACCAATATAAATTATGCTTTAATTTGAATTTAATAAATAATTATTATTCATTTTCTATTAGAATTATGACTAAAGTCCTTATTGATAGGCTAATTGAAAAACATCTATAACTTTCAAATGGTATCACATTTTTTGAATCCAAAACTTGCACCACATTCTATGCTTCACATAATATAGGATTAAAAAAAGAAAAATTAAATTTTATGAAGTTTTGACCAAGTTAAGCTGGTCAGACATACAAGTTTTTAATATTTTTTAAAAGCTGTAATAAAAAATTCATAATTAATTATTTACTTGGCAAAAAATTACAAACAAATATGTATCACATCCAGACATGAGTCCTATACTTATATATATAATCTTATAAAAAAATATTATCATTTTATTATGGTTAGGGTGGTCAGACAAACACCTACTTTTTTTTTTCCTTGAAATTTAAGTACTCTGCATTGAAATTTCAAATTTTCACAAAATAGATTTTATTTTTTTTAAATAAACCTAGTAGTTTAGAAACTACATTCAATTTTCTACAAATTCTATTCTTACATATTTTTGAAATAATATAGATAACTTATTCAAATTTTTATGTCAAGTTTCCTAACACTGATTTTTCTAAATTTTTTGCCACTTAAGGGCCTATTTTTTCCATGATGATCCTACACATACCCTCCTTTAAAAACCCTTTTAATTTCATCAATTTTGGGTAAAAAAATAGTCATCAACCACATACCCATCATATTGCCACTTTTTGGCCTATCATGATCTTGCACATACCCAAAAGATCATCCCAACCACCCATATATTCCTTAGCCATCAACCATATTGGCCTCTGGGTGGGAGGATATAGTTAGTGATAGCTTGAGCTAGATGGAAGGAAGGTGAATAGAACCTCCTACTTAATTAATCAAATTGATAGAGTAAGGAATCATAGCTCTATATCCTCCTAACTACCCAGTAGCAATGGAGGTGGGGACAAGAGAACTAATAAACTAGGATAGGGGTGAAGTAGTTCAAGATGTGGGATAGAGAAGCATGACCTAATATTATGGATGGAAGGAAGATCGATTTGAAAGGAAGAAAGTAGTTGATTAGTTTCACCAGGAAAGCCCCTAATGTTTCACCAGGAAAATCCCTAATGTAGTTTGGCTGGCTAGGTAGAGCTAAGCTGGCTAGGTAGAGAGAGATTTCTACTTTCTTCAAGAAACCAAATTCTTGAGGCTAGACCCCATGGGGAACTATGATTCCCTCCCACATCAACCCCACCATCCTATTTTCCATGGGTGGGAGGAAATAAAGTTTTCCTTGGGGTGGGCATAGTGACCTAACAACCCTAAGGTGAATATGGTGGTGGGGTCCACCTTGGGGTTGGGAGGGAATTCTAGTTGAGGTAGATGTCATTAGGTAAGGTAGGGGCATAAGAGATAGTTGTTCTCAAGGCCCAAGAGATAGTTGAGGGGTTCCTAATATTTGGTAGGGATGTAGCGACCCCACCATCCTAAGGAAGACCCCACCAATCATATTTTCCTTGTATTTGGGTTGGGAAATCTATCTCTCCATCTGCACACTGGAAACTACATTTCATTGGATATCTAGATATCCTTCCCTGCCTTATTATAGTTGTTCATTAAAGCTTTCATTCCAACTAGGGCTTATTTCTTAGGCATATAGGTCAGCGGGGTTGAGGAATATAGGGTGGTGGTGAATCTTGGACAATGGGGTTGGGACCGTCCATGGGGTTTACAACCCCACCAACCATATATTCCTTAGGGTGGGATGGTAGTCCAACTACTTGCCTTCATTTTATCACTCATTGAACCTTCTGGATAGAGATTAGCCTAATCTAGTGGGAGGAGGATAGTCTACTATCAGTTGAATTGGACCATAGGCCAACCCCAAGTTCTATGTAGTCAGTTCCCTATGAAAGTATTAGGATGAAGTCAATGAAAGCTTAGTTCTCTGGATGGGTAGAAAATGGAGGGATGTTTCTTCTACAGGATGGAGAAAAAGAATTACTCCTTGATCAGGGGTGTAGGTAGGTGGTAGAAACAATAGCATAACATCCCGATGTAATATATGGAATCCATCATCCGAGTTGGAACTAAATCTATCCCATTCTTGCATTGGAGTTGGAACTCAATATATCTAGAGTTCTGGTTGTCATTATCTCCTTCCTTCTAGAGGGCCTTCCTTCTCAAACAATCAATCTACTTTCTTCCATTCTCGATCATGGATGAGAAGAAAGGTTCCCACAATAACTACCCTTGCTAATTGATCTTGTGTGGTTTTATGAAGATGAGAAGTGACTTGTGCAAAAGCTTCTAACTTTGTAAGTTGAGCTAACTCTAATTTAATTTTCCAACTACTTGTTTCATAGCTCTCATCTGAGATATGGATCCTACTCAGGATATGGAAAGACTAACATTAATGACATGTTGAATTCATGCATTGAAGAGATCAACTGATAAGAAGATTTTTCTGTTAGTAATGAAAATTATGTTAGTGGGAATATAAGCTGAGACATTTCTAGCTTGAGTCTCCACTATTGGTAAGGAGAATTATACTGATCTTCAAGTTCCCTAGGCCAAAAATTTGGTAGATTCCACAAATACAAAGCAATCATTAATCAATTTCATTATCTTAGTGATCATCATCGAAACAACAAAAATGATGGTCATTATGATCATTCTCATAATCATATGATATAGGTGAAAAATCCATTCCTTTTATCCCCATTGCATCGACAAGTACAAACTCTATTGTCTACTCTGGTGTCATATAAATATCTCTTTCTAATAGATAAGTAATTAATTTATGATCCTACTTTGTCCTTCTTACATAAGGATCCACAATATGTAAACACAAGTCGTTCAAATACTATGAATCAAAGCCTGATTCTATTGACGTGGAGTGACAATCATAAGGAGATATATGGGGTTGGTGGATCATAATTGATGAATTTTCATTCATTACCTATTTAGTAAATGTCCCCCTGTGTAGAAGGAAATCTCCCATTGAAGCATTTAACCCAACATCTATTGTACATACATCCCCTATTACATATTGCATAGTCTCATAAACAACAACTCTCTATACCATTCCATCACCTTAATAGTGAACATAGAACATAAAATCCTTTGTTGGATCTTCTAAATTTAAATAAATCATACTTTTCATGATTTGATCTGCATGTTGTTTTTCTAGTGGTCTACTAAAAAAAAATCTCCTAAAAAATAATCTGTGATATATCTCGACCTAGTTTGCTTCCTCTTCTTTTGGACCTTGGTAAGGCACTTTCGACACATTGGTTATGTCCATTTTACTAGGTTCTTTCTCTTTCAACAATTTTTCATTCTCTTTGACATATATAAACTTCTTTATTAGTAAGAAAAAAATATAACTTCTTTATTAGTAAGAAAAGAAGTTTATTACTAGTAAAAAAAATATATATTTTTATTTATTTATATTATGTTTTATTCTTTTTATTCTTTTTGTAATGTATACAATATATAAAATTTATTAGTAAGGAAAAAAGAATTTTGTTTTTCTTGTTATGTTTGAGCTAAATGATGACTTTTCTACACAAAACCATTAAAAACAAGAAAAAAAGAAAAACATAATTTATTTATTTTTGCATGACTATTGCTAGTATTTTTTTTAGTTAGAATTCCAATATAAGTTTTAAATTAAAAAAAAAAAAAGTCTGTAAATGAATTCAAATGTATATAAATAAATTGAAATTATTATTCTTAATACATTTATAATGAAGAATACAATTTATTAGAAATAGATTATTTCTAGTCTAATTAAAAAATATGTTTATAATGTCTTTAAATTTATAAATAATTTCTTTTAAATAGAATTTTTTTAATACATTTATATTAAAGAATACAATTTATTAGAAATTGATAAGTTCTAGTATAATTATAAATATGTTTCTAATTAACAATAGAATGTGTTATAAACACTTACATTATTTATAGTATAAATTTAGACTTCAAAAAAGTATAATTTAAACTCTACATAATTTCAAAACTTTATAGATACTTTTGATCCCCAAAAACAATTCTTAAGGGATCAATAATTTTTTTTTTGGGAATCTTATAATAAAATGAATTATTTTAGTCTTTCAATCACTATGATGTATATTTCAATTGTCTCACTTAGAACTTTTTTTAAAAGAGCTCATGGAACCATGGTATCAAACATTCCAAGATCAAATAAAGAATCATATATTTGATCTTCATCTTCTACTATTTGGTTTAATGTATGTTCAATAACTCTTTTACCTACAAATGCAATGTATGCATTAGGCTCGACAATCATGACATTAGCCAACATATCTAAAGCTAGCAGTGACTCCACTAGTTGTAGGAGATGTAAGAACTGAATTATATAGTAATTTTTTCTCTTTTTGATGTGCATGCAACAAGTATCTATTTTATTCTTTTGCATTAAGATAAAACTTCCTTCTTGCATTGCGCTCCACTAGAAGCACATACAATAATTAATGGAAGAAAATTATTAGTAGCATACTATATAAAATGGGTTATTTTTTTACCCATTACTAATCCCATACTACCTCCCATGAATTGAAAATCCATAACTCTGAGTGTGACAATAATACCATTTATTTCAGCTATGGATTTTTAAATAGGTGTATGTGTAGGATCATCATGGAAAAACCAGTCCCTTAAGTGGCAAAAAGTTTAGAAAAATAAAGGTTAGGCAACTTGATGTAAAAATTTAAATAAGTTATCTATATTATTTCAAAAAAATGTAAGAATAGAATTTGTAGCAAATTGAATGTAGTTTCTACACTAGGTTTGTTTTAAAAAAAAATCTATTTGGTGAAAAATTGAAATTTCAATGTAGTAGTACTTAAATTTCAAGGAAAAAATAAGTAGGTGTCTGTCTGACCACCCTAACCACAATAAAATGATAATATTTTTTTATAATATTTTAGATACAAGTAAAGGACTCATGTCCTGATGTGATGCATATTTTTTTGCAATTTTTTTCCATGTAAATAATTAATTATGATTTTTTATTACAACTTTTAAAAAATATAAAAATCATATGTCTGACCACCTTAACTTGGTCAAAACTGCATGAAATTCAATTTTTATTTTTTTTAATCCTATTGTATGTGAAGCATAGAATGTGACACATGTTTTGGATTCAAAAAATGTGATAATGTTTGAAAGCTATAGATGTTTCTCAATCAACCTATCTATTAGGACTTTATTCATATTTCAAATAGAAAATGAATAATAATTACTTATTAAATTCAAAGTAAAGCATAATTTATATTGGTGGAAAGATGAGAATCTCCTTTAAAAACCCCTTTCATTTCATCAATTTTGGGTAAAAAAATGTCATCAGCTACATACCCATCATATTGCCACTTTTTGGCCCATCATGATCTTGCATATACCCATAGCGTTAGGTAAACTTGTTTCTTTTTGATAAGAAGTGTTATAATTTTCATAAGATTGTTCTTCTATTTCTATAAATTCTACTTTTCCTAGATTAAGTGTACTCTTTATTAGTTTTACATTAGTGGATCGACATACTCTTTTTATTTTTTAGTTAAAGAGTGATAACTTGTAACGCCCATCGTGCAAACCCCAGAGAACACACACAATGCAAATAATTTTTTTGCATAAAACAATTTAATTAAACATACAAATATCATTAAACCATAATCACATAACACATTACATAACATTAACACACTTAGTTCTCTAGGGCACGCGAGGTTACATCGTAACAACTAAACATAAATAAGAATAAAGATTACAACATAACCATTTGTTTTATAATAACCATAAATAAGGATACATTCAATAACCATGATGTGAGAATAATAAACATCACATAATACAACCATAATAAATCTCTTAATAAAGATACAAATGATCCTAACTATTACATCATCGTTTTAATGTTACATTACAATCTCTTGATAAATGAATTACATTGAATTTTCGAACATGGGGATTGTTACAAGAATAATGAAATTTGAAATATAAAGTGAATACTGGTACAACACCAACTGTGGAAATGCTGAGAAGACAGGATGTTGATGGGGAACCCAATGGGTGCGGAGCACGTTCCACCCAACCATGTGAATTACAAGTAACTCACCCCCCGTGCTTAGAGGTGATGAGGAAGAGAACCTGACCATGAATGCCAAACCGACTCAACAACAACATGGTACAAAACAAGTACAACTCAAGGCATACAATGAAACAACCATCAATGTTCTCAATTTACATAACAAGTTAAAACTATGAAACTCATGAAAATTAAACAAAGTATCATCAATTATACAAGTAACTAAATAGCAATCATAAACTAAATTCACAAGAATAAAAAACAACATAAAGATACAATATCCAGAGGCAACTAAAAAATAGAACACAAGGGTGTCAAGTGGAGAGTGTCATCGCATAGCTCTCATGGGATTCTCCTGGCCCTTCCTCCAACTGAGGTGCCGACACCCATCTATGGATCTCCTGGCCCTTCCTCCTAACTGAGGCGCCGACACCATAGGGTAGCTAATGTAGAGCCGATAATCTCTCATGAAGATGAGACTACGACTTTGCTGACCACGGCCTTCTCAGTCTATCACAAGTCTATGGTAGCCCTAATTCATAGACGAGGAATCTAGTTTTAATTATCTTGTGTGTTTTACTACCCAACCCCCTAGATTCTATTGTTTGGGTTATCACTTGTTTAACTACTCTTGTGTGGGTTATCCTGAGCCCTTCCTCATTCTGAGGTGCTGGTGCCCACGAGGAGCCACTCTCCCTATGACCCCTAACATATCTCAAAGCAGGCAAGGGTTGAACTAGCAAATATAAAGTATAACACCAAAAACCAGATACATGAGGCATTAACCCTCTCACAATTACTCATAATCAAAATTCTTACAAACCCGTTCAACCCTTCCAAACATAAAACCAATAACGCTCAAAAGCATAATCAAGAGGAGAATAACACTCTAAATAACAAGCCTCTGGAACAAGGTTTCACAGACCAAAACGGTTCCCACATCGACAACACTAAACAAAACCATAACATAAAAAGAAAACTCAGATTACATTTGCAAGGTTGCACCATTAACATCCATCCCAAAAAAGAAATTAAATTAAATCACCAAAACTAATCCTTAAAGAGGTTCTAAGTCTTAATCATAACCAACACATTTGCCTCGATATAATTCACAACAACAAATTAAAACTTATTTTCTATTAAAAAAATTTGTTCAACCAAATCGAATAATGAAATAACGCCTTCCAAAATATAAATACCTAAATAAAAGCAATATTAATCATTTAAACAAAATGCACAAATTACATCTTTTTAAAAAAAATAATATTAAAATAATATTAAATAAAATAATTATAATTATATTTTAAATAAAATAATTTATAATTATTATATTTAATAGATTAAATAAAATAATTATAATTATATTTAAAATAAAATAAATTATAATTATTATATTTAATAAATATTAATATTCACCACAAATAATATATATATATACATATTTATATATATATATATACACATTTATATATATATAAAAAAAAAAGGATGTAGTAACTGGTAATGCCGACGGTACACTGTCTGCAGCAGTCTTGCTAACTGCTATGCACAGCAGTCATAAAGACTGTTGTGGCAGTACCCGTGGCTGTGGGGTTGAGGGAAGAAGGGTATGGCTTCGGCCGTCCCTTCAACCCTCCCCAGCTTTTTTTAAATTTTCATATATATATATTTAAAGAAAAATTTCAAAATAACACAGAAATATAGTATTTCAAATTCAGAATAAATTTAAAATTCGTTTCACTTCCATAAAAAAATGATAAGGCGTACAACCGACGCACAAATACATTATATATATAAAAACAATATAAACCTATATATATTAATGTACTGAGTAAAAGTACAGAGGGTAAATATAAATAACAAAATAAAAGAAAAATACAGAGCAATGAATAGATCCAGCCATACTTAAATATATATATAGAAAACCCCAAATTTATTATTCCCAATATGGAAATCATTTTTCCTAAAATCCTATCATTGTTAAGTTAAATATTTCAGAAGCTAAAGGTTTTAGTTTTGACAAGTTGGAAGCAGTTCAATAACTCTTTTTTTTTAATTCTAATCTAATATATTTCACAAGTTTTCAATTCAAACAATAGTTTTTTCTTTCTTCACACAAATCATATTTAACAAATTTTGTTTTTTCTTTGAAGCAGAAAGATGAAAGAGAAAGTACGAGAAGGAAAATACGAGTGGAACCTAGTGTTCTATGCTTATTCAAAAATCTGATGATGCCCGTTTGATTTTGATGACCTCGAAGAGCTCCTTGTTCGTGCTTCCAAATCTCCTCTATAGAATTTTTCCCTCGAACTCGAATCCGATTCTTTGTTCAGAAAACCCTCCAGGACAACACCAGCAATAGATTGAAAACCCCTTTCTATAACTCTCCTCAAAATATAGCAAAAGATTGAAATATCCTCTCTAAAATTCCAAAATACAAAGCCAATATCTTGTTCAACTTCTGTAACAATAATCCTCTGTGTGTGTCAGAAAACTCTCAAAATTCATAATTAAATAAAAGATATTGTCCAATTCTTCCAAAAACTCTAACAATCAAAAATAAAAAAGAAAATAATTCTTTAAAAGCCAGCTTTTTAATACGATCTGTATTCTTATTCATTCTCACAACTTTTTCATTCTTTTATTTGTTTTATTGTTTTAATTTCTATTTTTCACCACTTTCTTGCACCTCACATTATCTATCTAATTTAAATAATTTATTCTAATAATTATCCTCCACCAGATAATTGATTAAAATAATTAAAACACATTTAATATTTAATTATCATTTAATTGAAACACAAGAATTTCAAAAATAATTAAATCATTTAAATAATTAAATAGAATTTAATCTAACATTAAAATAAACAATTATTTCAATCATTTAAATAAAATAAATCATTACTTATAAAATGCCACCTTAAATAAAATACGACAAAACACAAAACACAAACCACAAATGACGACAATTACAAAAATGAACAATACCAATCAAACAAGACGGTCTAACATCATGGGACGGGATGAATTCATCGTCACCTCTGTTTCAACATTTAACCGTTGGGCTATTGGTGCTCGCCCTGTCCTGCCGAAGCAGGTTGAATCGCAACTTGTACTTGCAATACTTGCATACAAATGAAGTTGTGTACATGTGCATACATATATATATATATAAAATCGAAGCATTAAATCAAAACACTGCATTGTGAGAAGGAATCACAACATAGCAGGGCACTCGTGAACGAGTGATGCTATATTGTCCTTCATCACACCTATTCTAACAATTATAATATAATCAATAAATTAACATTTCTAACTAACAATCATCTCATAGCATATTTAATTAATAACATATTTAATTAAATCACTGCATCATGTCATAATTCTGAAAATCAACTAATATAAATAACCATAATGTCATATGAAATAATCATGTCCACTAAAGGAATAACAACATCATGAAACATCTAACCAACCAAATCAAACAATAATAGTATCATCATAGTATCAACCAAAAAATAGAAAATAATAAGTCTAAGCAGTATAAGGGGTATTACATCCTCCCCCCTAGGACATGGCTTACTCTTGGAAGCCATTAAATAAAAGAATAAAAATTAAGATTCTCAAATAAGGGAGACATCCTCCCATGACGCCAAGATCACAACGTTTAGGACACCGTTGAACCCTTTCGAGCTCACTCGCGAGCTCCTAAGCCAGTAGCTCATTCTCTACTGGAAGCCTCTACACCTGCATCCTGGTACCTAGCCTAGCGATTATCAACAATGGAAAACACTCGATGAGACCTACCCTCATCTCCCACCATCGGCTCAGAAGCGGCAGGTCTCTAATTAAATCCAGAAGTGCTCTTTTGTGGACACAATCTAGTGATATGTCCTTGCTTCCCACATGAGTAGCAACCAGTACCTCGGCCAAATCCTCTACCCTTGGATGGAGCATTGGATTGCTGGAAGCTTCCTCGACTCGGTGCTGACTGAAAACTAGGTGCAGGCTGTGCAAAACGCTCCTGACGAAATCGGTTCCTCTTCTGATCCCTACAAAACTGGGAATTGCCACCCTGCTGAGATTAAGAGTTTTCATGCTTCGGCTATGATTACTGTTGCTAATGCTGCTGCTGGTGATGCTGCAAACCCACTTTAGAGGGTGGATTCCTGTTCCTAGAAGATCCTGCTCCCTATGACTGACCTCCATGAGTGCTAAAACCAGGTGTAGGCACACTACCAATCTACACTCCAATGTGACCACCCAAGGCCATAACCAAATTTTCCTCCACCAAGCGGGCCTTCTCAAGTTCCATTTCCATCATCTTCAGCTCGAAGACTCATGCGCCACCACTGATGCGGGAATTTAAGCCCCGAACAAAATGCTGTACTAATAAGCCCTCATCGTGGCTAATCCCTGCATACTGCTTCAACTCATAGAAGCACCTCTCATACTGCTCCACTGACATAGATAACTGTTTGAGATCATAACACTCATCAACCCTATGCTGCCTCCAATGGTCTTATAGGAAACGAGCTCTAAACCTATCTAGAAACAACTCCCAAGTAACTACAGTGATATCAAGATGCAACTTTTTTTCCTCAAGGCGCCACCAAGTAGATGCGAAGCCTCGCAAGTGCATAACTGCACACTGGGCCTTGGTATTGCTACCATAGGGGTGCATGGCGAAGCAACGATCTAAGTCAATTAACCAGGTCTCAGCCTCTAGACCTCCTCCAGAACCATCAAAAGTAGGAGGGTGTGCCCTCATCAGATCCCTCATATGGCCTGCTATGACTGCATCCTGAACCACATCCGTATCCCTGCACCTCAGAGACCTCTCTCTCTCTCCACCTGGTGCACCTCATTTGGCCTGGGTCCCAATCAGTCAAGAATCTCTCCAAGTATATGCTGTAACTGACGGTCTAGACCAGGCTATGCTGGATTTTGGCCACCTGATGGAATGCTATGAATACTCTGTTGTTCCTCATGCTAGAAACCATGGGAACTAGGAACTGAGGGGCTTCGCCAATTTTCTCGATGACCGGCACCATGGCCTTTTGCATGGCCACGTCCTCTACCTTGAGGCATAATTCTGCACAATAAGATAAAGGTACAAAGTGAGCTCAAGAGTCACACACACGGTAACCTAATGGACTACACTACCCAAAGACCCTAGCGTTTGAAACCTTGGCTCTGATACCAAGTTGTAATGCCCATCGTGCAAACCCTAGAGAACACACACAATGCAAATAATTTTTTTGCATAAAACAATTTAATTAAACATACAAATATCATTAAACCATAATCACATAACACATTACATAAAATTAACACACTTAGTTCTCTGGGGCACGCGAGGTTACATCGCAACAACTAAACGGAAATAAGAATAAAGATTACAACATAACCATTTGTTTTATAATAACCATAAATAAGGATACATTCAATAACCATGATGTGAGAATAATAAACATCACATAATACAACTATAATAAATCTCTTAATAAAGATACAAATGATCCTAACTATTACATCATCGTTTTAATGTTACATTACAATCTCTTGATAAATGAATTACATTGAATTTCCCAACATGGGGATTGTTACAAGAACAATGAAATTTGAAATATAAAGTGAATACTGGTACAACTCCAACTGTGGAAATGCTGAGAAGACATGATGCTGATGGGGAACCCAACGGGTGTGGAGCACGTTCCACCCAACCATGTGAATTACAAGTAACTCACCCCCCGTGCTCAGAGGTGACGAGGAAGAGAACCCGACCATGAATGTCAAACTGACTCAACAACAAAATGGTACAAAACAAGTACAACTCAAGGCATACAATGAAACAACCATCAACGTTCTTAATTTACATAACAAGTTAAAAATTATGAAACTCATCACAATTAAACAAAGTATCATCAATTATACAAGTAACTAAATCACAATCATAAACCAAATTCACAAGAATCAGAAACAACATAAAGATACAATATCCAGAGGCAACTACAAAATAGAACACAAGGGTGTCAAGTGGAGAGTGTCATCACATAGCTCTCATGGGATTCTCCTGGCCCTTCCTCCAACTGAGGCGCTGACACCCATCTATGGATCTCCTGGCCCTTCCTCCTAACTGAGGCACTGACACCATAGGGTAGCTAATGCAGAGCCGATAATCTCTCATGAAGACGAGACTACGACTTTGCCCACCATGACCTTCTCAGTCTATCACTAGTCTATGGTAGCCCTAATGCATAGATCAGGAATCTAGTTTTAATTATCTTGTGTGTTTTACTACCCAACCCCCTAGATTCTATTCCTTAGGTTATCACTTGTTTAACTACTCTTGTGTGGGTTATCCTGAGCCCTTCCTCATTCTGAGGCATCGACACCCACGAAGAGCCACTCTCCCTATGACCCCTAACATATCTCAAAGCAGGCAAGGGTTGAACTAGCAAATATAAAGCATAACACCAAAACTAGATACACGAGGCATTAACCCTCTCGCAATTACTCATAATCAAAAAGTCTTACAAACCCGTTCAACCCTTCCAAACATAAAACCAATAACGCTCAAAAGCATAATCAAGAGGAGAATAACACTCTAAATAACAAGCCTCTGGAACAAGGTTTCACAGACCAAAATGGTTCCCACATCGACAACACTAAACAAAACCATAACAAAAAAAGAAAACTCAGATTACATTTGCAAGGTTGCACCATTAACATCCATCCCAAACAAGTAATTAAATTAAATCACCAAAAATTGATCCTTAAAGAGGTTCTAAGTCTTAATCATAACCAACACATTTGCCTCGATATAATTCACAACAACAAATTAAAACTTATTTTCTATTAAAAATATTTATCTCAACCAAATCGAATAATGAAATAACGCCTTCCAAAATATAAATACCTAAATAAAAGCAATATTAATCATTTAAACAAAATGCACAAATTACATCTTTTTAAAAAAAATAATAATAAAATAATATTAAATAAAATAATTATAATTATATTTTAAATAAAATAATTTATAATTATTATATTTAATAAATTAAATAAAATAATTATAATTATATTTAAAATAAAATAAATTATAATTATTATATTTAATAAATATTAATATTCACCATAAATAATATATATATATATACATTTATATATATAAATAAATAAAAACAAAAAAGGACGTATTAACTGGTAATGCCGACGGTACACTGTCCGCAGCAGTCTTGCTGACTGCTGCGCATAGCAGTCATAAAGACTGCTGTGCACAGTAGTCTACGAGACTGCTGTGGCAGTACCCCCGGCAGTGGGGTTGAGGGAAGAAGGGTACGGCTTGGGCCGTCCCTTCAACCCTCCCCAGCTTTTTTAAAATTTTCATATATATATATTTTTTTAAAGAAAAATTTCAAAATAACACAGAAATAGAGTATTTTGAAATCAGAATAAATTTAAAATTCATTTCACTTCCATAAAAAAATGATAAAGCGTATAGCCGACACACGAATACATTATATATATATAAACAATATAAACCTATATATATATAGATTAATGTACTACGTAAAAGTACAGAGGGCAAATATAAATAACATAATAAAAGAAAAATACAAAGCAATGAATAGATCCAACCATACTTAAATATATATATACAAAACCCCAAATTTATTATTCCCAATATGGAAATCATTTTTCCTAAAATCCTATCATTGTTAAGTTAAATATTTCAGAAGCTAAAGGTTTTAGTTTTGACAAGTTTGAAGCAGTTCAATAACTCTTTTTTTTTAATTCTAATCTAATATATTTCACTAGTTTTCAATTCAAACAACAGTTTTTTCTTTCTTCACACAAATCATATTTAATAAATTTTGTTTTTTCTTTGAAGCAGAAAGATGAAAGAGAAAGTACGAGAAGGAAAATACGAGTGGAACCTGGTGTCCTACGCTTATTCAAAAATCTGATGATGACCTCGAAGAGCTCCCTGTTCGTGCTTCCAAATCTCCTCTACAGAATTTTTCCCTCGAACTTGAATCCAATTCTTTGTTTAGAAAACTCTCCAGGACAACACCAGTAACAGATTGAAAACCCCTTTTTATAATTCTCCTCAAAATACAGCAAAAGATTGAAATATCCTCTCTAAAATTCCAAAATACAAAGCCAATATCTTGTTCAACTTCTGTAACAATAATCCTCTGTGTGTGTCAGAAAACTCTCAAAATTCATAATTAAATAAAAGATATTGTTCAATTCTTCCAAAAACTCTAAAAATCAAAAATAAAAAAGAAAATAATTCTTTAAAAGCCAACTTTTTAATCAGATCTGTATTCTTATTCATTCTCACAAATTTTTCATTCTTTTATTTGTTTTATTGTTTTAATTTCTATTTTTCACCACTTTCTTGCACCTCACATTATCTATCTTATTTAAATAATTTATTCTAATAATTATCCTCTACTAGATAATTGATTAAAATAATTAAAACACATTTAATATTTAATTATCATTTAATTGAAACACAAGACTTTCAAAAATAATTAAATCATTTAAATAATTAAATAGAATTTAATCTAACATTAAAATAAACAATTATTTCAATCATTTAAATAAAATAAATCATTACTTATAAAATGCCACCTTAAATAAAATATGACAAAACACAAAACACAAACCACAAATGACGACAATTACAAAAATGAACAATACCAATCAAACAAGACGGTCTGACATCATGGGACGGGATGACTTCATTGTCACCTCTGTTTCAACATTTAACCGTTGGGCTATTGGTGCTCGCCCTGTCCTACCGAAGCAGGTGGAATTGAGACTTGTACCTACAATACCTGCATACAAATGAAGTTGTGTACATGTGCATACATATATATATATAATCGAAGCATTAAATCAAAGCACTACATTGTGAGAAGGAATCACAACATAGCAGGGCACTCGTGAACGAGTGATGCTATATTGTCCTTCATCACACCTATTCTAACAATTATAATATAATCAATAAATTAACATTTCTAACTAACAATCATCTCATAGCATATTTAATTAAATCACTGCATCATGTCATAATTCTGAAAATCAACTAATATAACCAACCATAATGTCATATGAAATAATCATGTCCACTAAAGGAATAACAAAATCATCAAACATCTAACCAACCAAATCAAACAATAATAGTATCATCATAGTATCAACCAAAACACAGAAAATAATAAGTCTAAACAGTATGAGGGGTATTACATAACTTAAAGGAAAATTTTCCTCAATATCCTCAATATTTTCAATATCTTTAGGATCTTCTATATAAGTCTCTTTTTTCTTACAAAATTTTTCTTTGATATCTAGTGCTAATATAGAAAACTCTTTCATTATCTCTAGTAAATAGAAATAAATACTCTATATACGACAATAAATTGTTGTCACAATATTTTTCATTCTTCTTGTGACGAAAGTGGAGATTCTCTATTTGGTGAAAAGGATCCACACTATTTCTACTAGTGACTAGATCATCTTGTATCATCTAATCTAGGTCATCTCGTGTCATCTCATCCTATAATATCTGATCCATGTCATTGTGTATCTAATCCTGTATCATCTAATCCATGTCATCTTAGATCATGTGATCCACATCACCCTGTATCATTTGATCCACATAATCCTGTATCATCTCATGTTGCATCATCTAATCCACGCCATCCTATCTATGATCCTATATCATTTGATCCATGTCATCATGTATCATTTGATCTAGGATATCATAACACTGGTAGTGATCTTGTTTTTTCATGTATTCTACTAGAATATCATAACCAAAAAAGGAAGATTCTTCTCCTTTGAGTAAACTGCAACAACTATTATTAACCAATATTTAATTTTTTTCAAGACCATATATCTTTCCATCAAACAAATCACCATATATTTTCATAGCCATAAAAAGTAGTCTATCTCTAGATCATTTCCTAGATAGAAAGGAAATAATTTTTTATTTTTCTTGTTGTTCCTTTTTCTTCTAGAAAATAAAGTTTTTGTTTGAAAAATTTTACTGCCACAACTTTCAAGAACTTATCTTGTGTTTGTAGTTGTTCTCCAAAGTGGGCTAATTGTTTATTTAATTTTATTAGCAATTCAAAAATTAGGAATGTTCAAATTTAAGCACCATCTTTGTAGTACCCCTCCATTTATGCTTATGTTTTCTGGTTACATGTTTTCATACTATTAGACTTTGGTACTTTGTTTGGATATTTTGATCGCTGGTTTTGAGTGACAATGGATTCACTTTGTGACATGATGATACATTGTACTGCGATATTTGATATCTGATATGCTTTGATATAGCGTAGATGTTCCCTTCAAATGATTATTGTTATATGTATGTTTATGATGGACTAACTATTATTTAATTCATCATTCTGATGTGACATGTATTGGTGTGGAGAACGAAATCGCATCACTCACTTGCGAGTGCCTTGTGATTTCCGTGATTTTCTCCGTACGGTGTGCCTGTACAATAGATTATATATATATGCATGTTATTGCTTGGTTACAGGATTGCAGGTACATGACACTGACTCCACCTGGTTACTCAGGTCTGAGCATGTCAAGACTCAATGGATATGTTGATTGGGAGGTCGTAGCATGGTTCATCCTAGTCTAGTCTATAACCCGATCATAGTACATCATCTGTTTTAGTTCAAAGTCATAGATTGTCTTGTATTTTTCTGTTTGGCTTAATTGCTTGAAAGGAAAAATGTCAATTTTAATGATAGTCTAATACTCTTTAATTACTGTTATTTAAATTAATTTTTAAATGTTAAAGAAATTAGTTTTGCATGTTATTTAATAAATTAATTAGTTTGTTTGGTTAAATAATTTGATCTTAGAGATTAAATTTATTTAATTAAATAAATTTATTTAATTAAATAAATTAATTAATTAAATTAAAATTGTTTTAAATTGTGTGTGAATAGATTTTATTTAAATTAAATATTTTTGTGGAAATGGAATTTTTAATTATTAAATAAAATTGTATTTTTGAAAATTGAAATTTAAAATAAATAAAATGCATGCAATTTTGAAAGGCTAGATTGCCGAGAAGTTTTTGGAAGATATTTTGTTTTTCTCGACAAGTGTGCCAGTTGCATTCATTATTTTTGTTGAGGAATTTCTCGAAGGTTATTTTGGATCTAGGAAATACAGAAGGGTTATGAATTTTCTTCACGGGAAATGAAAGAATAATTTGCTGTGTAAAAATCAATTTTAAAGAAGTTGTTACTTTCTCTATTTTGGTTGTATATTTGTGGAAGATCCCTTTGGTGGGAAGTTCTTTGTGTTGGTTATAGCTTTTCTGTGGATTTGGGGTTTTTTCTGGAGAAGCTTTGGTGGATTGTGCGTTACAGGCAACAGAAGCTTTCTTCTACAGACAATTTTCAAGTTACAGGTATTTTTCTTGTTTTAGTTTGTTTCCTTTTTTAAAAAAAATGTTTGAGAAAATATTTGTTTTGTGTTTCTTGTATTCTTCTCGGGAATTTTGTCAAAATTTTGTTTAAACAGTGGGAGATTCTCAAAGAAATAGGAAAGATCTTTGAAAAATTTTAAAAGAATTTTCCTGTCAAATTTTGTTATATGTTTCCTGTAGGAAATATTTAAAAAAAAATTAGTTGTGAAAGAAAAGAAATTCTCTGTTGTTGAATTTTAAATCTCTATGAAAATTTGTGAAAACAAGGAATTATAAAGAAATAAAAGGGGCAAAACAGGGTTTTATATTAATAGTAGAAATTTACAAAAGAAAATTGTTAAAATCTTTGAAGGGTTTGAAAATTTTCAATTTCCTATTGAAAGTTATTGCCCAGTTACAGTATTAAATTGCTTTTTGAATTTTATATATGTATTCATATATGTATATATATCAGTGCTAAATATATATACATACATATACAAATACATATATAAAATTATTTTGTTTTAAATAGCAGTGAATTAATAAATTAAAAATCACCGTACGCGAATTTAATAGTTTAGAATTTTTGTGATTTAAAATATATATAATGAAAAACTTTGTATTTTTCTATGGCCGCGGGGGTTTATCCCCACAGTCGCTACCCCTAAAGGAGGCGATGGTGGGAGAAGGCTGTGGCCGCTCCCACAGCCGCTGCCCCTAAGGGAGGCGATGGTGGGAGCAACTCCCATAGCCACCACCCATTACACAGGCCAGCCCCTATGTGGAGCCGTCGCCTGTTGTAAACAAGGACGCGGCTATATGTACACAGTATGTTGAAAATCGTTTGAAGCCTTGTAAACTATTAAAAAATATGAATGTAATTTTGAATGTTTATTAATTTGATTGCAATTCGATATAGGGCTTTTATTATATTATAATAATAATAATAATAATAATTATATATATTTAAATAAATTTTTAAATTCACATTTATTATAATAAAGAAATAAGAATTTCTTTGAGTATGAATACATGTTAAGTATGAGATTAATTAGTACTTAAACATTATAATTGAAAAAGAAAATTTAGTTTTTATTTTTATGTGAAATTGAGGAAGTTAAAATTAGAATAAATTGATTTAATTTCCTTTATTGCATGGGAAAATAATTATGTTCAAGTTGTTATATTTACTTGTTTATTCTTATTAAATGAGTGGATTTAGTAAATCTGAAAACTAGACATTTATAATTCCTGAATTGCTATTTCAAAATTCTGTTTTCTTTTATTGGGCAAATGAGGATTTTTTTAATGTGTTATTAAGTCTTCCAGTTGTAGTCTTTTCAAGGGAGTTAAAATTTTCAATGGTTTTGTATGATTGAACTATCTAGGGTAGTGCACTAGGTTTATTTGAAAAATAAACACCTGAATTTTATGAACAGGTTGTGATGTCCATTGTGGTATATCTGGTATTAATTGTTGATTTTTGTGCACTATATCTACCCTAGTTAGAGAACTTAGAATTCCTATGTTATGTTTATGGGAGTGGTTCTGTGTAAGGGCCGACACACAAAGTGGTGTCAGGGTAACTTACAAAGAGTTAGTAAGTCAGTGATAACTAAATAACACAGTAGTTAGATTAAAATCTTTAACAAGATGTTTATGCCTCACTTATGGACTCTTGAGCTACTACAGTCTTGAGTATAAGATGAGAAGGCCTGGAATGGAAAATTGACGTCTTGTTTCTTCAAAGACATTCGATTCCGCAATAGTATGCAATAGGGGCTGAGTTTTGTAAGAGGTTACCAGGGTAACCCAAGTTGGGGGCCATAACCTAGGAAGAAACACCAGGGTAACCTTTGCATTATTGTGATGACACTCCACCTAAAATAATAGTCTACCTTGTGTACTTAGTACATTCAATTGTCTTAAATCTAGAAGCAATGTAACCATCAATTAGTTATGTACTTGTGTCTAGGGTTAATAGATTATGTATAAGTAACTATATTACTATCTCCTAGCATGGGGGGTGGACCTACGGGTACCACATGGTTGGGTGGAACATGCACCTTACTCCGTTGGGTCCCTAGTTTATGATCATGGCAATGAGAGCTTCATGGATGGAGAGCTCGTACTTGGATGCATATGTATACTTCTTCATTGTAAATTGTAAATCTTGTATTTGTAAACATCCCTCAATTGTATATGAGGTGAATATTTGTAAATTGTAATTGTAACTATTATTGATCTACCTCATCAAATGAATGAGTATTGTTATATCTTATTAAACACAATGTAAGAAACAAGTTTGTACTTTATGTTATCTTGAATGGAATTTCAAATGTTATGCAATGTTTATTTTTAATGTTTATGTTAATTAATTATAAGCAATGCAAAATACTAAAGTCGTGTATGGAAACTCAAGTAGTGTAACATCGCGTAACTTAATGAATGTATGTAACTAATTAACTTAATATTAATACTTTAAAAAAAAAAAAAATTCACTATTATCATAATTGCAACATTCCTTAGGTTATTATGACGCGGCATTACAATCTTTTTGAATTCTATAGAAATGATTTCAAACTCGTCATTACCCCTATCTTCCAAAGAAGCTTTAAGAAGCAACCTAGAAATTTTCTCATTTTCTATTGCTTTATTTAAAAGAAAAAACCTATGTAATTCATCTTTTATTCTTTTATGTATTTCAAGAAGTACAAATTGAACTATTTTCAAACCTGCACCAATAATGTCTTGCAGTATCATAATAGTTTCTCTTGCATCTAAATTCAAATATTTTATGAATTTTTTTTCTAGTACAACCTTAAGGATACTAACAAGAGCATTAATGCATCCTCCTAATGTTTTCAATGCTTTAGTATTTTGAAAAAGAAAACTATTTGTAAATTTTTTTGTGATAAATTACTCTGTACAATAAAATTGAGACCTATCGAATCATTTCAATGTCAAATGTCATGATTTTTCTCTAAAAGATCTATCGTAGATAAATTCACGGCCATAGGGCACCAAGTGCCCTTATCAATTAAAAGTTTAATTCACTCTTAACTAGTCATTTGCATAGTAGCTCCACATTCTACAAAAGCACCTTTTTGTTCGACTAAAGATTTCTTATAGAGAAGGGTCTCACAATTTTCACACAAAAACCAAAAATGCTTAAAATGTTATGAATTGAATTTATCTTCTATGGGTTTTGTTTCTATATATTCAGAATCCTTGTTTTGCTCACACATTTTCCTATATTTTTTCTACATATTATTAATGTATAACTAAATAAATAGATAAAATATAAAATTTGCTTCATTTTTATTCCATTTTTTTAGATCTTGGGAAAAAAGATCTTTTTTGTATTTTTCAAAAAAAGAAATTTCTCTATCTGATTCACTCGACTTAATCAAGAATTCATTCGATCTTATTGTCATAATTAATCTATTTGTTCAAAAAGTGTATAGTATATATACATACATTTGATTCCTTGAATAGTATATAGTATAATTAATCTATTTGTTCAAATAGTGTATACATACACACACACATATATAATATTTACATACATTTGATTTCTTGAATAGATAAAATCCACTTCTAATAAAAAAATAGAAAATGAAGTCTCCATCAAGTTCTTTCTGATCTACCCAATGAATTCATAATGATTCATTGAAAAATAATGAATAGTGGACTTAATAAAATATCTATTTTTATTTAGACAATAAACTATTGTACCTTTTTTAAAATTTATTCTTAAAGCTTCAAAAAGATTCAATTCAATTAGCTTTTATTAAATTACAATAGATTTGACTAGGGTATGAGTAGGATCATGATGGGCCAAAAAGTGGCAATATGATGGGTATGTGGCTAACAACCTCTTTTTACCAAAAATTGATGAAACGAAAAGGGTTTTTAAAAGGAGATTCTCAGCTTTCCACCAATATAAATTATGCTTTACTTTTAATTTAATAAGTAATTATTATTTATTTTCTATTCAAATTATGACTAAAGTCCTGATTGATAGGCTAATTGAAAAACATCTATAGCTTTCAAACAATATCACATTTTTTGAATCCAAAACATGCATCACATTCTATGCTTCACATACTATAGGATTAAAAAATAAAAATAAATTTCATGAAGTTTTTGTTAAGGTTGTCGACGATGAGTTTTTATATTTTTAAAATTTTAATAAAAATTCATAATTAATTATTTACTTGGAAAAAATTATAAAAATATGCATCACATCGAATGATTCCTCTACTTATATCTAAAATCTTATAAAAAAATATCATCATTTTATTGTGGTCAGACACCTACTTCTTATTTTTTCCCTAAAATTTAAGTACTACTACATTAAAATTTCAAATTTTCACCAAATAGATTTTTTTTAACAAACCTAGTAGTTTAGAAACTACATTCAATTTTCTCAAAATTCTATTCTTACATATTTTTGAAATAATATAGATAACATATTCAAATTTTTAAGTCAAATTGCCTAACTTTGATTTTTTTGAATTTTTTGCCACTTAAGGGCCTATTTTTTCCATGATGATCTTGCACATACCCACTAATCCATTCAATCATGAGGATTTTATTTGTAAAAGATAACATTATCTTTAGTCCACTTTGGGCACAAGTTAGAAGAGATTGAAGCCCATTGCTCCCTAGATCTGGATCTACTGATTCACCAACCTAATCGAATAATCTAGAAAATTAAGAGGTAAGCCCCTTTTTTCTAATCAAATTATCTATTCCCATCATTTCATATTCGAATCAATCTTAAAGAAAAGATTGGGCCAAGTTTGATTTGATTAAGGGACCAAACAAATGAAATTCACTTGATTACAAGTGATCAATTATATCAAAATCAAATTTGATTTATTTCCATAATTCACAAGCGGGGGCTAGTTCAGGACTCCATTTAGTAGCTTCACAGATTAATTCATTACCTTCACGTGCAATATCATGACCTTCATTATGGGCTTGTACAATTTTTTTTGAAGCAACTCAATTAGCCACTGCACTATGTACATTTCCCCAAGGGTTCCCCAAAGTCCCTCCACCAAACTATAATAGAGAATCATCCCCAAAGATCTTGAGAAAAGTAGGAATATGCAAAATGTGAATACCTCCTAAAGCTATAGGCAGAAAAACTATCATAAAGACCCAATGTTGAGTGAAATAAATACCGTTACTTCAATTATTTTTAATAAAATTACCATGTGATAGATCAGAAAAACCCAAAGTGACTTATCATTCTCCTTCAAATTTACCTACTACAATACCAATGTGAATATGATCTCCACCAGAAATATGTAGTGATTAGCCAAACATAAGTGCATACCATGATTTCTTTTTCTATCAATAACTACATGCATTGTGTGGTGATTGTGAAGACATAGGCTACTATATGGGCAATAATGAGCCAATGAAGTATTTTCCATAAAACCTCCAGTTAGATAGTCATGTATGATAATAGGAACTCCCAATTCTCTGGTGAATACTACTCTTTTCATCATTTCTTCACACATACCTGTGGTAGAATTTAGGTAATATCCCTTAATCTCACCTATCTCAACCTAATATTTATAAATTACTTCTGCACGAAAGCATAAATGATCTCTCCTGCACATAAATGGTTTGGAATTCATGTTTTCATCATCTTTGATAAAATTAAGTCCACTACGGAGACATTCATAAACTGCTCTACCATAATTCATGGTAGATAGATCCAATTTTGATTTGATAGTACATTCCAACAAAGGATGAACATATTTTTTTAATTTATCTCTTTCCACTAAAATACCATGTAGTGGTCCTTAGACATTTTTTGAATAAGTAGGGGGAATTCATAAATCTTCTGGACGTAGAGATCGTAAGGCTTTGAATCCAAATACATTACCTACAATAGAAGTGAACATGTTAGTAACAAAACCTTCTTCAAAAATATCTAAGGGGTAAGCTACATAGGAAATAAATTGATTTTCCTCTTCAGGAACAGGTTCAATATCGTAGCATCGGCCCTTGTAACGATCAAGGCTGGTAAGTCCATTGGTACAAATAATGGTCCACTTACCAGTCAAAGATTTGACAGCTACTGTTTCTCTCACTTTTTCAAGGGGTACTCCAAGTTGAGAAGTGACTTAGAATGCTGCAAAGATATCAGTATCTTTGGTTACATATTGTGAAGTATAATAAGTTAATCTATAATCTTTAACACTAACTTTGAATTTGACACTTACTTTAGTCACTTTTTTTGGTGACATAAATAAGTCCCTCCTTATGATTTATTGGTTAACAACTCTTACAAGAATTAGGTCTACTCAACCTGGGTGTTGAACATAAAGAATCACTTTTGTATTTAAATTTTTTTGTACAAAATGCACATTTTGTAGCCTTTATTTTCAAAAAGGATTTTCTTTCAGGTGATATTGTATCATGTTATGTATTTATGATGCAACCTGATTTCTTATTTCGATTGACTTGTGGGCCTTTTTGCAATTCTGATTTATTCTATATTAGAAGTAAATGTGATACAATTCATTTTAGGTGAAAAAGAAAATGAAAAAAATTGCAATAGAAAATGGTATGGGCATAGGTAGAAATGTGAATAGTTATTGGCTCAACAAGTTGAAGAATTCTAAGTGTTATCCATTTAATTCCAATTTCATTGTATCAATATCTATTTATCTTGAAAAAATTGCATCATCATCCTCTAGTCATATTCTAGCTCTTTTGAGAACTACATTGGCCTCGATTTCTTGTCTCTTTCCTTTAGCTCACAAAGGATCAAATTTAGCTAATCTAAAACTTTCTTGAGCCTCTTGAAGATAAATATCAATACCTCTTTCAGTATTATTTACCAATAATGTTACTGCATTATTGTCTATCTTTGAAAAACCACCCATCAAATCCATAGTTGACCATTGGGCATTGAGTCATATTTTCATGACTCCTATATTCGAAGCTGTTACAATTGCAATATGGTTGGGTAATAAACCCATTTGACCATTATTGGTAGTTATTATTATTTCTTGAACTTATGAATCCCAAACAACTCGATTGGGAGTGAGTACATCAAGATTTAGGTTCATTTTGTTTCTTTAAATTTCTTTTAAGTTCATAGCCTTTGTGGTAGCTTCATTAGTGTTACCCACCAAATAACAAGACTATTTGGGTAGACCATCTAATTCTCCAAAAATGATCATTTGAAAACCTCTAATATTTTCTATTAGACTAACATATTTACTAGGGGAACCAATGAATACCTCCCCTACAAAAAAGGGATTTTGACAAAAACCATTCAATTTTTCTTACTCTTGCAATGATTATATGTTCATCTTCTAACAATTCATCTAATCGAAGAATAGCTATAATATCTTGAAGTTCCTTATAACATTGCAATTTTTTTTTAACTCCTTGCATATTTTCATAATTTTCTTTGCCTACAATTGAAAGTTATGTTGATGCCTAAAATTACTAGGAAAATAGCCTTATGAGAAACTTAGTTAATGGGGGGACCAATTGTGCTAAACTGAGTAACATCCAAATTTTAAAGAAGCAAACTCTTCTATATTTGGGGCATTGGAAATGGAAAAGGAAGTAGATATATAAAGTAAAGTCTAATCTAAGGTAATGTGCCAAGATGTAAGTAAGTGGGTACAAGAAATCTTCCCTTTCAGGTGAGATTTGAGGGCCTATTTAACAATCTGCATGTCTAAAAATAATAGAAAGAACAGATGAAAAACCCAAGAAGTTCATCAAATGACATAACATAAGTTCCATATCCATTCACTGAACAAGATGAGTTCAAGCCATGATTCGAATCAACAAATTTATATTGAAACTATATAAGTCTTACAGATAAACTACTCAGTACAATAAATAGAACAATATAAAGTCTTATCAATTTAAATAAGAAATAGAGAGGCCGAACAAATAGACATAGTCTATGAGTCTTAATACAATAATAAAAAACAATGTAAAGGCCTACAATTTTTTTTAGATTTTTATGTGATTTTCAAACTCTTTTTCAAAGAGTTGAAGTAGTATATATAGGTCCTTCCACTGCCAGAGAACCAACAACTGAAAAGATTCCCTAGGCATGGGAAATGATGCCCATCACAATGATTCTCTAAGGCTGATGTAAAAGAAAGATTATGAAACATGGAACATAGTCACCTTGAACAAAATGTTCCTTCCTACAATGATGAATGCGATCTGAAAGTGAAAAGTAGAAATATTTATATGACATGTGTCATCCATCCATAGAATTTGTTAGGACATGTGGCGCATTGATGGGGCTTCATACTTTTTCATCCCTCCCTTTTGATCAAAATCCCCATCGAGTAGTATGAATTTCAAGTGTAGAATGTGGGGTTTTCCAAAATGGTTCTTGCGGAATGATTCAACGTGGCACTTAGGAGGATCTCGAAGGAGAAATAAAGGATAGAGAACTCTCACAGGCCCACACTACAAACACATGGCGAAAGGGTGAGGATCAAAGGAGAAGTGAGGGAAGGAAACCTTCAAAGGCACACATTGTAGACACTTGATGCTAGCATATGAAGGTGGTAGCATAAGGGTGATCCCACTAAGCTGGTTTACAATTTCTGGGAGATTTTGATTTTTGCTGAAATCACATATTTTTAGAAAATATGATTTAAACCTTAAAAATTTATATTTAAAGCATTCCAATTGAAGAGGGTTTGATCAAACTACCTTATATCAAACCCCCTTGGATAGAACCCTACTAGTTTTAAACCATACCTATAGCAGTGTCTCCACCTATCAAAATGCTGATTAAAAACCACTTTTGATTTACCTTTTGGGGGATCAAATGAATTTATTTAAAATTTATTTTTTGTAAGTATGTAGTCCTTATTATAAGCTTCCCAAAAATTATAATTTTAAATAAATTTAATTTTATTAATATATTTATTTTTTATTTCTTGTGAATGCAGGTTTTTCATCAAAAATCAAGCTCTTTGTTCTACACATATGGTAAAATAGAATATTATAAAAATTTATTTTTTGAAAAATATGAGTGCACCAAATATTAAAGTCCTTGATCCAACAAAAAAAATAAAATTGAATTTTGATACATACAAAAAAGTTACACATTATACGGTCATGTTATGTCTGAATTGTAATTGGTTTGACTTTGAAACTTGATTAAAGAAAAAATATTTAATAAAAAACTATCTAACCAAGTGGAAGCAATAGACATCAAAGTTACAAATCTAAATTTAAAAGAAATATAATTTTATCCTTCATGGAAAAAAATTATGCGTTATATGGTGAGCCTCACTTTTTTAAAATGTTGTTTTCTAAAAAAAACTAGTTTTTGAGGGAGATGGAAAAAGAAGTACAATTTGATTCCAAAAAATTTGAAAAAAATATATTTAGAATCTATAGACAAAATTTTATGAAACTCTAGTTTGCATCATTTTCAAATTCCTCACAGTTTAGCCACTATAGGTGACTGAAAGTAAAGATTTAGTTAAAAATAATAATTTCAGTGTCCAGTTTGGCCAAAAATTGTAAACCACTATTGTGGGATCACCCATAACGAGGCTTGAAAATGTGAAAATATGTTAACCATGGGCCAAGACCATTCAAATCCAACAACACCAACCCAAAGGGAGCTTTAAGGATTTTTAAATCCACAAATTTTGGTGATTATCAGGGCCATTTCACCTATGGAATGGGAACCCAAAATTTTTGGTTTCACAGACTAGAGACCTATCTATTGGGAAATGAATAGAGCTTTCAAAGTATAGTCTACAAAGGCAGCCAGTCAGCCTCAGATGGCATCGAAAAGGCATGCAGATTATCTTGCACCTCATGTAGATCGATAACTTTTTTAAAAGGTAGGTCCATGGATATCCTGTCCTGGACTCAAGCTAAAAAAAAGTTGTGCTAGCTAATGGGTGATGCTTTCAATGCCTGCTACTATGGGAAGTTGACTAAATGATTGGAAAATAGATAGATCCCGCTTCTTTTCCTTGACCTTTGGTGTAATGTTCTCCATTGTGTCCACTTAATCACTAGAGTAAAAGGGGGAAGGGAAGCATATTTGAGTCATTTGGGAGAACTACATCTGTATACTATTCATAGTCCAACTCAGTATTATAGAGAAATTGATAGCTTGGGGGACGGTCGTATGACAATGAATGAACTCTTTCACCTTCTTGGTAGGTGTCCTATTGTCCTCTATCCCTGTGTTTACCAAGTCTTCATTTTCCATAGTGTATAATTTATCCATCAACTTCTTGGCCTTGGGCACCCTTTTCGTAATGAATTGTGGAACCTGCTCAATCATTCCATGTAACTCTCTACTTGGATTTTCTACATCCTCCATGAATTGGAGTGCTGATTGTAGGGTCAAACAAAAAGACTTTATCTTCTCCTAGTATTAGGCATATAACTACTGAGATACCAAAAGGAGATCTAATTGAGGAACAAGGGGTTGGGAAGTAATTTTTGGAAGACTTATCTCCAAATTATTTGATCCAATCTCTTCCATTAACTTGTCAATTCTTTTGGTAGATGTGGTGAACTATTCGTTTAGAGTTTCCAACTCTATATTTTTTCTTTTCAATGGCTCCTCAGCCTAACCTCAAGTTGTGGATTCCTTTCCTAGAGAGAGATTTACTTCTTAGGTCTCCCTTTCAAATTGAGCTTGTCAGTCCTGAAGCTCCTTGTCCTTTTGCTATATTTCGTGCTCCAATTGAGATCATTGATCGCAAAGCTCTTCATTCTTTTGTTGGATTTCTCCCTTTTCTTGACCCAACTAGTCTTGAAGCTCTTACTTTTTTTGCTACAGTTTGGTAACCAAGTTGGGATCTTGGGACTAAAACCTTGCAAGTTCCTCCTAAATCTTGGCCTTTTCTACCTACCCTTGTTGAGACAAGTGTGCAATTTCAGTGTCCTTAGAATTTCCATTTTATGTAGGATCTCTACCCTTTACTTAACATTCTTGAGCTCGTCTTCTCTCTTTTATAGTTGGAAACTATTCTTCAAAAAGTCAGTAGTCACCATCAATTGAGTCTCCTCCATTAGCTGAACTTTATCTTATGGCCAATCTACATTTAGGTTGATCCCTACAACATGGATTGTATAATCCCCAGGTTGAATCTTCCCTTGTGGTATGGTGATTTTAGGAGTCATGGTTGCAAATGTTAACAACCCTTGAACTTCATTAAAGAGGGTCTGCACATAGGGATCGACAGACCTCGTTGCATCCTTTTCTTTTCTATTATGGGATCTTACAACAAGTGTGGCCTTAATCTTTATATTTTTCCCAATAAATTCTATTGGTGACCTAATTAGTTTTTTAGTGAAGGGTGCATGGGGAGGAAGATCCAAAGGGAACAAAATCATTATGGTCTCAGATGATGTTTTCTTTGGTAAGGTCACCATCAACGGGGAGAAAGGGGGAATGCCAGGCTAGGGTCTAGTTTGGGAAGCCACAAAAGGAATCATAGGGAGTGGTGGTGGTAGAGAAGATACAAATGTTACCATCTATTGGACACATTGTGTCGGGGCTGATGTGGTGAAAGCAAAAGTGTTTGCAATGGAAGGATTAGATTGGGGTCTAACAAAATATGGCACAAACCCTGGGGGAGTGAAAGCCGCTTGTCCAATTTGGGAGAATTGAGAGAAACCTCCCATGAGCATGGAAGAAGGAAAGGAAAGGCCGACACTTGAAGTAATGGGAGACACAGAGGCAACAGGGTTAACCAAAGATTATGAAGCTATAAGAGAGCAAGAGAGAGATACCTAAGTTGTCAAGTAGGCTCGGATCCTTGGATTGTTGCAAGTGCTTGTGAGCTTTCTCTAGGAGTTACATCGATGCACAAACTCTTCTCAGGTGGAGAATTGTCCACCTCTATGACATCCTAAGATTTCTTTTCTGCCTTGGGTCTCTTCGTGTCCCATGTATGTGGTAGCAAGGCCTCTGAATGAGATGCAATCACTTGCACACTCATTAGAGCTTTGTTGAGTTGTTCCACTACTTTTCTAGTTCTCTATATTTGGATCTTTTTCACCTCTTTTCTTTTCATTATTACAGCCACTTCCTCTGGATCTACCTCCTCATCTTTTCTTGCATATGTATCATCATTCTCTCTTTCCATATATCACTAAATCTATCATCCATTCTTGGTTCCTAGAATAGGGCATCGAGACACTTGGTCTATTGATGATAAATCTAGAATTTATAAATTTTATCATTAGTCCATTGGTATTTCTTGGCCAATTTATTATAAAAGGTGGCTCCAATTTTAGACTTATCATTGGGCCTTCCCAAAGGAAAATAGAAAGATAGCCATGGCAGCCTATTATAATTAGTGGGAACATAGGCTAGGTCTACTAAGAGATTTAGGTCCCCTCGATTTTGGACTCCAATGAAATTCCTAGTAAGGTTGGGAGCTGTGAGTCACCATAACATTCAGGTCTACTAAGTCATTATTGGGATTGTAATCCCATTTGTCACAAATTAATAATAGCCCCAGATGAGCAAGATTCACAACTATTAGATCATGCATCTTCTTATTTACCATTATTATTGTATTGAAGCTCAAAGGGCATTTGAAAAAACCTTTCTTAATCTTTCCCTCAAAAAACTTGATGTCTATAATCGCTAGTTTCTTAAATACCTCAAGGGTTGGCACCCTATTTGTGACACATAATAGGAGCTGAAATGGTTCCTTAGTAAAATCATGCAACCTAACAAATGAAAAATCTTCCCCAAGGATCCACTCATAAGTAGGAACAAAGTATTGCATCCACCTTACGTGCTTGGAAAAGAATTGATAACAACTATCCTCACCCTTCTTATTAAAATCTTGAAATGTTGGAGTTAGGAAAAACTTAGAAAATGTGTAGTAATCATAAGTTATGGAAACAAGGGGAGTCCATATAGAAATTGTCTTTCTTATGCCATTTTCATCAAAAATAGACAAACCAATACAATTTATAAAGAAATTAGAGTTCTGGTGCAAAAACAAGTGAGCAAGGAAAGAAGAAAACCTAAACCTAAACTATGTGTTGTATTCCTTGAATTGGTTCAACATCTCCCAAACAATGAGCTCTGTGAAGTCATACCAGATTAAAGAATGTCGTCTTCTCAAATGAAAAACTAAACCCATTTTAAATTCCTAAACATCCTTATCATTGTCCATGGCACCAAAAAAATCCATCATAGAGAAGGCATCTTCTAGGTCCAAGTTGAAAACATTGTGCCCAACTAGAAACTGTGGTGGGCAATTATCATCCTTGGCCCTTTTTGTTTCTTGATTATTAAAGTTTAGAGCATGTTTTTTGGTCCTCCAAAACTCTTCCAAGTCCATTATAGTGAATCTATTCATGGCCTCTGTTCCCATTCTGGTAGGGATGCATAACATATCCCTAATAGCTTCAATGTTGATCACCACCCTTAGTCTCCAACCTTCAATGGCACCGATATCCAAATTGAAATTTTTAGTGCATTTGTAAACTAGTTCTAGGAAGTGGTCCACCAAGGGGACTGTATACTATGGGAGACTACAAAACCACAACTTGTGCACCAAAGACTCTTCGCTATTTGTAATTTTCATTCTCTCATAGGTTGATTCCCTAAGACTCTTAGGATTAGTATTGAGGATAGGGTCACAAATATTATCCCATTCTTCTACTATTAGGACCTTCTTCTTCTAGTTAGTCTTCTCCATGACCTACATGTGAGGCCACTTTGGATTTTCTAGCATCCCAAGTGAATCATAAGAGATGCTATTGAAAATTTTTGCCATTGGTGCCACCATTATGGCATCATATAAGCTTTCAATTGCCTCTCCTTAGACTTCCATCTCAGGATTTTGGGCCATTTTAGGATTTTGTAGACTTTTACAAACACTCAACCTTTTTGCAATTCTCACTTGGGATCTTTCATAAAAAAATGTGCATTGTCTTCATAATGTTACTCTTTTGTATGTAATTTTAGCCTTTCCTTATTCAGGAGTTGGAAACAATAGTTATTTCAAGCAATACATTTGCCACATACCATCGACTCTTTCATGAATGTAAAATTAATTCTCACTCTTGAAAAAACAACAATTCATAATGACAATTAGCCATCACATTTTACAACACCATTTCTTGGGAAGGGTATGTGCAAGATCATGATGGGCAAAAAAGTGGCAATATTATGGGTATTTGTAGGGTATGTGGTTGATGACTTTTTTAAACCCAAAATTGATGAAGCGAAAAGGGTTTTTAGAGGAGATTCTCAGATTTCCATCAATATAAATTATGCTTTAATTTGAATTTAATAAATAATTATTATTCATTTTCTATTAGAATTACGACTAAAGTTCTGATCGATAGGTTGATTGAAAAACATCTATGGATTTCAAATGGTATCACATTTTTTGAATATAAAACATGTGTCATATTCTAAGCTTCACATACTATAGGATTAAAAAAAGAAAAATTAAATTTCATGAAGTTTTGACCAAGTTAAGGTGGTCAGACATACGAGTTTTTATATTTTTTAAAAGTTGTAATAAAAAAAAACATAATTAATTATTTACTTGGAAAAAAATTACAAAAAAATATACATCACATCCAAACATGAGTCATCTACTTATATATAAAATCTTATAAAAAAATATTATCATTTTTTTATGGTTAGGGTGGTTAGATAGACACCTACTTCTTATTTTTCCCTAAAATTTAAGTACCATTGCATTGAAATTTCAAATTTTTACCAAATAGATTTTTTTTTTAAGAAAAATAAGCCTAGTAGTTTAGAAACTACATTCAATTTTCTATAGATTCTATTCTTACATATTTTTGAAATAATATAGATAACTTATTCAAATTTTTACATCAAGTTGCCTAAGACTGATTTTTCTAAATTTTTTGCCACTTAAGGGCTTGTTTTTTCCATGATGATCCTACACATACCTAGAAATTGAGCTATAAATTGAAGGCGTACAAGAATTTTTGCATGCTTTTTCAATTAATAACTTTAGAAGAATGACTAAGCAAGAGGGTATAATAATTAGACAAAAAAAATTGAGTTCATCCTTGGAGACTGAAAAGTCACCAGAACATGACACTTAGCACTTGACCATGCATACTATCACTGGCACCTACCACTAGTTTTAGTTTATTAATGACCTCTTCTTAATTTGTACCCAACAATTTGTATGCAACAAACACAGCATGTTGGGATTACTGAGTTTGCACCTTGTGGGATTTTTGAGTTTTCTCTTCAATCATCATCATGCTTATCACATGCATTATACCCTAGCTATGTCTATAAATAGACCTAAGGATAGTAGAAAAATTTACACTTAGTAATTGGGATTATAGATAGATGCAATGAATACTCCTATTAGGCTAATCAACAATAGGTCACAAGAAGCTTTCCTTGGGGAAATTTCTAGTAGGCGTTTGAAGCGCATGACCAAGAATAAGCATTCTTTGGCCATAATTGCATTGAAATCAAAACTGGGGAGGGAGTGCATAGAGTATGAGGATAAGTATCATGTAAACATTGATGTCTGTTCTCATTTTGTTGCATCTTTGTTTGCAATTCAGGTACCCAAACAAACAATTTAGGTATCCAAAGGACTACCTCAGAGGCCTTGGTGAAGTTGTGATGAATGTGGTATATGGCCTTGATATCCCAAAGCAAGTGATCTATGTCAACATATTGAAGAAGATGCAGTGGTGCCCTAGGTACCATTTCTTAGTAGATTTTGCATTATGACTATTGGAGAACACCATCTAAGGGTTTCACATGGCTATCACTTATTACTAAGATGCTACAACATAGTGATTTTCTATGATGTGGAGTGGTATAATGACTTCATAAACCTTGTGTTTCCTCCTCCACTTGCTATTGTTCCTATTAGAGATCCTGTTTCCCCTACTGCTAGTCCTATTGAACCTATTGTTCCTGCTCTTGTCGAAGAATGAACTCTTTTCTCCTCCACTTTTTTTTATATATATCAAAAAGCTTCATATATATATATATATATACTTGGAAAGCATGGCCCAAGAGCCATTTTGAATTGTAATATTGCAAAGTATATATTACCATATAAGGAATATACAACTATTTCTGTCAAATTTCTATCTCTTTTGCTTTCTCTACTTCCTGCATCATGGGTTCTATTTAATAAAGAATAGGTCAAACAAAACATGCAAAAATAATATTTACATAATTACATATTTACACTGGTAAAATGATTAATAAAGCTAATTCAATAATTTCAGGTGAATTCCATTGATAGGAATCCCCAAAGCTTCTTTCTTCGTGTTCTCTAATTCAAATGCATTATGCTACTTACATTGAATAATTTGGAAAGGGCCTTCACACAGACTATCGAATTTGTCATACTGGCTAGGCTTTGTGGCTCTCTCATTGAATTTGAGCACTAAATTCCCACATTTAAGACCTTGGTCAAAGGCTTTCTTCTCAAACCACCTCTTAACCACTTGTTGACAGTTAGACATGGCCGTCAAGGATTTTTCTCTTCTCTCTTGTACCTCCAACAACTCATCCAACCAGACCTCCATGGCTCCATTTTTTTCAACCTCCAGAGACCTGAGAAAATTTAGTGTAGGAATTTCCATAGATACAATATTGCTTCCTTCCCATATACCAGCTCATATGGTGACATTTAAGACTTGCTTGGGGGTTATTCAGTCCACCTAGAGCATTTCTCATAGCTTCTTATGCCACCTCTTTAATGCTCTAATCCCATTCTTTTGATGAGTAAGACTAAATTTTATTACTCAGCTCGGCCAAACCATTTACCTGTGGGTACTAGTTCAAAGATGTCTTTAGGAATATGGCATGCATAAGTACAAATTGACATACCTTCAAAACTAGGAAGGCTTTTTCATTTTTAGAGATGATGGTATTTGGTGGGATGAACCTTGCTGTGAGTTCCTTGAGGAAATTCAAAATCTCTTCCTTGGTCACATTCTTTAGGGGCATGGACTTGGTCCATCTGGTAAAATAATCAATGGCTGGGATGATCCACTTATGTTTGGCAATGGACATGGGGTTAATCATCTTGATGAAATCTAGTCCCCACTAAGTGAAGGGTTCTTCAACCATTATTGGATTTAGAAGCATTATTGAGTTTTTCCTTCTTCTTGTGAAGAATTGGCAAATGTTCTTTGTAATATTTAACCAGAGAGTGCAAGTCATTGAAAAGTGTACACTAGAAATATCCGAGACACACAATTTTAATGGAATGTGGTCTTTGTAGAGACATGTCTGCCCGTGGGATTGTAATGGAATATGTCCAAAATTTTCTATGACTGCTCTTGAGTGATGCACCACAAAAGAACACCATTGAAGTTCCTTTTGAGAAGAACCTCTTCAATGAGCACACATCCATTGTTTTGCAACCTATAAAACCTCTTCTTCTAAGAATCCAAATATTTCCCAATCAGCATGAATCTCATTCTATCTTCTAACCAATAGCCTTTAGAATTAGATTCGTTGAGTAGAAATAGCTCTGGTTGTTCCTCCTCAACTACCACTTCCTCATCATGTGCCAAATATTTGCACAATCCTCTTCCCCGCATAGTTTTCATGGGCTTGACCTCAATGCAATATTCAAGGATCTCAATAATCAAGTTATCCCTTTTTTCTATGATTTATCCTTGCATAATGTACTCATTCACATTGGAATGCATGAGATATACAATCACCTTGTTGCTAGATATGAGGTGTCATAACTTTTTGAGTCCCTTGAAAATGGTCAATGTTTGTATTTCAATGAAGTTATAGTTCATCTCATAGTCCTTTAAGGTCTGAGAGTAGAAGGCTATTGGATGTTGTCCCTGTAAGTGTAAGAATGAGGAAAACAATCCAATAATGCATCTACTCTTCTAAATAAGACATAATAGAAAAGATTCAAGAGTATTTAAATCAATTTAAATGCAAGAACCTCTAAAGCTGTCCTATTGCTCTCTAACTCTAAAGATCTCTCTAATCTACTTTGCTCTCAGATTTTAGAAGCTAATTAGATTATTGAAATGACACTTAGGGAATGAGAATTCAAACTAATTCTATTTCTATATGATTTAAATATGCAAATCTACTATAATGGCAGCCATGACTGTAAATGTTGAATGCTTGATGAATGCTGGATGAATGCTTGATGGATGCTAGATGAATGCTTCTATTTGCCTGATTGCTTGATTGCTTGAATGCTTGGAAAACCTGCAAAGTAAGATTGCACAAGTTAGGATGTTTTTCCTGTAGCCAAAAACCTGTATTTATAGCTTTCATGACACTCATTTGTGAAGGGAAAACACAGCAGAGATTGAGATTCAATCTGGAGAATTGAATGGTATGAGATGAGAAGGTGGAGCTGATCATGAAGGATTGTTCCTCCCCATGAAAACACTAGGCAAGATGAGAGGAAAGAATATAGAGAGGATTTCCTGTAGGTTTGTCCCTGAAGCTCTTCCCATGAATGACAGTTGAATTAATTAGATTTATAAATCTAATTTTATTGGTGAGTGAAAGAGGTAAATGATTTTTGCATTTATTTAAATATTTTTGGTTTATTTAAATTTAGCAAAAGAGGAATAAATAATTTAATAAAACAAACTATAGAAGTTGTTTATTAAATTAAAATAAAAAGAATATGATAATTAAATTAAAGATTCTAGGATATCTTTATTTAATTAAGAAGAAACATGATAAGGTAATTAAATAACACAAATTATTGAAGCTGTGTATTTAATTTAAGATAGAATTAATGGATAAAGTATAGAAGAAATAATAATGATAATAATTAAATAAAACAAAGTATTTAATTTTGTTTATTTAATTAAGAGAGAAATAATATGATAAAAAATATAATAATTAAATAAAACAAAGCTTTTAATTTTGTTTATTTAATTAAGAGAGAAATAATGTGATAAAATAGAAGAATTAATAATGAACTTAATATAAATAAATATTTCTATTTATTTACTAAGTAGATGAATTTAAGATTAATTAATCAAATAAGTCATATTTAATTAATTAGATTCTCCACCTTTTTAGGTGTCTACATTTTTCCCTCTTTGAAGTGATGTGTTTACACATTGCTTCAAAGAATGATTTTGCCTCACCCAGATTGACTAAAAGTTTAAAATATGCCCCTGATTTGCCCTGTTGAATTTTGAAATGATAGGGATATATCCCTCCACGGGAGATAAATTGATGAATTTTGAATTTTTATGATTTTCAAAAATTTTTTGAATTTTTATGATGATTTGATGATTTGATGAAGAAACAATTTATCTCCTGATAAAATTGTGCAAAGATGCCCCAGTGATAGATAAGAATTAATTCCCTAGAAGGAAAATTAAATAAATCCCATGAAAATCCCATAAAAACAACCTATAAAAGCTCAAAAGGTCATTTTCAAAAGTCATTTGTGCATTTGACTTTGATAAACTTGTGATAGAGACCCTTAGAGTGCTAGAGTATCAGGATGTCGATCCCTTACCACACCCACCGACTCGAGCATGTACGATGTCACCAGCGTTCGGCCAATTATGGACCTCCGGTACGTACCCTAAATCCTCCTCATAATTCGTGCTTGTACTTTTTTGTTTATTGTTTTTCACATTTTTTACCATTTTTGCACCCGACCGGCATGGAATAGCCCATCCGTTGTCTATTTTAGTGTGCCAGAGTTTTAGCGCTTTAGGTAGATTTTGTAGTGCCTCAATAGAATAGTGTAGTGCGCAAGAGTTTTAGCACCTTAGGTAGATTTTGTAGCACGCCATAGGTCTGTTTTAGTGCCCCACCAGAAATAGCACCCTTGAGCTCTATTATAGCATGCCAACTAGATAGCATAGCGCCTCAGTAGTTTTAGCACGTAGAAAAATAGATTGATGAAAAAAATTGTGCTCTTTGATTTTTATTTCGTCGATTTGTTGTTGACTCCATCCGTTTTAGTTTGATTTGACTAAATAAATAGTAAACGATCTCATGATGAGCGAGATCCATTGATTGATAATAATTACCCTCATGATAGGCAAGGAATAATTAAATTTTTTGAAGGAATGAACCTGATTGATAGATGAGGGTTCATTCTTGATAAATTGATCATTTGATAGGTAAAGCACAATTTTTAGAAATTGATGACCTCATGATATTTGATATTCTGATTGATAACGTATTGATCTATAAAATGTTTTTATGATAACAAGAGCACTTGGATGTTATCCAGGTGCAAGAGCAGTTCCCCTGGCTTTTTGATATGATACCACGACTTTCACCGGAAGAGAGGCAACATATTACTGATTGTGGTTAGCATCATTACTGGATATGCCCAATATTAGACTTAATAGGGGTCTACTGACAACTTTAGCAGAGCGGTGGCATAGTGACCACAACACCTTCCATTTACCTACTGGTGAGATGACTGTGACGCCAGAGGATGTATGGTGTATCCTTTGCATTCCTTTTGTTGGGGAGATTGTCATGCATGATTCAGAGGAGCGGGGTGGGATAGAGTCTATTCAGAGAGTTTTTCAAGATCCTCATATTGTGGGAGTTTGGATCCCATGGGTAGATATGTATAATTCTTATGCTCCACTTCCTTCAGTTTTGGTAGGCTTTATTGGTGGATTCCTTTGTCCTGATAAGAGGTCAAAGGGTCTATCTCTTGGATGGGGTCGGGTACTAGAGGGTATGATGGCACACAAGATGAGATATGCTTGGGGCATGTGTATGCTTGCTCAGTTATATCATGATTTACACTAGATCGTGTACCTTAGAGGTAGCAGTTTATTAGTAGGAGCTACACTTCTTCAAGTATGGGCATGGGAGCATATTGTTGTCACATGTCCTGTGTCGATGTTATCAAGACTAGTAATGAGACTCTATGTGTTTCACTACAGAGGTAGGCCTACCCAGCATATGATGGGTAAGCTAGATTATTGGAGATGGGTTCTTGATTATGTGGAGACAGTGACTTGGCATCCCTATTTAGATTGTGATGACTGGGATGAGGATGATATCGAGTTGGGGTATTTGGCCGACTCGATGTATTTGATCGGGAAGAGCTCCAAGGTTTTGGAGTGATTCCTGTTTCGTTGCATCTACAGGCAGTATGGGATTGTTCAGTGTATGCCACAGGGAGTAGCACACTATGGATGATGACAGATAGATGCCAGTGATTAGGGTCCATGCTTGCCTTATGGGGCACTTGTTGAGGGTTATCCTGATCTTCATCCATCGGCATGGGATATGCAGCGAGACATTGTTGAGGCACTCGTTACTCCTGATTATGGACAGTATTTGGCTCTACACCCTCCTCCTCGTATTACCATTCTAGATGAGCTAGCACCAGCACTAGCACCAGCACCAGCACCAATAACAGTAGCTGCAGGGGGTGGTCACGATGGTCAGAGACGGAGGAGAGAGGAGGATGTAGATGTTGATGTGGAGGGTAGTGATGAGAGTGATAGTGTTGAGAGTGATGATGAGAGTGATGATAGCAGTGATGATGATGGCAGAGATGAGGGGAGACCGAGTGTAGCAGGTACTTTAGAGCCATCGACTAGTGCATCTCATAAGAGGCAAGCCATTGCCTCCTCTCCTACAAAGCGATCAAAGGTTCTGACCCTATAGGGACAACTAGCACAAGTGCAGGGATTATTAGCATAGACTCAGGCCCAGATGCAGGCACAACTAGCTACTGCACATACATAGATTACCTCTCTGATTGGTGAGAGAGATGAGGCCAGACAGGCAGCAACGACAACACAGGCTCAGCTAGCAGGTGTACAAGAACAGTTGACCACTACGCAGGCACAGATTATAGCCTTGACTGCAAAGCGAGACACTGTCAAACAGGCAGCAGAGACAGCACAAGCTACTGCAGAGAGATTGCAAAGAGTGGCAGATGAGACCTCTGTGGCAGATTACATGAGAGAGGCCATGCAGGTAGGTGCTGAGATTGAGTTCTATAGGAGCCGTTATCATGAGCTTTTCCCCCCAGAGCAGAGAGTCAGTTATGCCCTGTCCCACTTAGAGAGGACTCGTTCGAGGATAGTGAGCAGAGGTGTGACACAACCTCTCTCGAGAGATCTGAGAGATCCGAGAGATCCTGGGACAGCTGGTGGTGGTGGTGATACTAGTGCGAGACCTGCTCCTTCTGGTGTGAGTACCACTTGAGGTCATATGTGTACCTTTTGATGTATTTCACGAGATGTATACAGCCATTTTTTGATATGATGTTATCTTCATCCTTTTCAGACTTCATTGTATACTTGACACTTGATGAGATATATATGATGTGCAGTGGTTTGATTGATCTATGATGTGTTCTACATGATTTATGTGATGGATGCATTTTAATTTTTATGTTTTATGATGATTTTACTATACTAGATTGGATAGATTCATTGATGATGATGTGATATGATATTGATGATGTGTGTATTTTCTTAATGAAATGCAATGTATAATATATAAAATGAGATGTAAATGAATGATTTATGGATGAAATGCAATGTATGATAGATAAAATGAGATGTAAATGAATGATGTATGGATGAAATGCAATGTATGATAGATAAACTGTGATGTAAATGAATGATGTATGGATGAAATGCAATGTATGATATATAAAATGAGAAGTAAATGAATGATGTATGGATGAAATGTAATGTATGATAGATAAAATGAGATGTGAATGAATGATGTATGGATGAAATGTAATGTATGATATATAAAATGAGATGTAAATGAATGATGTATGGATGAAATGTAATGTATGATATATAAAATGAGATGTAAATGAATGATGTATGGATGAAATGTAATGTATGATATATAAAATGAGATGTAAATGAATGTTGTATGGATAAACTGTAATGTATGATATATATGATGAGATGTAAATGAATGATGTATGGATGAAATGTAATGTATGATAGATAAAATGAGATGTAAATGAATGATGTATGGATGAAATGTAATGCATGATATATATGATGAGATGTAAATGAATGATGTATGCATGAAATGCAATGTATGATAGATAAAATGAGATGTAAAATGCCTTCTATATGTATGCAATGAATGATGATTTTGCAACTACATGATAATGACAATGTGATGAGATGTAAATGAATGATAAATGTAATGAATGATGAAACATAACGTGTATATGATATCACGAAATGAGATGTTTATTGTGAAATTTATGATGAGATGAAGAAATGATTTTATATGCATGCCATTATGAGAATTGTATGTGTCAAGTATACTCAATCTTTAATAAGAAAAGATAACATTATTTGCAAATGAATCTTTGTAACTTGTGTAATCAATACTCTGCAGATGTATTATTATGAATGCAATCTATTTTTACCATGCAAACCTATTTTATCAATGCAAACCTAAGTGTCATTTCAACAATCTTTTTATTTTGCTTTGTATCATCACTGAGCTTTTAAAATGTTGAAAGTGAATACAAGCATCAATGATATGAGATAGACCAATGATGACCTGAGTATTTCTTTCATGATTTTTGATATTGCAAGCGAACACAAGCATCAAGGTATGAGATAGACCAATGATGACCTGAGCATTTCTTGCGTAAACAAATAGACAAGAATTAATCATTTTCTTAAGTGAATCGGAATGTCATCCATGATACTTGGTAGAGCACTTCCCGCGACAATTCACAAAATAATAATGACTAACTCACAAACAACAAACAAAGAAAAGGTATCATTCTCCTTCCTTGCTTCTCTAGTTTAATACATCATCGAGTAGCTCCAAATAAATGATAAGCAAATGAAAAAATAAAAAGTACAACAATTCAAATTCTACTTAATGTATTTTCAAATCATTATTCAGATTAGATCATCGATGTTGAAATATGTGTGCTGATGTTTGCATGATATTCTCAGATGTTTGACCAAATGATGTAACCTAAAGACCTATCCTAGGGGCCTCGAGGACTAATCAAAGATTAGTCTTGCCTACGTTATACATGCAGAGACCACGTAGTTCGACTGGTACAAACTCTATTTTTTGCTTTTTGCGATTTTTGAATGTTTTTGCATGGATTTTCTGATTTTTTGATGTTTTTGGATTTTGATGGATTTTCTGATGTTTTTGGATTTTGATTTTCTAATGTTTTTGGATTTTTATTTTCTAATGTTTTTGGATTTTGATTTTCTGATGTTTTTGGATTTTGATTTTCTGATGTTTTTGGATTTTGATTTTCTGATTTTTTGGATTTTGATTTTTTGATGTTTTTGGATGCTTTTCAAGTATCGTCACTTGGTGTTGTCATGTTTGATTGTCTCCCCATTTAAGCCAAAATTCCATTGTACCAAATAACTCTAGGACGTTGCCCCCAAGCTAGGGTAAGACATGATATCCTTGCTATGATATGGATAGTGATAATAATTATCTCAAATGATAGATGGAAATGATATGAAAGGAAACAATCATAACAAAACTGTACCCAATAGATAGAAGAGCTGGTAAAAATCACAAGTAGTGCCTGTTTGCAAGGTTTTCATCACTTGCTTTTATTGTGTCCTCCTTTTTGTGTATTTTTATTTTTATTTTGTTTTTTCCTTTTTCTGTCATCATGATGCCTGTTTGCTAGGTTTTCATCAAGACAACCTTATCGACCGTGCACTAGGTATCCTCAAGTATAGAATCACCTAAGATGGATGCTATTCATGGGCTCCTCCAACATATCTCCTTCTGGTGTAGACAACTGGTATGCTTCTGATCCATAGACTGATATAATGACATAAGGCCCTATCTAGTTAGGTTCAAACTTTCCCTTCTTTTCTCTGTCTGCTTGATTTCTAGGGTTTTCCCGTAGGACCAAGTCTCTGATCTAGAAGACTCTAGGCTTAACCCTATGATTATAGTTCCTAGACATTCTTTGTTGATAGGTTGTCAAATGATTGACAGCTTGTTATCGACGTTCATCAAGTAGCTATAATTCTTGAAGTCTAGAGATCCTGTAATCCTCATCTGAAATGAGTCCCTTTAGTGAAACTCGAAGGGATGGAATTTCTACCTCAATAGGTAATATTGCCTCTGATCCATAGAAAAGAGCATATGGTGTAGCTCCTGTTGGTGTTCTGATGCTAGTCCTGTAAGCCCAAAGAGTAGGGTTAAGCTAAACGTGCCAGTCACGCCCTACCTCATTTACACTCTTCTTGAGAATCTTTAGGATTGTTTTGTTTGAAGCTTTTGCCTGTCCATTACCTTGAGGGTAATAAGGGGTTGAAAAGCAATGTTGGATGTGGAAATTTTCACATAGTTCTTGGATGTCTTGGTTCTTGAAAGGCCTACCATTATCTGTGATGATTGACTGGGGTATCCCATATCTACAAATGAGATAATTAAGTATGAAAGATGATATATGCTTCCCAATGATTGTGGTTAAGGGAACTACCTCCACCCATTTTGTAAAATATTCTGTTGCAGTGATAATGAACTTATGCCCATTAGATGAAGATGGGTTAATTTTCCTTACCAAGTCCAATCCCCACTGACAGAAAGGCCATGTAGTTGTGAATGGATGGAGCTCCTGTGTTGGTGCATGTATAAGATTGCCATGAATCTAACATTTTTGACATCTCTTGAAAAACCTATAAGATTCTTGCTCCATGTGCGGCTAGTAATACCCCAAACAAAAGAGTTTCTTGGCTAAAGATAATCCACTTTAATGTGTGCCATAAATTCCTTCATGGACTTCATGTAAAGCAAAAGCAGATTCGTTATGTTCTAAACAACGCAAAAGAGTACCATCTAGGCCTCGACGGTAAAGAGTGTTAGCAATAATGGTATGTTTGGAAGATTGGCATATGAAGTTGCACTTTTGGTTGTGAGAAAGATCTGGTGGTAAGATATTATCTTTTAGGTAAGTAGAAATGTCTCCATAAATGGAAGATTGGGCACTATCCAAAAGGATTATGGTTTGGGATTTGGGATTTGCATATGCAGGATTTGACACTTGTTCCACAATAAATTGATAATGATCTTGTGTTTTAGGCATTTGTAGAAGAGATGCTATTATGGCCATGGAATCTATTGCTTTATTCTCTGATCTTGGTATCTGCTCAAATTTGATATCTATGAAGATTTCCTTAGATCATCTACCAGTCTCTTGTATAAAATTAGTGTGTCATCCCTGGTTTGGTAATCATTGTTGACTTGATAGATGATTAACTGAGAGTCTCCATACACCTGTAATTCTATGATTTTCCAATCAATAGCCACTTTAATTCCAAGGATTAAAGCTTCATATTCTACCACATTGTTAGTGCAATGGAAAGTAAGCCTGTAAGATCGTGTAATTGTGTGCCTAAGAGGTGTGAAAAATAAAATTCCTGCCCCTGATCCATGTTGTGTGTGGGATCCATTGAAGTAGAGTTGCCATGGTTGTGTTGTAATGTTGAGGATATCCGCATCAGGAAATTCCATGGTCATAGGATGACTGTCTGACAATGGAGCTTCTGCTAATTGGTCGGCAATGACTTGTCCTTTGATATCTCGCATTTCAACATACTGAATGTCAAATTCACTGAGGAGCATGACCCACTTTGCCAACCTTCTTGTTAAAGATGCTTTGCTCAGTAAATACTTGAGGGGATCAATTTTTGCAATGAGCTTGGAAGTGTGGATGAGCATATAGTGTCGCAATTTTTGTGTTGCAAATACTACTACTAAGCATGATTTTTCAATGAAGGTGTAGTTTACTTCATGTCCATTGAGTGTACTGCTGATATAGTATATTGCCTATTCCTTTCCTTCTCTATCCTCTTATGCTAGCAAGGCTCCTAAAGAAATATCTGTTGTTGTGATATATAGCAACAATGGCTTGTCTTTACTGGGTGGTACCAAGATTGGTGGTGTCATTAAATGATGCTTGATTTGATTGAAAGTATTCTCACACTGTTCATCCCATTTAAAAGACACATTTTTATGCAAAAGATGGTTGAATGGATGACACCGATCTGCTAGTTGAGAGATGAATCTTCTGATGGACTGTAGTTGGCCTTGTAGAGATCTTAATGTACTGATATTCTTAGGATGTGGTATTTCCACAATGGCTTTAACTTTTGCTGGATCTACTTCAATTCCTTTTGTAGAAACTATGTATCCAAGGAGTTTTGTTGATGTTACTCCAAAGGCACATTTCTTATGATTTAATCCAACTTTAAATTTCTCCAACCTATCAAATATTTTGGCAAGTATCTCTAGATGTCCTTCCCTGGTGTGATATTTGGCTAAGATATCATCCACATAGTCCTCCATGAAGGTGTGCATCATGTCATGGAAGATTGTTGTCATAGCTCGCTGGTATGTAGCTCCTACATTCTTTAACCCAAAAGGCATGATGTTCTAGCAAAAGGTGCCCCACGGACATGTAAATGCTATCTTTTCTTGGTCTTCAGGAGCTATTTTGATTTGATTGTATCCTAAAAATCCATCCACAAGTGATAGCATTTGATGGCTAGCTGTTAAATCTACAATCATGTCTATGTTTGGCAAAGGAAAATCATCCTTTGGACATGCTCTATTTAAATCCTAGAAATTAGTACATATTTTGATGGTGTGATCTAGTTTTCAAATAGGTACAATGTTGGATATCCATTTAGCATAATCAATAGATCTGATAAATCCAGCATCTAGTAGTTTCTTCAAATCATTTTTTACCAATAATGCAACATGTGGATGCATCTTTCTCAGTTTCTGTTTTACTGGTTTAGTGCCAGCTGGTAAAGATAAGTGATGCATAATAAGATCTATGTCTAAGCCTAGAATGTTAGAGTATGACCAAGAAAAATTGATGCATCGTTCTTCAAAGAATTTGATAAAATCTGGCTTTTTTGTATCTGTCATGGATGCTGCCAGGTGTAGTATTCTTACTTTCTCTGCTGTGCCAATATCAATAGACTGTGTGGGTTCTACCAACACTGATGATCTTTCATGGTAATGTTGTGGGAGGATGTCAAGCCTTCCATCCTTTGGTGCCTCAATGAGGTTTTCACCATTGGATGTGTTCTTTGTTTTTACTATTTTAGGACCAAATACTGCCATAGAATGGTTTTCACCATTAGATCCATTATTTATTTCCATACTTTTGCAACTGAAAGGCTTGGCACCCTCCTGCCTAAAAGCATCATTAAAAGAAGCATTGGTAGAACAAGTATCGGATTCTTCATAGTAAAGGTAGTTAATAATAGTAGAGTCATTGTTAAAAATAGGGAGATTGATGGGGTGTTGGGGTTCCCACTCAATAAGCTCAGGATGCAGTAAAGGCAATGAATGATTAGATGGGTTGAGGTCAGCGATTGTGAAAGCTTGGACATAAATGTCGTCCAAGTTGTTAGTGGTTATGTTGAGGCCCACGAAGGTATTTTATTCCACATCATTTATCTCACTCGATGTCTGTTCATCTTCACTTGAGTCATCAAAATTTTGTGTTTCAAAGACAATAGGATTAAAACTCGAGCTTTGACCCCCCTCATGTTTGGGGGTATACTTTTTGATAACATCAATCTGGATATCTTCATAGGAAACATCTGATAAGTTGTCCCACTCATATTCATTTGAATCTATTTTAGAGTTATCTCTCATTTGAAGAATACGCTCCACAGTTTTATTGGTGAGTTTTGCTCTTGCTTCTTCTGTGTATCCTAGTCAAGTTCTGCCATTTTGTTGAATTGTGAGAACTTGGATTGGTTCTATTACACTTTGTTCCCCTTGTTCAAGAGGTCCTTGTTCTACTGCATATCCTAGTCTAGTTTTATCCTTATGTTGGAGCGTGAGTGGCTGGATTGGTTCTGTTATGCCTTGTTTCCTTAACGCAAGAGGTCCCTGTCTTGAATATCCCATCTTCTCTAGAATAGTTTTTCCCTTTCCATATTGGTTTGTCTCTATGATATTACTCATGGAAGTGAAAGCTTCCTCATCCCTATAAAGCCAATTTAGTATGGCCTTATCTTCTAATTCTTCATCCAAGTTTCCAACTTTTACAAATCTTCCATCTAATGCCGTTGTAGATTGTGCTGATTTTTGGGTGGTTGTAGATGGCTGTCCATACGTTTGCAAGGAGGGTAACATCTGTGATAGATGGAAAGAGTGTCTGACACCATATTCACTTATTCCTTTGTCACTTATCTGTACTTTGTTGGTGAATTGGTGTGAGAGTGAAGCCAATTGTTCTTCAACATTTGAAGGGTTAGATTGTGCCACCTTGATCTCTTGTGATTTTTGTTATTTTGGAAGCCACTTTGATATGAAGCTTTGCTATTTCTCACCATTAGATGAATTTGATGTGCTAACTTCTCTATTGTGAGGTATTAATGTATCCTGAGATGTTTTCAATGTATGACAAGCTTGGGTGTCAATATAGTCTGCTGTGATTGTTACCTCTTGTCCATTGATGGGAAATTTTAGGAATTGATGATAGGTGGAAGGTACTGCTTGCATTTCATGAATCCAAGGATGTCCTAATAGTATGTTGTATGTTAGTTCCCTATCTAAGACTTGAAAAACCACATTTTGGACAATAGGTCCCACTTGAATGGGTAATATGATCAATCCTTTAGAGGATCTTTCTTCCTCATCATATGCTTTGATTATGATTTTTCTTCTTGTATCAATGGCTTCATCTGAGTATCCTAGTGCACGAATCAGCTTTAAGGTACAAATATTTAAACCAGCCCCTCCATCTATCAGGACACGCTTTACATGATGTTTATGGATGAGGACTTCAATGTGAAGGGAATAATTATGTGGATGGGTGAGTGATACATCATCATGTTCAAAAAATGAAAGGCAATGAGGTGTAGATAGATGTCCCACCATAGCTTGAAATTGACATACATTTAAATTTTTAGGTATTGTGGTTGATACAAGAGCTTGCTCAAGAACCTCTTTGTGTGATGGGGAGATCTTTAAAAGTTCCAAGATGGATATTTGCGCCGGTATTTTCTGTAATTGATCGATGAGATTATATTGATTGGAGGGAGGATCTACAATTGGGGTGATAATGATGCTTCTTTCAATATAACTTTGGATTGTGCCCTTGTTGTGGCATTAACCAGTTGGTGCTCTTGTTTCCCTTTGAGTGTGATTACATTAATTTGGTTTTTAGATTTGTCCATATGTTGTACCAAATTAATAGATGTAATGTCATTGTTTCAATTGATTTCATTGCATAACTCCTCATCCTCCTTGACAGCAGAAAGACAAAGGATCATTGTGTCATAAATGTAACCAACATTCTTACCTTTGCTGTTTGTGGAAGAGGATTCTCCCTTCTGATAATTGGGTAGAGGATTTTTGAATGTTGTATGATCTTTGTTTGTTTGGTGCCCCTCTACAAATACTTTCTTTTGATCTATAAGGTCTTGTACTGCATGTTTTAACTGCCAACAATTTTCAGTCATGTGGCCTTTATTTTGATGGTAGTGACAGTAATGTGAGTCATTCCACCATGATGGTTTGACTTGAGGGTCCCAATTTCTAGGCTCTTGTACTTGAATAAGTTTTTCATCTAAAAGTTCTTTGAGGACTGATTCCAATGATTGCCCTAATGTTGTGAATGTTCTTTTATTGGATGGTCATTGGAATGATTGGGTTTTTGTTTCCCCATTGTTTTGATTATTTCCTTAATCACTACTTTGTTTGACATTAAGACCATTGTTTTGTTTGTTTGTAGTTGTTGGCGTCAAGGTGAATACTGGTTTGGATATGTGTGTATCGATCATGGTATGAGTATTTTTATTCTTTTGCCAAAATCTTGGCTTTTCATTGTTGTTATTAGAGGAATTGTTATTGTTTGAACCTTCAATGAAGTGTTTGATTGTTCCTCTTTTGATTAGAGCCTCTTTGATTTTGAGTCCCTTTTCGATAACTTGCTCAAATGTAGATGGACATTGCAATTCCAATCTATAATTCATTTCATCCACTAGGTTATCAATGAACATCTCTATCTTTTCCTCTTCAGGAATAGATCTAGGGTATTTAGCAAATAGCCTCCTCCATCGTTGGAGAAAGGAAAGAAACTTTTCACCCTTTGCTTGTTTGGTGTTGTAGAGTTCTTTTAAGGTCACCCCATGTTGGATGTTGAATGAGAAGTGTGTTATGAACCTATTGATCAGTTCTTCAAAAGATTGTATCCCAGGTTCCATTTTAGAAAACCACTCCATGCAAGTGTTTCCTAAGCTTCTTGGAAATAATCATAGTAAGTAAGAGTCCTCATGTGCGAACTCTATGCTCATGGCTCTAAATGCCCATACGTGATCAAATTGATCGATTCTTCCATTGTATTTGTTGTACATCAGGTATTCACAATACCGTGGAAATGGTATCATGTTAATGCTTGGGTCGAATGGATAAGGGAAAATGTCTTGTAAGGAATATCTTTTTGTTGGCCCTTGTTGGATATTTTGGAACTGCAATTGTAATTGTTGGATTTGTCTTGTCAAAGCATCTATTTGATTTGGATTTTCCATACTAGTTGTCTGAGGTGTGGTCATTTCCTTGAGTTGGTTGACATCAAAGTATTTAGGAAGCTTAGCACCTTTTTCAGCTAATAATAAAAGATACTTTTCCATAAATTTATGGAAATGAGGGTCTTGTTGAACTTTCTCGATTTCTTCTGTAGTTATTTCTTTCTCTTGTGAATTAGTGAGAGGATCAATGTTGCTGTATCGTCCCCAAGGGTTTTCTTTAGCCATGGCTACTATTCTTTCGTTTTCTTCTTGTTGTTGTCTTTGATATGCTGATCATGTGAAAATAGGCATACAAACGTTAAAATTTTACTCTAGACTTTGATCTTGGATTTTTGATTTGATGTGTCAAAGTTTTCAATTTAAAATTTGATTTAATTGTGTCTATTTTCATGATGGAAGGATGATAAAATCCTTGATAGGGAAATTTTGACACAAAAAATCTCAGATTTAGTGATGATTGATAAGGACACTTTGCAAAATGTTTCAAGACCTAGGCGTAATAGTAAAGTTTTCTCTCTTTTTTTGTATGATTCAAGTGTTTTGGACTGTGGAAAAAAATGTTTTGGATTGATGAAAACCTTGTTTTCGATGTGGGAAAACTGACAAACTATCTTACTAACTCTCTATTTTTTTGACCTTTTGGAGTGCTAAAATAGAGCCACGACGCGCTAAGACAGGCGTGACACGCTAAAACAGAGCCGCTAGGTGCTAAAACAAAGCCGCTAGGTGCTAAAACAGAGCCTCTATACGCTAAAACAAAGCATCTACATGCTAAAATAGAGTCATTAAGTGCCAAAACAGATCCACTAAGTGCCAAAATAGAGTGTCTACATGCTAAAACAGAGCCGCAACAAGCTAAAACAGAGATGTGAAGTGCTAAAACAGATCCGTGACACGCTAAAATAGAGATGTAAAGTGCTAAAATAGAGCGACAATGCACTAAGACAGAGACACGAAGAGCTAAAATAGAGACATAAAGCACTAAAATAGAGTTGCTAAGCATGAAAACAGAGCAACTACATGCTAAAATAGAGACATGACATGCTAAAACAGAGCCATGAGGCGCTAAGACAGAAATGTGATGCACTAAAAAAAAGATGTGAAGTGCTAAAACAGATCCGTGAGGTGCTAAAACAGAGCCACGGGGTGCTAAGATAGAGATGTGAAGCACTAAAACAGATCTATGAAGTGCTAAAATAGAGATGCGACGTGCTAAAATAGAGATGTGAAGTGCTAAAACAGATCCGTGAGGCACTAAAACAGAGATGCGACGCGCTAAAACAAAGACGCGATGGGCTAAGACAAGAAACTATCTTACTCTATGAAACTCACTTGGTCTAGTATCATATTGTATGGCCAGTTGTGGGATGTATTATGGACGAATTCTTTGACTGTGATTGTGATGTTGCCTAAGAGCCCTTCTTTGATAAAATGCTTGTGAATCTAAGGGAGCTACAACATAGTCGTCCGTATAACCTCTAGAGAAATCATGATATCTATGAATAAAAGTCCTATGTTGGAGTAGAACTTTTCTGCTTTGATATAAAAATTGTTGCTTTCTCAGGAGTTGTTTGTATGTAAGTGTTTTCTTTGGCTTTCTGATTCGTTTGACAAGAGATTTCTTGACAAATTTGGTGGATACCCAATCTTGAATCATGAGAATTTCACAAGTGTTTGATTTTGAAGATTCTTGTGATGATCTTATCTGAATTTAATGAAAGAAAACACAGTAAGCAAATATAATAGTTGATTTAAAATCCTAGAATCTAAACAGATAGTGTATGCTTTTAAGAATTAAGCATGATTCTTCTTGATTTTCACTGGTTGATAACAGATAAGACAATTTAGATAGACTCACTCCTAGAGACAAAAGGTCATCGTTATATACTCGAACGGCCCACAGCCATGTCACCCCCTAGAGGGCGCCCATGTTTTTGTCTTTTCCAGGTGCGTACTCAGAGTGACGGAAGTGGATATTGGATCCCCTGAGCAAATAGTCCTTGACAATTATATGGTGAGTTTTCGAGGGTAGATTCTTCCCCGCCCCTGCACCGCCGAGTATTACAATGTTCGGGAACTGACAAGCATGCTTCTATTTCTAGGTTCTTAGATAGGGTTTCCGTTCAGAGCAGCAAATGGATAAACTCCCTCGAGAGACCTCCCAATATTTAGAAAAAAGATTTTGGGGATGGTTATCCTACACAGTTCGATTGAAAGAGGGTTTCCCCAAATTCACATAAATATTTAAGTGGGTTGGAATGCCATGGCTTTTGGCTATCCCCACTCAGGTTGTTCCCATAGGGTAAGTACTTTTTCCCACTATGGCAGGCCTATCTAAAGGTTTTAATGAAATCTTGAAAATGCGTAAAGTAAAAGTGAGTTTGGTATTCTGATGCACCCAGTTCAGGGGAGAGCATAAACCTATCACCCAATCACGACAAAGAAGTTGTTTACTTTTTAAAACCCAAAAGACAAATTAGCTAATCTATATGGAGATATTGCTCCATAAAAAGCATGATGTTCAATTTTAATCCCAGAAGAAATGATGAAGTTTCTATCCTAGGATTGATCAATTTTTATCCATTTCCTATCCTAGGATTGATAAATTTTAACCTGTTTTCTGTCCTAAGATTGATAAATTTTAACCAAAAAGAGACAAAAGAAAAAAATCTAGCCGCGGATGCGTCGGATCCAGATTAAAAAAAAAATTTAAAGAACAAAGAGTCGAGGCACTTAAACAGTGGATCAACGCGCTAAAATAGTGGTGCGGCGCACTAAAACAGATGGCCGGTGCACTAAAACATTTGAGTGTGGCGCTAAAACAAATGACCGGCGTGCTAAAATAGAAGACTGGAGCGCTACATAATCCAATCGATGTGCTATAAAAAACCATGGTTCCGTGAAAACAAACATGTCGATACTTGTAAGACACTTTTCACAAAAATTATGCAAAATATGGGGTTAAGCCCCAAGGTGGGCACCAAAATGTAAGTGTAAGAATGAGGAAAACAATCTAATAATGCATCTACACTTCTAAATAAGACATAATAGAAAAGATTCAAGAGAATTTAAATCAATTTAAATGCAAGAACCTCTGAAGCTGTCCTATTGCTCTCTAACTCTAAAGATCTCTCTAATCTACTTTTCTCTCAGATTTTAGAAGCTAATTAGATTATTGAAATGACACTTAGGGAATGAGAATTCAAACTAATTCTACTTCTATATGATTTAAATATGCAAATCTACTGTAATGGCAGCCATGACTGTAAATGTTGAATGCTTGATGAATGCTGGATGAATGCTTGATGGATGCTAGATGAATGCTTCTATTTTCCTGATTGTTTTAATGCTTGAATGCTTGGAAAACCTGCAGAGTAAGATTGCACAAGTTAGGATGTTTTTCCTATAGCTAGCAACCTGTATTTATAGCTTTCACGACACTCATTTGTGAAGGGAAAACACAGCAGAGGTTGAGATTCAACCTGGAGAATTGAATGGTATGAGATGAGAAGGTGGAGCTAATCATGAAGGATTGTTCCTCCCCATGAAAACACCAGGCAAGATGAGAGGAAAGAATATAGAGAGGATTTCCTATAGGTTTGTCCCCGAAGCTCTTCCCATGAATGACAATTGAATTAATTAGATTTATAAATCTAATTTTATTGGTGAGTGAATAAAGGTAAATGATTTTTACATTTATTTAAATATTTTTGGTTTATTTAAATTTAGCAAAAGAGGAATAAATAATTTAATAAAACAAACTATAGAAGTTGTTTATTAAATTAAAATAAAAGGAATATGATAATTAAATTAAAGATTCTAGGATATCTTTATTTAATTAAGAAGAAACGTGATAAGGTAATTAAATAACACAAATTATTGAAGCTTTGTATTTAATTTAAGATAGAATAATAGATAAAGTATAAATGAAATAATAGTGATAATAATTAAATAAAACAAAGTATTTAATTTTGTTTATTTAATTAAGAGAGAAATAATATGATAAAAATGATAATAATTAAATAAAACAAGTTTTTAATTTTTTTTATTTAATTAAGAGAGAAATAATATGATAAAAATGATAATAATTAAATAAAACAAAGTTTTTAATTTTCTTTATTTAATTAAAGAGAAATAATATGATAAAATGATAATAATTAAATAAAACAAAGTTTTAATTTTGTTTATTTAATTAAGAGAAAATAATATGATAAAATAGAAGAATTAATAATGAACTTAATATAAATAAATATTTCTATTTATTTACTAAGTAGATGAATTTAAGATTAATTAATCAAATAAGTCATATTTAATTAATTAGATTCTCCAGACCATTTTTAGGTGTCTACAGTCCCTATCCTTCATCATCCTTCTGGGTTAAAATAGTAGCGATGGTGGATTTTCTACTAAACACATACATTATGAAGTCCTTTGATAGGTCTAGTTTTAGCAACATAGGAGCTAAAGAAATAGCCTCCTTAACCTTCTCAAAGGCTTCTCTAGCCTCTTTTTTCCATTTGAAAAATTGATCCTTCTTGAGCATTAGGCAAATAGGTCTAATTAAATGCACAAAATTTGAGATGAATTTTCTTATGAAATTTACTTTTCTGAGGAAGGATTGAACTCCCCTTTTGTTGACTGGTAAGGGAAGTTCCCTAATTTCCTTCACCCACTCTAAATCAATTGAAATTCCATCTTTAGACACTACATGTCCCAATAATTTTCCTTGAATAACTCTGAAAAAACATTTTTTGGGGTTTAGGGATATCCTGAACTCCTAGCATTTTTTAAAAACTATTTCATGATGATCAAAATGATCATCTTTTGACTTAGATAATACCGTTACATCATCTGAATACATCAAAATGATCTTATTGATAAATTTTCTAAAGGCAATATCCATTGCATATAGGAAGGTAGCTCATGCATTTGAAAGGCCAAAGGGCATTTTTGCATAGGAAAATGTCCCCCACTTAGTAGTGAACATTGTTTTATGGCAGTCACCCTCTTTCACCCAAATTTTGTTGTAACCAAAGAATTTGTCCTGTAGAGAAAGTATTTCTAAGCCAACCACTATTTGCAAGATTCACTCCATGGAAGGCAATGAGTAGTGGTTCTTCAGGGATGTCGGTATTCAAATCCTAAAAATCAACATAGAGGTAGATGTCTCCATTCTTCTTTTGGAATAGAACTAGGTTGGACACCCACATGCTATGCTTGATCAAGAAGACAATCTGAGAGTGGACCACCTTTGTCAACTCTTACACCATTAATGCCTCAATCTTTGGATTTACTATATTTTGCATCTAGCAGACATGTTTTTCTCCTTCCATTAGTTCTATGGTATGTTGGATGACTTTGAGATCATATCCCTTGAGATCATCATATGACTAGGTTACTACTCCATATTTCTCACAAAAAACTATGAGATTTTCTTTATCATGTTGTAGGACATCTTTCTTGACCTTAAGTTTCCTTTCATCTATGAATTGAAGATTTGCATAGTTTCCTTTTTCTACTACAAAATTCCTCTTGTCATTCCTTGCATCATCACAATCAAATAGATTTTTGAGAGTGACCCTGAGTCTTTTTGGAAGCTTGTTGGACCTCAGCTAAATAATTTTCCCTTCGTAAGCTTCTACAATCTTTGGTTGGAGTTGATCGATGAACTTTATGGAGTACTGAATGAATGAGGCAATGTGTTCATCACTTTCAAACACTTGTTAGCTTTGGTCATTATCTAGAATTATAGGTCAAACAATCAATCACACACAATGTATGTTATCAATTAGGTCCAAAACATGGTCAAATTGAGATCCTATCATCACCATGCAATTTGCATCTACATTTTGATCTTTGGGCACCATTCGGATATTGAAGGATTCAGAGATTTCAATCATGTCCAAAACTCTATGTCTATAAGATCTCATGAGAAAATTCTTGGCTATGGAGACTCCTCAAAATTGATTGATTATTAACTCAATCTTTGAATACTATTATTTGTTTAACTCCCATCTACCCCACAAGACTTAGACCTTGCACACGGCCTTCATATTTAGCTTCATTGTTTGAATAGTCAAACTAAAAGTCAAAAGATCTGAGTGTATTTTCATTAGATGGAGTGTCAAACATATGCCAACTCCTACACCAACTTTACACCTTGCTCAATAAAAATGCAACATCCATAGCTCTAAGGCGTGATGATCCTCAAGTTCCTTCATCACCTTCAGAATCAATTGATCTTCATCATAGATGACATAAGTTTCCAATCTGGTGACATGATAATTACTGTAAGGATGATTGTTTATAAATTCACTCAACATGACCTCTTCTTCATTTTTCTAGTCTCTAGTCACCTTCTCATCCTCTAGTAACTCAGTAAAATACATTTCATTCTTGGTGATATAGGTATGAGTAGCCTCAAATTTGATCATTGCTTCATCTACTACATGTTCTAAATGAAAAGGTTTGGACACTATCTTCATTTTAGCTCCATGCTTGGTCCTAAGAATCAAGTGTGACCAATCTAAGGAAAGATATCCACCTATCTTAGAAGTGAACTCCTAGGATAAGGGTATGTGTAGGATCATCATGGAAAAGATAGGCCCTTAAGTGGCGAAAAATTCAGAAAAATACGAGTTAGGAAACTTGACATTAAAATTTTAACAAGTTATCTATATTATTTCAAAAATATCTAAGAATAGAATTTATAGAAAATTGAATGCAGTTTCTAAACTACTAGGTTTGTTTAAAAAACAAAAAACTATTTGGTGAAAATTTGAAATTTCAATGCAATAGTACTTCAATTTCAGGGAAAAAATAAGAAGTAGGTGTCTGTCTGACCACACTAACCACAATGAAATGATAATATTTTTTTATAAGATTTTAGATATTAGTAGAGGACTCATGCCCCGACGTGATGCATATTTTTTTGTAATTTTTGTCCACGTAAATAATTAATTATGAATTTTTTATTACAAATTTTTAAAAAATATAAAAACCCATATGTATGACCACCTTAACTGGGTCAAAACTTAATAAAATTCAATTTTTATATTTTTAATCCTATAGTATGCAAAGCATAGAATGTGACGCATGTCTTGGATTCAAAAAATGTGATACTGTTTGAAAGCTATAGATGTTTTTCAATTAGCATATCAATCAGGACTTTAGTTGTAATTTGAATAGAGAATGAATAATAATTACTTATTAAATTCGAAGTAAAGCATAATTTCTATCATTGGAAAGCTAAGAATCTCCTTTAAAAAAAAATTGTTTCATCATTTTTTGGTAAAAAAATAGTCATCAGCCACATACCCATCATATTGCCACTTTTTGGCCCATCATGATCCTGCACAGACCCATAAGCAATGACTGAACATCAGAGAGACATCAATGATCACAATATCTTGTGGTTCATAATGATACTAGTTCAAGAGAAAAAATTAAAGGGGAGGCTCTTGATGACACCTACAGTTTCAACCTTATTCCCATCAAGATGCATAACACCTCTATTTAAAGATTCACAACTAGGTCCTAAGGCTTCAACTATTTTCTTGGGTATGACTATGGTGCTGGCACGAGAGTCAATCATAGAATTGTGTAACAATTTCTTACCCACTATAAGGGTTAAGAAGAAGGGTTTTGGTTTAGGCTTACCTTTACTTTCAATAGATGCTTCCTCTCCATTGTTTTTAAGGATTTTTTCTTGAGATGGAAAATTGATGCCCTTTCCCTTGGATGGTTGCTCTATTGGCTCTGCACTTGCAACTTCCAATAGGGCCTTTTGTAGTAATGAATTTTTCTTTGAAATAGTTAAGATATCCCAAAGAGATACATTAGCAGAGGCTTTCTTCAATTGTTCCACCACACTGAACTATGACAGATTCAAAGATTTTTGTTCTTTAGACCTTATTATAACAATCTCCTTTCATGGCTAAGATTTTCGCGTAGGTACAAAGGTACTATGAGCTTGGTCGGGAACACTCTTGTGCTATTGAGTGACTAGTTCACCCATGAATCTTCTCTTTGAGCAAATGCTATAATTTGATTGCACTTGTGAGGCCTTTGATGTGTATCCATCATTTGCAAATAGTGCCTCTTCTTCTTCCATCCATAAGAAGAGAACGTGGCTGAGAGCTATATGTATTTATTGCTCTATGGATATTTTTTGCATTTTCATGGTGAGTACTACATTTTCCATTTGTGGAAAATTTGAAAGAAAAATCTAAACAATGTAGCTGATTGGACAATGAATTGGAACAATTTAGAAACAATGAGGAAGTGCTTAAAAAATAGCTTGATGATCTTAGAAATGAACTTACTACTACAAATGAGTACAAGGGGAAATTGAAAGCAAGCTCAGTCAAGCTTGATGAACTGATTAAAGGTCAGAGGATTGATGGTGACAAGTGAGGTCTTGGCTATGAGGAAGGTGAAAATTTTGAATGTAGACAAAGGAACTCTAGATAAAGGAATTCTAGACAAGGAAGATTTTGACAAGGAAATTAGATAAATGGAACCAAAAGGAATCTAGTGAGATAACCAAATGATCAAAGATTCAATGGTTCTCATTTTTCTTGCAATAAATTTGGCCATATGGCTTCTCAGTGTAGAAGTAGGATGAATCCAAGTTGATCATCATTCTCAGGTTAGTGCTTTAATTGTAACAAGTTTGGTCATAAGTCCAATGAATGTAGAAATGTGATGAACAAATTTCATATAGATATTAGATGCTATGCATGCAATAGACTTGGGCATATTGCTAACTAATGCAAATCAAGGAAAAATCAGTGGAATAGTTTGTCTGAATAGAGAAATTTTGTGTGTTACAACTACAACAAATTTGGCCATATTGCTAGGTTTTTTTGGAATAGAAGAGGTCCAATAAGATAGAATACACAATAGGATGTCAAAGGAAAATGGAAAGTTACTACAAATGTGATCAAGAGAAAAATGTAGAAGAAATGGGTGAAAAAGAATCCTTCTATTGAAGGAAATATGCTAGCACCAAAATCTACTTCTGGTAATTCCTCTAGGAATTAGTTTTAGGCCTTTGGCCTAGGGGGAGTTGTCAGAAAAATCCTTTAACCCCTATAGGAAATTGATACTAGAATGTGGACCAGTCCAGTAGGTGGATCAATGCTTTTTGTATGTTGTTTAACCTAATTGGAGGAGGTATTCTAGAGGTTTGGAGATCCGCAGAAGAATGGAAATAGGGTAACCTGATGAATTAGGGTAAATGCATTTATTGCAAAAAAAAGGGTTAGGTGTGTGAATGATAAAAGAACATTTTTATCCTTCATTTGTCACTTTGAATTTTCAAGGAAAGCAGTTTGAAGAGCCCTAGAGTGAACTTTGCTAAATTGTGGAGAGATTCAAAGCATGAAGAAGAATCTGCGATCAAACTTTGATCTGACAGAAAGGTATTTATCAAAAAGCCTGTGAATTTGTGAATTTTCAATCATGTCCACTCCTTTGGTAGTCAAAGTCAAGGACAAACACCATCCTAAATTAAAATAGCATCCATGCATTTTCATCTATGTCGTATGGAGTATTGCATACAAAAGATATTGGGGATTATATATATATTCCAATATTGAAGAATTAGGAAGTTCTTAAATAATGAATTTATATTCCCATCATACAATTGGAGATGATTTTATTGTAACGCCATAATTTAAAACCCTATAAGAGAAGTTCACACAGTTTGTAAAAGTTCCCATATTTGAGGAAAGTGAATTGGTTAGATACATTTTGAGCCATGTTCATGTCGAGTTCATGTGGCTAAATATACCCTTCAAGATCACCAAAGAGGCTATATGTGCAGTCACAAATCTGAGTTCCATCGGTAGACTTCTAGTCTTGAAATCTATGAAGAATGAGAAGGTTATAGAGGCAACAGGTGCACAATGGGATAGAAGGGCAATGCAAATAGAAGATATTGCTGAAGTGGATGTAAAATTTGTATCAATGGTCATTGGCTACAAGATATACCATTCTAGCTGGGATAATTCTATATCTAGTATGACCATCTATGTAGCTTATGAAATGGTAAAGAAAAATGTAGAATATGACTAGTGTGAGTTGCTCAGAAGTCAGTTGATGGAGAATTTGAGTAAAATCAAGAAAGATAAGAAGAATACTTTAAAATATGGTAATTATCTATTGTGTTTATTTTTCTATTTCATGGATGAGGTTCCAGGTGTTGCAAAAGTACATTTGAAAAATTATGTTCTTGTAGCTATTTAGATAAGGAACATGTTTTTTGAAATTGGTGATCGTTAGGTCAAGAATACTACCCTTTGGGGGTACTTCAAAAATTTCTAGAATATGATTCATTCTAGGGAAAGAATTCCCACTTCAATTGTGGAAAAGTACAAAGATATTATTTGCTTCATGGTGGATATTGAACAATGTCATATGGAAGCTGCTGATCTCAGAACAAGATGGATCATGCCTATGGGATACAAAGTAGAGGAGAACATATATTGAAGATGTATGCAAAACACTTGCTAAGTTCACCTTTGGATCAGGGAGAAGAGAAGTTTGGAAATTATGTAGAGAAAATTATATAGGTTCATGAAGAATTGAAAAAACCAATGATAGTTAGGAGAGTAAGAGAAGAGGTAAAAGTTTTTGCAAAAAGTATGGACTTACCTATAGAAGCTTTGAGAGAAGCAAGAAGGAGGAGAGATGAGGAAGAAGCAACAAAAGTGAAAGAAAAAATAGAGTCTGCTAGTCTAGTATAATCCTCTACCCACACTAGATCTAAAAGGAGTTCCCCTACAGCCAAGCCATCTCAAGACAAGCCTTCCGATAAAAGGAAGAAGAATAAAAGCACAAGAACATATGAAGCTATTTTAGAAATATGAGGAAAAAAAATTACAAAAAGTTTTTAGAGAAATGAAGGCTACTAAAACTCAGGCTATAAAGCTAACTAAGAGAACATCTTCTAGAAAAGAAGAAGAAACAAAGAAAAGGGAAAAGGTTGAAAAACCTAGTATGCCAGTTGAGAAAGTTGAGAATGCAGTTATCAAGGATGGAAATCTCAAGTCCCTCTATGAATTGTACAAAACTTTTGATGAATCTAGTCAAAGAGTTCAGGAAGAAGCCATAATAAAACATATGAATATTTTCAATAAAGTTCTTGTTGAGATTATGTCTTTCTTACTAAAGAGTCTATATAATATTTTGGAGTCAAGAAGATTAAGTGCTAGAGCAAAAGAAGAGAATCTAAGGAAGGGAATTCTTACAGATTTATGTCCAGAAATTTCAATTGAGGAGATGAATTCACTCCTTGAAAAATAGAAAATGGAACTTAAGAGCAAGACAAGGGTGAGTAAACTCATGATTGGTGAAACTAATGTTATTGTTGGTGAAACCAAGGAGATTCTGGAAGATTTGTTTTTGAAGAATAAGATTAATGTTGAGGAAATGAATATTGAAAATGTTTTAGAAAATAAGGAAGTGAATTTAGATGTTGAGACTTTTTAGATTCCTCCTAATGTGGAAAATACATAGACACCTATGGAAACTAAAGTTCCTAAGGTGGTATTAGCTAAGGAGAAGGAGGTGAAAAATGAAGAGGTTGAAGCGCCCAAAGGAAATCCAAAAATAGTCTCTGAAGAACCCAAGGTTGAAGAAGAAAAGGTTCAAGTTAAGGAAATTAGAGTGAAGGCAAGAGACACTGCTGAGGCAGTGAAGAAATCTCTGATGGAGCAACAAGAATATTTTGATCCTGAATTGGATGAAATCTCAATCAATCTATCCAATTTGTCACCAATTCAATTGATGAAGATCACATCAATTGTTCAAGCTAAGGATAGTGAGAATATTCTTAAGTCTCACATAGAGGATAGTGAATTACTAAGCCTTGCATCTAGAGTTGTACAAAAAATAATTCCTACTCATGTCATGGATCCATTTGTTTCCTCTTCTAGTGAGCTAAAGAAGCTCATAAATGTTGTAAGTACTCAATTTGAGTCTCTTGAAAAATTTGTTGAGGATAAAGTGCAAAAATATTTTAATGGTAAAAGACTTAGTTGGTTGAAGGAAGTGAATACAAAGGATAAGAATATGTTACCCATGTACATGAAGAACATTCAAGGTTCCATATCTAAAGCCAGAAAGGCTTATAAGGCATGTTTGGTTTTGTCCAAGTTTACTGAAGGTAATGAGAAAAAGGTGAAGGATCTTGAAAATCAATTGGCTATCATTTCTAATACTTTCAATCCATTAGTTGGTGATGTTGCTCACCAACAAAGTCAAGTAACATCTCTACTTGACAAAATAATATACTTGAGGAGTGAAAACGATAGGATTTTTGGAAGAGTAAGTGAACTCAAAGGACTAATTTGTCCGAAGATTGAGATAATGGTGAGTGTTTTGAAGGAAGTGAAAGTTGATGTGGGAGTTAGTGACCTAGTGAACCTAGAATCTACAGAAGTTTGATCTTACTTAATGTGTGCTCACATAATAATTTTGGAGAGTCTCAAAAAGGTTTGTGACAACAATTTGAGTGTTGAAGCAATATTTTGTAGATATTTTAAAAATTTTGTAAGTTACAATTTCATGCCTATACAATTTTGGAATTTTGTTCCATTTTCCCTAGTTTTTTCCATTGATGTTAAAGAGGGAGAAGTGTATAGTGAAAAGGGTATGTGTAGGATCATCATGGAAAAAATAGGCCCTTAAGTGGCAAAAAATTTAGAAAAATTAGGCCCTTAAGTGGCAAAAAATTTAGAAAAATCAGTGTTAGGCAACTTGATGTAAAAATTTGCCGGTATTGGCATGGTGTGATGGTTTATAGGTGGAATTGTTGTTCTTTCCACCAAGGTTCAAATCCCGTTGGGGTGGTATTGTTATATCCGGTTCATAGCTCCGGTCAAAAGCATTTACCCCTTCAATAAAAAAACTTGATGTAAAAATTTGAATAAGTTATCTATATTATTTCAAAAATATGTAAGAATAGAATCTGTAGAAAATTGAATTTAGTTTCTAAACTACTAGGTTTATTTAAAAATAAATAAAATCTATTTGGTAAAAAAATGCAATTTCAATGCACTAGTACTTAAATTTCAGGGAAAAAATAAGAAGTAGGTGTCTGTCTAACCACCCTAACAATAATAAAATGATTATATTTTTTTATAAGATTTTATATATAAGTAGAGGACTCATGTCCACATGTGATGCATATTTTTTTTATAATTTTTTTCCAAGTAAAATAATTAATTATGATTTTTTTATTACAACTTTTAAAAAATATAAAAACTTGTATGTCTGACCACCTTAACTTGGTCAAAACTTCATGAAATTAATTTTTTTAATCCTTTAATATGTGAAGTATATACTGTGACACATGTTTTGAATTCAAAAAATGTGATACCATTTGAAAGTTATAGATGTTTTTCAATCACCCTATCGATCAGGACTTTAGTCGTCATTCTAATAGAAAATGAATAATAATTATTTATTAAATTCAAATTAAAGCATAATTTATATTGGTGGAAACCTGAGAATCTCCTTGAAAAACCCTTTTCGTTTCATCAGTTTTGGGTAAAAAAGTCATTAGCCACATACCCTACAAATACCCACAATATTGCTAGTCTTTGGCCCATCATGATCCTGCACATACCCAAAAATGTGTATTTCTCTTAGGGGGAGTTTCTTTTCTGAGATGAGATTGAAGATTAGTTTTTTAAAGTTTTGAAGTGGTAGTGTACTTCATGTTGGTTTTGATCCAACACTTAGTCATTTTTCACTAAGTGTTGCCATCAATGCCAAAGGGAGAGCTTGTTGGCAAGAGACACTACAATTATGCTTTGGTGTTGTCATTGATGAAAACCCTAGTTGGTAATTGGATCCACATGACATCATTTGCTTATACCAATAATTAAATTGAGGATAGTCAGGAAGAACAAAGCATCTCCTAATTTGGTGATTCTCAATTCACTTGCAAATTTCTAATTGTTATTTTAAGTTATGAATCTCATCTAAGTTTCATCAGTGTATTTCTTGTGCTATCCAGAAATCTTAGTTCCTTGTACCAAGTCATGGATAAGTTTGGTGATCCAGTTGATATAATATGTTTTAGATATTCAAGGAATTCTTATTCAAATATTTTTGTGTTCGATCATCTTGATTTGGGTCTGAGCTAAGTTGTGGCCAACTATTGTGGATGCAAATTGGATAATTCTTAAGATTTGAGCCAACAGTTGCTAATATTTTTAAGTTTTATTGAAGCTAATTTGTTGTGATTAAATTGTTAGTCACAGATATATATGTATGATCTATTATATCATTTTGGCATGTGTGTGTGGTGTGTCGATGCTTATTGTGAATATCAGAAGAATGTTAGAGAGATTTTATGCACAGTTTCACTTGCACATAAAGATTTTGTGGTGCAATTCCAAGCAAGAGAAGAGTAGAAGTTTATTATCAGTCAAAAGGAAAAAAGATCAACAATTGAGCCTAATTGGAACTATAATCAAGCATTTGTAGATGCTATTCTTTCAGTTCAATCTCTTGGATCTAATCCAGATTTCTGTAAGGTAGTGTGCCTTCCTATTTTGAGTAGTGAACTCTAGGCAATGTGCCTGAATGAAAGTGCATTCCCATTTTGTAAACTTATTTTTGAGTATACTCAGAGTATATTGTAGATTGGCCATCTATCGTGGTTTTTCCCCTAACAAGGTTTCCACATAAAAATCTTTGTGTTATGGTGTTGTGGTTGTTTTCTTTCTATTTCTACATATTTCTTTTGGTTGAACTATTATATTGGGTTAATGATTAGAATAACAAAGTTAATTTTTGTAGAACATTGATTCACCTCCTCTCAGTGTTGCTTGTTTCCAATACTAGAAACCTCTGATAAAGCTATCAAGCACACATGGAAATGTTGCATATGCATCGACCATCTCTTGCACATAATCTCATAGCCACATATCTAATCATCCTCAAACACTCTCCTCAATGCATCAGTCCCACCCTACTCAACCAAATCATATACAACAAGCTACCCAATGACTAGAATCCTCAAAATGTGGTAAACATCCTCTAGTGTCACTATCATCACACTAGTGGGTAAATGAAAGGTTTTATGCTCACCATTCCATCTCTCTCCTAGAATTTTCAAAAGCCTCTTGTTAATTTTATGCTAGGGCATGTCAATCAATGAAGTCAATCAACATCAACCAATCCCCTTTTTGGTACATTGACCAAAATGTGCTCATTCCTCATCCTATCACAATGTGACAAGTGACTTCATCTCATTGGTAAAATCAATATACCACATTTCTCTATTTTGAGCTCTCTTCCAATTTAAAAATCTATAAATGAAAGCTTCATTCTTAATCAAATCATCTACAATTTATGCAAAGTTACTCTCTTCACATTGAGAGCTAATTTTTCCCATTATCATTTCCAACATCAAGCTTATCAAGGATTGGGAAAGGGCTTCTTTCAACATCAAAGAAGCACCAATCCACTATGGGATAGATATGTATCTTGCTTTTATGCTCTCAATTAGTTTGTGTTGTTATCTTTTTTATGAAGGCATGATGCATTATTTCATAGGAGCATTTAAAAGGTTTTCATATCACTAATCCATGTTTGATATTTTAGAGTGTTCGAAGATTTTGAAGGGTGCTCACATAATGGCGCTAGAAGGAGGGCTACTCTTGAGATTCTTAGTTTTCCAAAGTCTCAAATAAATCTACTTTTCTATATTGTGAAAATCTCATTGATTATCTACGATATGTTGTTATATATATGTTGATTACGTAGATTAATCAAACTAAGATTTGAGGCATTGTATACAAAAGAAACCCAATTTTTTTTACATTATTCTCTTGATTAAAATACATTGAGATTCTATTTTTTTTTTATTAGGATGCAGTTATATTAGAAAATGGCAGGGTACTCTGTTCTTTATTGAAACACATTTATATGGGAATGCTTTTATTGAAATGCATGTATAGATCCACCTTATCTTTGCTTCCCCATTTTGTATACATGTCTACCAAAGAAATTTTAACAATAGCATATAACAAAATCAATCCATGTTTTATGCTTTTGCATGAATTTCCCTACCCCGTTTCAAGCTACTAATGTTGGGCATAGATAGTAAAGATGCTAGTAAAGGTTGTAAGATTCGGTGTTACACTTGCCATTCTATTTAATACATATCTTGCATCTATTGTGTTTCATTTTTTCCATATGCTAACCTTGTTGCCTCAAGCAATATCAAAAAAAAAAAAAAAACCAAAAGACTTTTCCTGTGTGTATTCTTGGTTGTCCTCTTGTAGTTTATTAATGTTTCCCTTCTTGGTTGGGGCCTCTCTTTGCACATAGCAGTGTATGAAATCTAAGTTGTTGTCCAAATTTTCCATCTCTTACATGTCTACCATCACCACACGAGCTTTGAGTGTTGCAAAAAGACACACCATCGCTTCCCCTATACGTATCACCACGCTGGATATTAGTATCATATTTACATCTTATTCCTGATATCCATGGTTCACTTTATCAAAAGATGAGAAGGTTCATATTCTGTCAAAAGGATCTCGTGCCTTGTTTGTGCTTCCAAACTTTCCATACCCATCCACAAAAGCATTTATAATCATAATATTTAAGAAAATCCCTATTCTGTTATGCTTTAATTCGATTCCAAAACTCCCATTTGTGTCCAGGTAGGGAGGATGCTAGAATGGCTAGGGAGTTCAGTTCTACACCTACCAATTACATCAGCTTGAAATCCATTAATCACTGGTACATTGGCTTCAAAAAAATTTCTTTTCATGTGCACTAGACAACAAAGCCTCATCTTTTGTGTTCTATGTTTTCTGTGTACTTCCATCGTAGAGATGTCATACTATTTTTTTCATGAAGCCCTCACTTAAGCATCCAATTCAATGAACAGTTACAAAGAATTGAGTTCATCCTCTAAGAAGCATTGGGAAGAGCGGTCCTCCCTCTTTCTCATCTACAACATTGAAAAAATGATTTTCTTCCTTGTTTAAAAATAGCAATAAGTAAAAGCTTGTCTAAGGAACTGTAATTATCTATCTTATCATAGCACCTCTATGTGTTTCCTACATAGTGGCATATATAATATTCTGGTTCATGAATAGAAAATTTTGAACTATTTTATGTAACACCTTGTGTTTGCTACAAAATATATCCTTCAAAGATGTGTTTATAATTTATTTTTCAATGTAAATTGACTGGGGAAGAAATTTTTTATTGGTTATTTAATGCAGGATCTGAGAGGGAAGAGAATCAAAACCACACCAGTAAGTATTTTACTCGTGAAGTGAATCAACAGTTAGGCCATCTATCTGTTATTGCTTTATAGTGCTCTCTTATTATTGTTTTAGTCAATAAAAAAATCCTTTGTATATCATCTATTCATGTCGTCTGTTAGAGTTTATTTGTGCTATTATGGAGGTCACTCAAGATCGATAAACATCACTATCATGGCTACTTTCTTTGCAATATATCAATAACTATCTTTGTTGGCTACACTTTTAATACGCAGGCATGTTGTCAAAAACTATCTTTACTAGATGTGATTTTAATACATGGCATTAAATCATAAGTGGCCTTTCCTTTAGATGTCATTACATATAGTTTAGTGCCATGTTGAGGAATCATATCAGATAGTAACGTACCTTGTCTACATGTCTAGGGAGGAAACTAGCATGGGTCATAAAACCATACCTACCAAGGGCATTAAATTCATTTTAGTTTGAATCCAGTTTTTTCCAGAGATTAGGTGCATCCATACGCAAATAGCCCCTCCATGTGATTCCTATCACCAACTTGCTTTGGAGAAATTTTAATCTATTACCTAGAAGGTAAATAAGTCTTGGTGAATTTAAAATCAAACTGGGTTGCTACCAATCAATCGATGCATCTGTTTTACACCCAATGCATACACGGGCTAAAGCCACATCATGATTCATTCTATTTACTTTTTATTTACTGCACATTGGTAGAAAGGGGTATTCATTCTAATTTTTAGCATCTTTTCTATGTCATGCTTGCAGGGTAGTGCTTGAACTCTCCTACTACCTCCAATACTCCAAGACACCACCAAGATACCATTATTACCTTTCATGCCGATCAATGCCAAGTCATATGCAAGCTGCATAACAAAGAGGACCGATGGAGCTTGAACAAGTTGACTAGTTTTTTATTGCATTAATTTTAAGTAAGGTGAGTGGAAACATGTTAATGGTTGAGTGGAAATACATTGATAGTATAGTATACTTTGTGGAAATTTCAAGGTAGAGTATTTAAGAAGTCTATGTTGCCCCCTAGTTACTATAAATAGCAAGGCTCTCCAAGTAGCAACATCCAACTGCCTGTAGTTCTCAAATCTCAAATTTACATCTTTATTCATGATAATCAATGCTCCAACAGAGTGTGAAGTTCCCATTCCTGAGAGGCTTGAGGTACAAATATGTAGACTGCAAATAATGTCAACGCATATTTCAAGTTAATGGTGTATAAAGTTTGGCATTCTAAAAGCATCCACATTGTAGCTATTGATGACTAGAGACAAATAGTTACACAAGGAAGTATTAAGATCATGTACTAAAGATTTTGACTACCACTTCAGATGACTTCCTCTAAGATAGTGTCCTGATGTATTATTACTCTACAATATTTTGAGAAAACAAATTTTACAAAGAGAAAATCCTCTACCCTGGTGAATTCTGAAGGTAGTACTAAGTAAGATTTCTAGAATGCCCATAACATTTGAATTTGTGGCCATCCAAGCCACACAAGGATTAATAATTCTTCATACAAAAGGAATTACTACTCTTGCTTCATCCAAAACATTTTCTTTGCTCAAAACTCTTTGAAATGCCAAATCTCACCTCTAGATGAAAGCTAGTAGACTGTTTGCTCCTTTAGATTGTTGTTTCTAAGGGAATTTATGTCCATTTAAGTTAGTTAAAAATATTTGGGTGGATTTTGTCTCTATTAAGTTCTAAATCTATCCATCTTTGTGAGCATAATTATGTGAAGAGAATTTAGTTTGTTTTTGACTCTAACCTAGCTTTTTGTAGGGAACATAACTCTTGATATTAAATGTGATCTTGGAGTTGGTTGATTTGATGGTGACTGCCATTTTAACTATGGTTAAAGGTCTCTAAAATTAGTATTGATAACAACATCATGTTATTGTTCAACCTCAATATTGATGTTTCTATCATTAAAGATTGGTTGTGCAAAATCACGAAGTCTTTCTATCATTAATTATTGCTATTTTTAAACTATTATTGTCCTTTTGCAGGAATCAAGATGTTATCATGACAAAGGAACCAAATCTCTACCTCCCTGCATCAAATCGATGGTCACTGCATTTAAATCAAATCTTATTCATCTGCATTAAAATGCTGCAAATCTTTACTTGTCTACAATATTTAATGCTTACATTGTTTGATGTTGGATTACATTAATCTTTGTCATATGACCAAGTATTTTAACTAAAGGCTTTAATATGGTAAAAAGGTTGTGGAAAGAAAGATTCCTATTCATGATTAGTTAGTTTAAAATAATTAAGGCTTTTCCATTTGGAATCAATCTATTGTTTGAAGATAACTTGGTCTTCACATGATTTGACCTTTAAATCTTATGAAATAGGAAAAGTGAGGAGGGATTTTGTTTGAAAAATTGGAGCATAAAAAGCAATCTTGGACAAATCTTGGAGTTGAAGAAAATCAAGCATTAACACTTGAAATCAACAAAAATCATTTTTAAATGCTTTAAAAAGCTTCCATTCTATGATTTAGTTTTCTATTTTAGAACTCACTTCAAATTCGGGTGTAAAATAAATCATTGTTTTATTCTTCTTCAAAGTTGTGCTAAAATGAAACCTTAGAAACTGACTAAACTTTACTTTTGGGCTAAAATTGAACAAATCAACTTCACACCTCATTTTGGTGCTTTAAAAAGAACTAAAATCATTGCTTTGAGGCTTAAAATGAACATGTGTTTTTCGTGTTTTGTAATCTCTTATAAAAAGTAATCTCATTTAAAAGGGCATATGCATTTCACTTGTGCTTCACAGTGACCTTGAGAATCAAAAATATTTTTGTTGACATTAAGTTGCATAGAATATTGCCTCCACACTTCATTTTGGGAACTAAAATTGAACAAAACACCTTGCGAGTGTGAATAAACTTATTGCATGCATTCTCCCTTTGTTTCTAAATGAAGGTTGATTGAACTATGAAAATTTTTACTAACTTTTGTCTATCGTAGAGGGCCTTCCTTGGGGAAAAGTACTCACCTAATGGAACGAATCAACCGTTAACACTCTAAAGCCAAGAGTATTTCCAACTGGGATATAAATGTGGGTATTGGAGTAAATGCCAGTATCACATGGTTGGCTTCAACGAGATGGATCTTAAAAGGGACTCTCACCATATGGGTCAATCTCCATGGACATAAAGTTTAAATTAAAATCCTTGTTTGTAGTAAACAACCATTGCATCCAACAAGTTTATCAAAGTGGTACATTGGAACTTAGATTCAAAGAAGTTACTTGCCATGTCCTGATTTTGGTTTAAGTATTGAGGTTAAGACTTCATTCTTAACATACCTTTATACTCTCTCCTTGGCTGCATATAAAATCATCTCTTCTAATATGAAGGGCATGAGACAAGACCACCAAGAAAAATGTACCAACTGAGCTAGGATGTTATATTTCTTTTGAATCAGTTGAAAACATAATGCTTGTATCCAAAACATTGAAAACCAACATTCAAAGAATCATTAGAATTTCAAAACCTTTGGGAGAAACAAATACCTTTGAAAATTCCTTTTGTTACTACTTGTCCCTAGGGGTTCTTATCCCTAGAAGGCTTCTAAACACTAAGAACTATATCTATATTTGTTCATTCCAAAGTCAACAATAGGAAGCTATCCTCTTAAAACCTTGATTTTCACATAGTGGACCTTGTGGAATGGAAAGGAATTGAGGCATAGACATTTAGTTTGAAAACTAAGCAAGAAGTGTGTTTATGGTAAAAGCAAGTAATTAACCAAGATCAACTCAAATTGAACCCCACACATGTGCTTTTTTATCTTTTTATCATCTTTCAAGCAAACATTGGTCATTTGGTTTTGAACTACTCTTAGAGAAAACAATGTTCTTCACTATTTTAGTCTAGTAAACAAGTCCTTCTTAGGGTCATTCAGGATCAAATCAAACACTTCATCCATCCCAAACATCTATCAAAACCCACCCCATAAAACAACTTTAGAGCTTTGAAAACATCATTCTAGACTTGGGTAAATCATCAAAATCAAAATCACCTTGTTTAGTTAGGTGTATGGGAATGCATCCTTTCTCATACATTTAATTGAATTATCAATCCTTTGAACAAGTTCATAGTAAGATCACATCCAACATTTTAGGGTCTACAAGTTCATTATCCAAATCAAACCAATCAAAATCAAACCCTAAGTCTAGCATTGATCTAAAGTTCCTAAATGTTCAACACCCATATCATTCACCCCTTTCATCATTCATCTCATCATTGGTCCTAAGAACCTTAGAGGTCACTTTTGCAACAAGGTCAAAATGCAAGAACATGGAATATGAACTTGCTCCATACATCATGAGTAATCCAAATCAACTAAACTTTCAAAGCCTTACAATCTCGATTGATTATCAAAACTCACACTTATACAATCCATACATGGGATCATTACCTTCTACAAATGTCAATGGTAAAAATGTGAGTATGCCAAAATTGAAGTTTGGAACACCTTTCCCAATGGTGGATTTAAATCCAAGTACAAACCTACAAGTGTATGAACCGAACAATCAATGCATGAGCCTTCAATCAAACAACATCATCCCATCAAATCTCAACATGACAAGTGTGAATGTACCAAGTACAACTTTACCAAACATGAACATTTTGAATCCAAACTTGGAAAACTTTGGGATAGATATGTCTTTGAATCACACAAATGTTGTTCAAAGTCCAAATAAGATGTTAACAACTCCCTGTATTAATCGAAGTCAAGGTAACACCATGCAAAATTAAAGTTACCTAAATCGAGGCAATGTGATTCCCAACATCAACAATGCTCAATTTCAACCTATCATGCCAAATCTGAACATCATCCCAAATCAGAACATTGTCCAAAATCAAATTTTCCATGATGCCATTCAAAAACCATAAGTATGCATCCCAAATCCGTTTGAAAAAAAAAACAAATCAACTATATCAAGGCAGTCAAGATTGAAATCAAGATCAAATTGCTAAACTTACCAAAATAGTTGAGTCATTGTGCCAAGAGACATCTCCACCACCATTACCCATATCAACATCATTCCTTGGTTTAGGGCTTCCCCATATACCTAGCACCAATCACTCCATCCAAATTAATCCACCTAACACCAATCAAGCCATCACATCAAAACCTTTGAATATACCATCGACATTGCACCAATAGATGGTATCTAATAAAATGACAATATCAATCTTGAAAAATAAAAATATGGTCTCCCAAGGATCTATCACCTCAGTCATTTTAACCATTCCTATGACCTCAAATACTCCAACCACCCCTATCACACCCAGCATATCTCAACCCATCACCACCATGATATCTCCAAGCGTATCTCAACCACTTGTCACTACATCCAACACAATTCTAAATCCACCACCACCCCCACCCAAACCAAGCACATCAAAACAATATAGCATTACATTTCAAGCCGCTCAATAGGCTGCTTATTAGAAGGCATACCAAAAAAATCAAACTCAAAAAGCTGCACAACTAGCTACACAAGCTGCTCAAGTTGCCCAAGCCACACTACAAGCCCAACAAGCACAAGCCCAAGCTCAAGTGCAAGCACAAGCTAAATCCCAATACCAAGCCCAACAAGAAAATGTTGTTCAAAATCCCAACACAACATTAATGACTCCATGTATCGATCCAAGTCAAAAATCACATGATCAAGATCTCTCCATTGATGAACACGTTGAAGATGTTTCCACCTCCTCCAATGATCAAATTAACATACATCAAGAGTCACCTTTTTATCATGATCAAAATCCACCAACAATACTCAACAATGATTCAATTCAAGAAATGTCAACATCATTTGACCCTATGGTTGAGGACATTGGAAATCCCTCCACCACAATTTTTGAAAATAATGATCAAGATCTCTCCATCGATGAGCATAATGTTTCCACCCCTCTGATGATCAACTCACCATACATCAAGAGCCAAAATTTAGTGATCTATTTCAAGGAGTGTTAGGATTATTTGATCCTATTAACATAATGCACAATTTGTTGATGTATGATCATGTTGAAAATGTCTCTACATTGCCTTATGAGTTAGAGGACATATCTCTAAAGTTTATTCCAAAGCATGATCAAAATCTTTCGCCAAAGTCTAGCAATTGTCCTTTACAAGGCATGTTGACATCCTTTCACCTCATGGTTATAGATACTGAAGGAACCTTGAACTCGACACTTGAAGATATTTAACCACTTACCATGTCTAATGACGACATCAAAGAATCCTTTGTAAGCAATCCATCCTTTAAAACTAATCCATGTCAGGAACTTGATCCAAGGCATGTCGAAAGCAATTCTGAAGTCATTCAAGATCAATAATTAATATCTACAAGATACTACAATGATCTAATGGACACTCTCCTATCTATGCAAGATGATCATATCCATGCAACACATACTCCTCCATCTACCCATAAGATTCTTTCTGTGGATGGATACATAGATGATCTTCATCCAAAACAAGACTCCTTTACTCCTGACATTATTACACAAAAAGAGAAGGTTATCAATTCCTGTAGTCAAATTGAGTTATCAACATTAGGATCAGATACATCCCAAATTCAGACTAGGGACACTAGATATGAAGATATCAAACATTATCGACTCAAGGAAACAAGTAAGACATAACAAGATATTCCAAAGTTGGCAGAGCATCCAATCAAAATAACATCATTTGTAGTGGTTATCTATTAGAGAATGTGTATCAAACAAGAGATCTAAAACAAGAAGAATCAAGGAATAAAGGTGCCAGTACTACCATACTAAGGGCAACTATGTCTCAAGAAAACATCAACATAGGGAGCACAAAGAGTCCTTATGATGAAACTTATGCCAATACTACAACCAGTCATGTCATGAATCTTCATCCACCCATCACCCCATCCATGAACTGGGACCAACTTCGAAAGAAGGATTTGAATCAAAGTACAAAGAATGTTATCAAAGAAAAAGAAGTTGGAAAGAATAATGGAAAAATCAAATACAAATGGATACCAAAACATACAAAGAAATATTATCCCTATCAAACTCCATTAGTCAAAGAAACTATGGGGAAAAATAAAAAGTGGAAATTTATCCATCAAAGACATCCACAAAATGTATCCATATCCACCTATCATTGCTCATCTTCCCAAGTTTGGAGAGTTAAAGGTTCCAAACTGTCAACCAATCCATCTCCTATCCCTAAACACACTCCATCCATGCCTCCATGCATGATATACAATTCTCACATTGACCATGTATTGGCAACGACCCTTCATCATAAGGATTTTGAAAGCACTCTATTGTGATGTGCACATAGAGACAAAGTTAACTTTGGTATCAACAAAGCAAATAAGGAATCCCAAAAGCTACATTCAAGTGCACATATTTTAGCAAATAAAATTCTTCAAGCAAGCTATCAATGGCACATCATGATAGGGGCATCTACATCAGCAACACCTTCTGATTCAACATGAGCTTAAAATCTTTCAAAAAAACCAAAAAATTTAAAAATATGAAAATCCAAAAAAATTAGAAAAAGGATTGAAAACAGTAACGAAAAAAATTTCCCTCAAGTGAAAACCACTTCAATGGCACTTTGGGCAGGTATCATGATGAAAACCTAGCAAACAAGAGTCATGTGTAGAATCAAGCATCTATGTGCACCAGTTCAGATGAAAGCATCTCATCCCATCCATAATAAATCCAACATTCCATCCATCTTATCCATAATAAATCCTTTCATCCATGAACCATTTATCCAATCCATTTTCATCCATCTGCATCCATAGTTCGAGTCATCTTGATCTTCACAAATTTTGTTGCAGCACACTTTACACTTGCTTATGGTAAACATCTTGACATGGGTCATTTTCATTGATCCTATCCTACCTAGCGTTATCTAAGCCATGAAACATTATCCAAATGAGCATTCTTTATCTAAACATTGTATCTTACCATAAGATAATCCTTGCATCCTTTGTGCTCTTACCATATCCATCCGCCCATACACCTATCCAGGGATCCATCCATGGCATTCCATACATTGCTAGACACTAGGGGAAAATATTTGCATCTTGCTTTAGGAATAAATCCTGATCTATATCCTCCAACTTATGTGGCAAATTGAACATTGGAAAATGTGAATTCAAATTGGTCAAAACATTCGTGAGAAAGATTATAAATCAAATTATCCCATGGCATATTTTGATGAGAAGATGTTCCTTATCAGGCTCTATATTTCATTGAAAATCAATCAAAATAATCACTATCAGTCGCATCTAATTTACACTTCAAATGTCACATCAAATCATTGAAACAATTTTTGTTCCAAATCAAGCTTCATCAATCATGATTAGTCTAATCCAATAAAAAAATCATCATATTTGGGATATCCTTGTGTTACTTAAAACTATCCTTGCATTGTTGTGCATCCTCAACAATCTTATCATCATCAATCTTGATCAATCAATCTTTGCATTTTGTGCATCCTCAACAATGTAATTGTCATCAATCCTGATCAATCAATCCTTGCATTATTGTGCATCCTCAGCAATGTTATCATCATCATCAATCCATTGATTCGATCAATCAACCTTAGCTTGGTCTTCAACAAAATCCCAAACAGATCACTGATAGCATCAAACATATCCTTATCCAAATTGTCAAAATCATGCAAAAATCCAAAAAACACTTAAAAAATAAAAAAAACATCAAAAACATTGGAATCTAAGCTATGTCATCTTTGAGCTTAAATGTAGGCAAGGCTAATCTTTGATCAGCCCCTGAGACATCAAAATACAAAAACATTCAAAAAACATCAAAATCTAAAAACATTAAAAAAACATCAAAATCCAAAAACATTCAAAAAAATACAAAATCCAAAACAATTTAAAAAAAAAATCAAAATATTTGAAAAATCCAAAAATAGCCTCAAAACATTCCAAAAACGTCAAAAACATCCAAATATTTGAAAAAATCCATCTGTCTCATCTCATTTTCACTCAAAATAATCAATCATCCATAATAAACTGATCATCACCTTCATCCTTTGGCAACACAAACAAAAAATTTCACAACAATCAGAAAAAGAAAACTTCAATCATAAAATCAAAATTGAAACAACAAACCATTGAACAAAAAATCAAACTCTTGATCATTTTCAAACATGTTAGTCAACCTTATATCAATAGCCTATCAAACAACTTATCAACCCATCATCATCCTATACAATGCATGTCCTAGGATATATCATTCCAACAATAGGCATCATTTTGGAAATCACTTTGGATAAATGAAATGATGTTCCATCATCCACTAACATGTCCTAGGATGCATTCTTCCTACAATGGGCATTATCTTTTGGAAATAGTTTCAGTTCTTATCATAAAAAAAAACAAATCCCTTTGGCTAGAGGTATGAAGAACATTGACTTGTTTTCATACTTGATCTTTTCTTTCAATTTATCTTATTGTGCTCATTCCAAGGACCTCTTGATGGTATCCAAACGAAGGATTTAGAGAGATAGGAATGGGGCAATGATCATTATCCTTTTTTTGTTGTGCATGTTGGAAATTCTTGTAAAATAACTTGGCAAATACTTGCTTTGTTAGGTATTTCCTAGCAAGGTTTTTGTATGTCAAGTGTAAACAAGAATACTCCTATCTATTTGTCGAGTCAAAGTCCATCATACTAGGTACAACACCATCCTAGTTCTTTATACCTTGATGCATCATACCTACGTGTGTTATCAAAAATAAGGTAAATAGCCCTTTTAAAATCCCAATCCATCATCATCTATCATCATCATCGTCTCTAATAAAGTCTCGTCAGATCATGGACTTGTTGGATCCTCTTTTCATCACCTAATTTCTTTTCCACACTAACATCATGTCATGATTAGTTAATCATCATCACCAATGCATCCATCATGCATCCATCCTGCATCCACAAACTGTCAGCATACCACATAATAGGAAACACTGATAATTTCACATGCATTACATTTGCATCATCTTCATAATATAGATGTGTTAGTCTAAGCATCTCATAAAATCATACATTCATTGTACAAGCATATCACATGATCCATCTCATCCATCTCACATGCATTACATCATCATTTAAGTTGTTTAGCGGTGACTTTAGAATAGTGGTTTACAATTTATATGAGGAAGGAAAATTTATTTTTTTTCTTTTCCTCAAACTCAAGAGGTTCAGTCAAACCATATGGTTTGAGCAAACCTCATTTAGGGTTCGGTCGAACCCAAAAACCTAAATTAAAAAAAATCATATGTAAAGGGGTTCGGTCGAACCTTGGTTCGACCGAACCCTGGTTCGACCGAACCCTGGTTCGACTGAACCTTGGTTTGACCGAACCCCTTTACATATGAAAAAAAAAACAAAATCTCTCATTTCGACTGTCACTTTCTAAAATTACCATTGCTTTCCCTATGTGTGGAAAACCAAGATTGTGACGGTGAGCGAATTGATTTCTCCTTTCCGGTGAACACAACTTCAACTTGGTCTCTCCAAACTTCATCAACCTGACTTCCATAACGAGCACTAGGTATTTAAAATTCAATTTTTTTAGAGTTTAAAATGTATTGATATGTTAAATTTAGAAACCGTAGATGGATTTTTTTTCAAATTTGTTGAATTCAAATTGGATTTGTTTAGAAGTTTTAAAAAAAAATTCAAATTTGTTGAATTCAAATTGGATTTATTTGGAAGTTTTTTAAAAAATTTCAAATTTGTTGAATTCAAATTGGATTTGCTTCCCCATTTTGCATACATTTTTATGTTCTATGTGTAAATGAAATATGCCTTCCCATTTCAACAATCAAAGCTATGGATAGCCTGCTCCTAAATGGAAAGACCAAGTGAAACATATATAATAACTTAATAGCATATGGAAAAAAACAATATAAAGTTATGAAGTTGAAATAGAACCACAAATTGTATCATTTGTAACATTAAAAATGTCCATATTAACCTATCAAGAGATAAATATGCAAAATATATTTAATTTTAGTTACAAGAAAAATGTATAAATTATAAATTTATAACATAATTATGTACATGGGAAAATCCTCTTTGAAGAAAAATCCCACAATAAAAAACATGAACCAATTATATTATTTGATAATAATATCATTTACAATAAAATATTCATGTGCATACCCTTATAATAGTATCATTGAAACATGTGATTCATATGGAGTAATTTCTAGTAGCATGATGATACCTATAAAATCATTATGCTTTCTCCATCTAACCTTATAGTGTAACTTCTCCTTCCATTACCATGTCATTACCTTTCTATACCTTCCCCTCTTTATACATTCTCCTTTTTATCCTACACTACTCTTACCACTAATATATCCCTATACCTTGGATATACTATTGAAGAAATTTAACTTTCAATATTACAAAAAATAGACCCATATTTTTAAACGTAAAATGTGTGTAATAAAGTAGAATCCATGCTTCCTAATTCAACTTCACTAATATCTATCGAATGAACTTAGTTTCATTAAAATAAGATAATCATATAGCCATAATTAGTTGTCAAGATATTGGTAAAGTTTTCAATAGCCATATTTGTCCTTCCACATGCCACCATTAGACATACACATAAGATTCATTAGGAAAAGTGGATATGTGGATATGTGGATATGTGTCAAAAAAATGCTTTGATAAGATGTGTGTAAGGAAAAAATGGAGTTCAATTGTTTGAGTTCACACTATACGTACATGAACAAACATAGTTTTCAAGGTATTCCATCACCAATATAATATCAAGAGAATACTAACATTTCATATCAATGATCTTGATCTAAGTTAATATTTCAAGCCTTAAAAAGGTTTGAATTATAAAAGATAATGATCTATTTTTGACCCCTTTTTCTATTTGAGTCTACTGACTTTCTACATAGGTGAAGTTATGAACTCATATATAACTTCCTTTATTACATAAACAGTTATCAATCACTATAGTTTAACACCATCATATTGAATTAAGTTACGAATCTCTCCTTTTGTCTCACCTTGAGGTAAAGCATTCCAACGATACCCAATCTTGGGCTATCATTGTCTTTTGTGCACTTAGCACTAACATAAGTTCTATTGAACAAGAACTATGAGATTTCCATCCTTGCATTGCCTAGGTTACTCCCTCTCCTGAGATAACATAAGTGATAGTCATTAATTCAAAGGCTACTTAAATGTCCACATCCTTGGCTCACCTATTCTCCTAGATTAGTTTTGCAAATTGATTAAAACAAAAGATGGAATAGTATATTTCCAAAATTTACCACCCAAATGACCAGCCTTTCCCCCGTTCCACCAATAGAGAGCCCCCCTGGTAACCACCTAGAGAGAGAGTGATGTCCTAGAATCCTTTGAATACTCACTATCTCTCCCAACAAAAAATGGTTACAATAACTAAATAACTAAATTCCCCTTCATAAGCTCGTCTATTCATAGATTAGAAACGATGTATATCCCATCCACACGGTTCCATGATAGTTAAAAACTATCTAATTTCTTGACATCCACAGCATTCCATGATACTTAAAAACTATCTATTCTCCTGATGCCTCCACTCCTGTGTAACTATTTCTTGATCGATAGCTAAGGGCCACTACTAGTGGTTGCAACAATACTCAGGCATTTGTGGGTGACTCAACGAGTGACAAGGAGAAATTGATGATCATGCCATCATGGTTACAAGTTGATAAGCATTGAGATTTTGCTGATATTAGCATAATGATATATATATATAGAGAGAGAGAACTATCACCTCCTAATGGTATGTTGCGACCTAAGGGATTTGTGCAAGGCATATAAACTATGCAATTCATATAAACATAAAAGTTAAAGCCATCTCCAAAAATTCATCAAAACAATTTTCCCTTAAATAAAAGTTGGATCCTATTGTTTAACTCTTGGAATATGTAGCCATTTCTAATTTTCAACATATATCTTAGCATAATAATACTCTAAGAAATATTAACATCATGGGAAAGGTTGACGACATAGGTCATTACATCATCTAATTGGTACTTCGTCGAAACAAATGAATTCAATGATGATCATAAATGATCGATGTCCACATGTAATATCATAATGAGAGTCATTAAGTAAAAATGTCTAAATATTGAATGGGCATAAATGACAATCATTCGAGAATTAAGAGTCGGTAACACAATCCCACATGATCGACGACATTGATCTTTTTGTTGTCTCTCGGTCCTATTCACCCCATAAAATGAACTCAAAGATGATCATCATAATGACTTCCTTTTGCAAAGAATCAGGCTATCATATTAGTTCCCCCAACTTATTAAGCCAATTTAAACTATTATCAATAATATAGACAATAATGAACACCCTATTACGCAAACGAGTTCACAACACAAAATCGTTACGACATGAGAAGCGACATATTCAACATAAAGTTGTCTCAATCGCAAAACAACTAAAGTTCAAACTTGATGATGTCACTATCCCCAAATGACTAGGTTGATGTTAAGTAACTAGAAATAGACTTAAGATGGTGAGAACCTGTTCTATTCCTTGTATTTATTCCCTTCTCTCTGATGATGCTCTCCCTCCCTTTCTCGGAGGGTGGAAACCTGTTTCTGAAATTGAATCTTGCAAACACTATCTTGAGGTTAATGTATCATTAAGATCATTTCATATTCCTTATGAAATCATCACATCTTGACAACTTTTAAACACATGTCAATTTTGAGTTAGAAAAATGTAACCCATAAAAACATTGATTTTTGTAGACGTTTTTCCTAAGCATCAAATCATTGAATTATGCATACTCATTTGCTAATTACCTCAAAAGTACAAAGTAATTCATAGTTAAATTTAGGGAGGTAGCATTTGTAGACACTAAATCTTAAATGTACACTCATATCCATACCATGGTCCCCACCCGAACACCTAACATCCACTTATTAACAAAATTCATGATACCTTAATTCCTACACTATCAAAATCAAATTAATTTTTCTTTTCAGACCTAAAACAATCAAGGTCTAAACTAATTAAAATATTTATTGTAAAAATTTCCATAATAAAGTACAAAATAGAGAAGGGCATGTCAACCCACAAATCATGATGGTTTAGGGACAAAACCAAGAGACCCATCAAATAGGATTGTAGCAATCATAAATAGACAAAATTGATTAAGAAAACCTACCATAAATGAAAAAAAACCTTAAAAAAAGACATATATTACATATATATAGCAAAAACTAGCAGAGGGTGAGGGACATGAGTGAGGAGAAACAACATTTCCTTATGTGCCTCCATTGTTTCTCCATACAATAGAGCGCTCAATTCTATTTTATGTCCATTGATTGTATTATCCACTAAAGATTCATCCCATTGTTGCAAGGTTAATTTCAAAGAAATTCAAAAACAAAGGAAACTAGAGATTTCCTTTAAAACTTTGTGTCTAAACAAACACCCAACAAAATATTTTCCATTGTGTAAGTTATCATCCTAAATGGCATTGTTTAGGGAATGGTCCAAAAAGAACTTATAAAACATAATCCACTACAAACTAAGCAACTAAACCATAATTTTGAAGAATATCTCCATAGAATTAAACAAAAATAAAGACACTACCTAAGAGAGAGACATTAACTAGAGAGTTTCATATAGAATTTGGTCACCTACGGTCACCCAAATTACTAACTCCACATGCCAACAATCAATCCTGAAAATTTTCTTCAGCATTTTGAAAAAAAAAGTCTCAAACTCTAAATGTACTCCCTTTTTGGGATGGGATGAATGCTCTCCTATTGATCAAATCGGCCTCCATTGTTACTCGAGTAGAATAAATTAACCAAATATTTAAATGAATCATTCTCTCACAAATATTGAAATAAATTAAAATAAATCCAAGTAAATCTATTATTCCTAGATAATTCAATGAAAATTATGATAAATTAGTTTATATATCAATCAAATTATTTAACATATTTAATCAAATTAGATAAAAATTAAAAATAATTTAATCAATTCATTGATCAAAATAATTAAGAAATTTCATTAAATAAATAAATTAGTTAATTAGGTAATAATAGTAGCCAAATTTTAATTGGGTTTTAAACTCATCATACATGATCAAATCCTAGCAATTTATCCATCATATAAAAAATCTATAAATTGAGATCAAATTCATCATTTTATTGTCTTAATTTTGAGCAAGTATATTTTATCTAGTTGGGCAACAAATGTTTTATCATTTGCAAGATATATCCATTTTTCAATATGTATTTTATTATAATTTTAGTTCATTTTTTTGTGTAATTCATCTTTTCAATCTATTAGACGTGATTTTTCAATTCAATTTGAAGTCTACATTTATTTTCCTGAATGTCTCATTTATTTAAATTCAATGCTTACAAATTGACATGCTTGGTGGGATGCAAACCCACAAATGCTCATTTGATTCTTGCATTAAGAAAAGAGAATTTCATTAGTTTTAATGTTTTTTATTGGAATAATGTTTGAGATTCATGAGCTTATTTTCTAAGGAGTTGAGTGGTTGGTCTATTTCTCTATGATTTAGTTCCCAATACAAGAAATATAACTATATATCATGCACATCATCAACACAACTACAAGAAATGATCCATACCTATGAGCATCCAAATATAAGGAATATAACTATATATCATGCACATCATCAACATACACATAAAATATCACACCCATCATCAACACAACTAATAGTTCCCATATCATATTATCTATGTTTTCATAAAAATGTGTCTTCAAATACATCAAAGCACTCATGATTAAATCCACTCTATAGAGAATACACACAACTAAAAAGGTGCCCCTAAGGTATTTGTCTCCTATATCTATCCTCTTCACCTATCCTTCTCTATGGATATGTTCCACTCATATCTACCACCCTGAGGTGATCCATGTCTCAATCCTTGTCAAGGTCACTCCTCTCTACCTATATCCTTTCTCAATGAGCTAGATCTAACATTGCTACTCCCCAAAACACCTACATTTAAATATTAAGAAAATGTTTAATAAATCATACAACATTGATTAAAACTAACTAAACTATAATCTATTTTCCTCCAACATTACAAAAAAAAATTAATTGATCTAGTTGAAGGAGATCCACAACAAGATATAGTGAAAAATTATGGGCATAACAATTATATATATTTTAACATATATAATATGTATGGTTCGATTAGTGAGATATTTATAACAAGTATGCAATGAAGTCAAACTTTATTAGATCTGATTCCTAATATGAGATATTTATTTTGCTTTCCAATCTATAATTTTTTGATGTTCTTGGCTATATAATTGAAATTCATTTATGTTAACAACTATTAGATTAAATATTTTTATCCCCAATTATTTTCAAATAATTTAATACTTTAATCTCTGTATTCTTATTCTCTCTTTCATTGTTTCATTTAAAATTTGAACCATTTAAGGATGCTATGTTATAGATTATAGTTGTCTTCCAATTCCTTTTAAATTGTTAATAGTGTGAAAATATTATTGATGAGTAGATGAATTATTACAAGTTCTATTTCAGATTTGTATTCTCTTTATCTAGATATACTATTTACCAAAGTCTCATTGCTTTTTTAGGTGTATTGTATATATATATATAACATGGAAAATGCAGATCATGTTCCATCTGTGCCAGATTCTTTGTTTGCAAATACTAGTAATGAGATAAAAAAATTGAGAGATTCGTTAGCACAAGGTGCAAACCTAGGGATATATAGTGAACCATGCATGTTAATATTGCATAGTCTAGGAAAACTAAAAGATGAACTTGAGAAGACTAGTGCATATTCCCCATATAGAGTGACTGCTATTCTTTCCCACATTGGTGCAGGAGCACCTAGGCTGACCTCCAACAAGTTTGTTCACAATTTTGGCTTGTACTGACCTTAGCCAAGTCAGGATCTTAGTTGTTTGAGTTGGACCTTAGAAGGTCTTGTTGGTGTGGATGAGGTAGTCATTAGGACTATACCATCTTAGTTAATCAAAATTCTTAAATTTTGTTTTGAATTAGATTTGGACAGTTATGTTAGAAGTTATGAGGCATCAAATGTGTTAAAGCCACATTCTCATGGTTGGAAGATGCTAAAGGTCAATTAAGGAACTGTTGGTTCGAGTTTGAGGAGATTAAGGTCCTATAATTAAGGATAAAGGTAGAGTTGCAAGATTGCATGATGAACTTGTTTGGTTGCATGCACTTTACTTGACATTGGGAATCCCTTGAAATCAGGGAAAAGCTCAAGCAACTACCCTTGAATATTGGCAAAGGCATCAAAGGTAATGGATGGCTCGTAGCAAGCAGTAGTTAGCATTGTAATCAAGTTTTGGGGTGTGAATAGAAGACAGTTTTAGAGTTTTCTGTATTTTTGTGTGTTTTCCTGAAAACCCTGTGTGTTTTCAAAAAAGTGATGTCTTATGTGTTAATGCATTGATTTGGGTGTTGAATCAGAGTTCTCTTAATATATTAAAGTATTTTTTCTTTGTAAATAGTGCATTGACTAGGAACACATGCATTGTAGTTGAGATTTGGATGGCTAGGAATAGTTAAAGATTGTATTTTTTGTATTTGCCCGCGCATCTTGAGAAACAGTGATCTTGTAGGCACTATATTTGTTGATTTAACACTGTATTCATGCTCATTGGATAGTGTAGAACAATATTCATCTTGTGTTTATATTTTTTAGTATAGAGTTTTTGATTAGAATCTTTAGATTAGAATTTAGAGGTTTGGAAATATTGTTTTGAGCAGTAAGTTTGGAAATGGCTTCCCCATAGACCCTGACCACGGGATACTCCTGAGTTTGGTGGAATATGGGAGGGAAGCCAGAGTATTGTATATATTTAGTGATAGGAAATCAAAAGGGCCAAGCAATGATTTTAACTCCAAACCCTAGGTGAGCTTTTGTGACCTAGTTAGGAGTTTGGGAGTGGAAAAGTGAATAGAACAGGTAGTGGAAGGTTCCACCATATGAAAGAAGTACACCTACAGGTGGGATATGACCAAGTACAAAGATACCAGAGAGATTAAAGGTTGATCAATCCTTTTGAGCAGGAATTTGGTGAGAGCTCAGCAAAACCCTAAGAATTAGGCCTATTAGCCCTAATAGACCTTGATTATAGGAGGCCACTATACGGACTAGGTAGGGATTTGGAATCCAGTGAAAGATTTAAAACTCTAAAAAGGGTATCAGAAAGTATAATTTATTTGCTATGTTGTTTGTCAAGTTTGAACAAGGGAAGCTAAAAAGGGACTGGTAAGGGCTAGTAGAGACTAGGCCTCTTGAAAGCAAAATTTTGAAATTGGGTAAAGTGAATGTCCAAGAACCTCCAAGATGAATTTAAATGGAGTTGAAATGAAAGGAGACAGTGTCTTCAATTCCCCTGCAAGCAGTTCTAGCAAGTTGAAGAAGTTGGCACTTAGACCCTTCTAAGTCCAAGCAAGATTGATCAAGTTGCAAGAAGGTGTTTGGTTTACCCAAGGTAAAGCACAAGGTAGGAACTATTTGAGAAGAGTTGGAGCAGAGTTTGGTCAATCTCCAAGCTCAAGAGGAACCCATTGGAGTCAGGTTACAGGAAGGAGACAGAGAGAAAGGTCTTCTTGGAGTTGTGCAAGCAACCTTGGGTTTCTTCATACACCATATTGGTATCAGAGCAAGTTAGATTCAAGGCTTGTGATTAATGAGCCAAACCAGTGAGTCAGTTGGAGAGAAAAAACTAGAGGAAGAAGCCATGGTGACAAATGCAGAGCTAGAAAAGAAGGTAGAAGAGCAAGAGGAAGATAACCAGTTGCTCAGAGAAAGGATATCTCAGATGGAGAAACTCCTGGAGGAAGTCCAAGAGACAACAAATACTGTGAAGGACAAGATAAAGAAGAAGGAAGAGTAGGAAGCCAAGGAAAAAGAAGAGGATTTGGAGGAAGCTCCAAAGCCTGATCTTGTTCTTGCAGAGGAACCATTCTTGAAGGCATTGCAGGCCTTGAGTGGTAAAGCATTAGATGGTGTGCCACTTTTCAGTGGGCAAATAGACCCTGATTCAGTTGTAGACTAGATTGAGAGCATTGAGAATCACTTTGAGTATGATGGCATAATAGAGGCCCAAAAGGTGAAGGTGGCCAAGTCAAGGTTGCAAGGAGCATCTCTCACATGGTGGAAGTTTATACAATCTGAAAGAGAGAAAGAAGGAAAAAGTCCCATAGTTTCATGGAGAGGAATGGTGACTAAGATAAGGTAGACCTATCTCCCTGATGATTATGAAGTTCAGTTGCACAGGAGAAGACACAATCGGAGGAAAAAAGACATGGATGTTCAAACATACACAGAGGAATTTCCAAAATTGTGCCTTAGATAAAAAGTGGTTAAAGATTAGAGTATCAGGTTAGCAAGGTACCTAAATGGACTCAAGTGGTCTATTCAAGAAGATATGAGTTTGGTAAACTTCAAATCAATCTGCCAATGCTATCAAATGGCTTTGAAGATAGAGGAGAAAGGAAAAAAGAAGTAGGAACAAAACCCCAAAAGCAGAGGTAAAGGGAAAGACAGCAGAGGACAAAGAGGAAGCTATAGTGGAAGAAGCTCAGAATCAAGAGCCCAAGGAGAAGTCAGATTTTCTAAATAGCAAGAAGGAAGTTCCAGTAGAGGTGGTAGAGGAAAAGGTTTCAGCTCCAAAGGAAGAAGTTGTGGACAAGGAAGAGGAAGTTACTTCACCAACATGAAATGTTATCATTGCAACCAATTGGGACACCTAGCCTATAGTACTTCTCATGGAGGAGATAAGAGAACCAATCTGATTCAAGATGAGACAGCTGCAACAAATAAACAACCTGAAGTACTCTTGAATTCAGAGGAAGGTGAGAATCTCATGATGAGGAGGACTTTGATCAAAGAACCAGTCAAAGAGGAGCCAAGCCAAAGAAGGTCCTTATTTAGGATAAAATGCAAGATGATGGGGAAAGTATGTAAGGTCATAATAGATTCAGGTTCAACTGACAATATTGTGTCAGAAGAGGCAGTCAGCAAGCTGAAATTGACAAGGATACCTCACAATAATCCTTACAAGGTCACATGGCTCAATAAAGGTCAGCATGTCTTGGTGAATGAACAAGCATGGGTGGAGTTTTCAATTGGCAAGTACAAAGACAAAGTTTTGTGTGATGTGTTGCCTATGGATGCATGCCACTTGCTCCTAGGTAGGCCATGGCAATTTGACCATCAAGCTGTGCATGATGGAGCTAAGAATTCATATACCTTCAAGAAGGACAATGTAACCTACAAGATTCAATCTTTGTTAGAAGATACTGAGGTGCAGACAACAGGTTCTAAGCTTCTCATAGCTAGTGAAAAAGAGTTTTTAAAAGCTTTAGAAGAACGAGAAGGAGTTGGCTATGTAGTAATGATCAAGCCAAGAGAGGTGAGCAAAGAGAAGGCAGCTGAAAAGCAAGAGTTACCCAAGGAGATACAAGACTTGTTGCAGACCTATGAAAGCATTGTAAGTAGTGGTCAACTAGAAACCTTACCTCCTAAAAGAGCCATAAGTCATAGGATAGACTTGATACCAGGAGCCACCCTTCCAAACATAGCATCTTACAAGATGACACCTCAACAAAATGAGGAAATAGCCAGGTAGATTCAAGAACTTCTTGACCAAGCTCTCATTAGGAAAAGCATTAGTCCATCTGCAGTACCCACTGTCTTAGCACCTAAGAAAGGAGGAGAATGGAGGCTTTGTACTGATTCTAGGAAAATAAACAAGATAACCATCAGGTATAGGTTTCCTATCCCTAGGATTGAAGATCTCATGGATTGTCTGGGTGAAGCTACGTACTATACCAAGATAGATTTAAAGAGTGGCTATCATCAAATTAGAATACATGAGGGTGATGAGTGGAAAATAGCCTTCAAAACCAATGAGGGTCTTTATGAGTGGCTAGTTATGCCATTTGGATTATCTAATGCCCCCTCCACATTCATGAGACTCATGAATGAAATTATCCAGGACTACATTGGCAAGTTTGTAGTAGTGTATCTTGATGATATACTAATCTATAGCAGAACAAGAGAAGAGCACCTCCAACATATTGAGTTGATTTTCAAGAAGCTACAGGAGGAGAAGCTGATGATCAATCTGGAAAAGTGTGAGTTCATCAAAACAGAGCTGGTGTACCTTGGTTTTGTGCTATCACATGGCAACTTGAAGATGGACAGCAGCAAGGTAGAAGCCATTCTCAATTGGCCTACTCCAAAGATAGCAACAAAGGTAAGAAGCTTCCATGGTCTTGCTCAGTATTATAGGAAATTCATAAGATAGTTTAGTGCTATTTGTGCTCCTATGTTGGATACCATTAAAGGAGGAATGAAAACCAAGTTTGTATGGAATGATCAAGCTAACAAGAGTTTTGAGTTGCTGAAGGAAAAGATGGCTACCCAACTTGTTTTGGTGTTGCCAAGCTTTGAGAAGCTATTCACCATTGAATGTGATGCAAGCAATGTAGCTATTGGAGCTGTTCTCAGTAAAGAGGGAAAACCGGTGGCTTTTCATTCAGAGAAGTTAAGTGAAGCCAAGAAGAAGTACTCTTCTTATGACCTTGAGATGTATGCATTGGTCCAAGCACTAAGGAAGTGGAGGCACTACTTGCTTCCCAAAGAATTCATTGTGTACTCAGACAATTAAGCACTCAGTTTTCTGAATTCACAAGAGAAGTTGAGTCACAGGCACATGAAATGGGTGGAGTACTTGCAAGCTTACACCTTCAATATCAAGCACAAGAAAGGAGCTCTCAACAAAGTTGCTGATGCATTGAGCAGAAGAGTTCTCACCGTTCAAGAAATTCAGTTGAAAAGCATGGGAATAGATCACTTCAAAGATCTATATGCAGATGATGAAGACTTTGCAGATATTTATAAGGTATGTCTTGAGTATAAGAACCATTTCCATAGCAAATATGCTGAATATACCTTGCAAAGTGATTTACTGTTTAAAGGAAATCAGCTTTGTGTTCCTAGAGGTTCAATTAGAGAGAACTTAATTCAAGAAAAGCATAATGGTGCATTGAGTGGTCATTTTGGGATCACCAAAACTCAAGAGCTTGTCCAAAGGTTTTATTATTGGCCAAAGATGAACTTAGGTGTCAAGAAGTATGTGGAAAGTTGTGTGGTGTGTCAAAAGGCCAAAGGCACTTCTTCAAATGCAGGCTTATACCAGCCACTGCCTATCCCTTCTAGGCCATGGGAATGCTTGAGCATGGACTTTGTAGTTGGTTTACCCAAGACAAAGCAAGGTATGGATAGTGTGTATGTTGTTGTAGACAGATTCAGTAAGATGGCTCACTTTATACCCTACAAAACAACCAATGATGCCAGTCAAATAGCCTCTCTTTTCTTCAAAGAAATAGTCAGAATTCATGGCTTACCAATCAGCATTGTCTCAAACAGAGATATCAAGTTTATGAGTCATTTTTGGAAGACTCTTTGGCAAAGAATGGGCACCAATCTGTCCTTTGGATCTACATACCATCCCCAAAATGATGGTCAGACCGAAGTTGTGAATAGGACACTTGGAAACCTCTTGAGATGCTTGACCAAGGAGTACGGTCAACAATGAGATCAAATTATTGGGCACGCTGAATATGCCTATAATGATATTGTAAATAGGTCAACAGGGAAAAGTCCCTTTGAAATTGTTTATGGACTGCACCCTAGAGGTGTTTATGAGATGAGGGAATTGAAGGATGGAGTCAAGGGAAGTGGCTATGCAGATGACTTTGCTTGTGCAATGCAGGAAATTCATGAGACAGTTAGAAAAACCTTGGCAGAGAATACCATGAAACATAAAACCAAAGTGGATGAGCATAGGAGAGAGGTTCAGTTTAATGTTGGTGACCTAGTGATGGTGCATTTGAACAAGGCTAGATTGCAGAAGGGAGTTCCTCACAAGCTGTAAATGAAGAGGATAGGTCCCTATCCTATCTTGGAGAAGTATGGCAACAATGCTTTCAAAGTGCAATTGCTAGATGACAGTGGATTGTCCCCTGTTTTCAATGTTGTAGACCTTGTACATTACAGAGGACCACCAATAAACAAAGATCAGACCTTCCATGAAGTCAGTCAAGATGTAGAAGAACTCAAACTTCCCTCCACTACAGTCAAGCAAGCTAACAAGGTATTGGACACTAGAATTTACAAGAGAACTAGGACCAAAGAGTATAAGGAACATCTAATCAAGAGGCATGGACAACCTGATGTAGATGTAGTATGGATCAACGAGGCAGAGTTCAAGAAGTTAGGAATTGATCCTAACTTACTCAATCCAAGGATGGATTGAAGTTTTTTGTTTCGGGGAGGATGGTGCAGGAGCACCTAGGCTGACCTCCAACAAGTTTGTTCACAATTTTGGCTTGTACTAACCTTAGCCAAGTTAGGATCTTAGTTGTTTGAGTTGGACCTTAGAAGGTCTTGTTGGTGTGGATGAGTTAGTCATTAGGACTATACCATCTTAGTTAATCAAAATTGTTAAATTTTGTTTTGAATTAGATTTGGACAGTTATGTTAGAAGTTATGAGGCATCAAATGTGGTAAAGCCACATTCTCATGGTTGGAAGATGTTAAAGGTCAGTTAAGGAACTTTTGGTTTGAGTTTGAGGAGATTAACGTCCTATAATTAAGGATAAAGGCAGAGTTGCAAGATTGCATGATGAACTTGTTTGGTTGCATGCACTTTACTTGACATTGGGAATCCCTTGAAATCAAGGAAAAGCTCAAGCAACTGCCCTTGAATAGTGGAAAAGGCATCAAAGGTAATGGATGGCTCATAACAAGCAGTAGTTAGCATTGTAATCAAGTTTTGGGGTGTGAATAGAAGACAGTTTTAGAGTTTTCTGTATTTTTGTGTGTTTTCCTGAAAACCCTGTGTGTTTTCAAAACAGTGATGTCTTATGTGTTAATGCATTGATTTGGGCGTTGAATCAGAGTTCTCTTAACATATTAAAGTATCTTTTCTTTGTAAATAGTGCAGGGTAAAAGCACAAAGCTGTGTCACACTTTATAAAGGAAACAACCAACGCTGATCCAATTTTTAAACTTGAATCACTAAAAAGTGGCATATATGTTTTGAATTTTGAAATGATGTAAACTAGTAAAATATGTATATTTTAGTATATTTTATGTTTGTATTTTTTCTAAATATAAAAAATTATTTTAAACTAGTTTTTAATAAATTAAAACTATAATTTAGTTGCTAATAAAATGCTGAAAAATGAAGTTGCATGGGACGTCAAACTTTTTATAGTAAATTTTATTTTTTTTCTTCCAATTTTTTTTTGTGTATTTATAACTTGAAATTTTAGTGCATGGATATATTCTTTTCCAATTTTGATAAATATATATTTTTAAATAAATATTAAAATGTGAGTGAATAAAAAAATAATTGTTTTCCTCGGACGTCAACTTTCATATTAAATATTTATCTAAAATGGTAAAAAAACTATACCATCTTAAAATAGATTCTTTTATCTAGTGCATCATATTTTTTTCAATTTTTTTTAATAAGTTTTAGTATTTTTCCTTAGCATAGTAATCAACTTTATATTTTGTGTTGAAAACCTACTTTTAGTAAAAATAAAAAACAAAATATAAAAAATAATTAAAGTATTAAAATAAATATATTTTTGAAAACTACACTTATGGATCTACAAAAGGGTATTTTTATATATTTTTTAAAATGTTGTTTACATTAGCAAGAGTTATTGAAACTTCAAGATTTTCAAATAATTTATTTTTTTTGGTAAATTGGACTCAAAGTGATGCTCCATACATTTTTAGCCAACAATTTTAGTTCAAAAAGTTGTGGAAGCATCTAACTTAGCTAGAATGAATCTTACTAGATCATATGTTTGACCAAAATTGATTTTTAGTTAGAAATACTTAAATTCAGCTGTGCTGATAAGTTGGCTGAAAGTGTGACACAACTTTGTGCTTTTACCCTGCATTGACTAGGAACACATGCATTGTAGTTGAGTTTGGATAGCTAGGAATAGTTAAATATTGTATTTTCTGTATCTGCCCGCACATCTTGAGAAACAGTGATCTTGTAGGCACTATATTTGTTGATTTAACACTGTATTCATGCTCATTGGATAGTGTAGAACAATATTCATCTTGTGTTTAGATTTTTGAGTATAGAGTTTTTTATTAGAATCTATATATTAGAATTTAGAGGTTTGGAAATACTGTTTTGAGCAGTAAGTTTGGAAATGGCTTCCCCATAGACCCTGACCATGGGATACTCCTGAGTTTAGTGGAATATGGGAGGGAAGCCATTGTATTGTATATATTTAGTGATAGGAAATCAAAAGGGCCAAGCAATGATTTTTAACTCCAAACCCTAGGCAAGCTTTTGTGACCCGGTTAGGAGTTTGGGAGTGGAAAAGTGAATAGAACAGGTAGGGGAAGGTTCCACCGTATGGAAGAAGTACACCTATAGGTGGGATATGACCAAGTACAAAGATACCAGAGAGATTAAAGGTTTATCAATCCTTTTGAGCAGGAATTTCATGAGAGATCAGCAAAACCCTAAGAATTAGGCCTATTAGCCCTAATAGACCTTGATTATAGGAGGCCACTATACGGACTAGGTAGGGATTTGGAATCCAGTGAAAGATTTAAAACTCTAAAAAGGGTATCAGAAAGTATAATTTATTTGCTATGTTGTTTGTCAAGTTTGAACAAGGAAAGGTAAAAAGGGACTGGTAAGGGTTAGTAGAAACTAGGCCTCTTGAAAGCAAAATTTTGAAATCGGGTAAAGTGAATGTCCAAGAACCTCCAAGATGAATTTAAATGGAGTTGAAATGAAAGGAGACAGTGTCTTCAATTCCCCTGCAAGTAGTTCTAGCAAGTTGAAGAAGTTGGCACTTAGACCCTTCTAAGTCCAAGCAAGATTGATCAAGTTGCAAGAAGGTGTTTGGTTTACCCAAGGTAAAGCACAAGGTAGGAACTCTTTGAGAAGAGTTGGAGTAGAGTTTGGTCAATATCCAAGCTCAAGAGGAACCCATTGGAGTCAGGTTCCAGGAAGGAGACAAAGAGAAAGGTCTTCTTGGAGTTGTGCAAGCAACCTTGGGTTTCTTCATACACCACGCATGCGAGAAGAAGTACATGGTGACATTTCCCTTAAAAAAATACAAAATAGTGTCACCAAAGAAATGATAAAAGCCACTTGTTTTCCATTTTATCAAAATGTACGGAAGGTTAGGGGATACGAGGTCACTAGATGTGTTGATCATGCTATGGCCTCATTGATCTACCCACGATTTCTTATAGCACATGGTCTATACCCAAACAATGACCAAATTCCATTGTATTTTGTTCAGCAGTTATATGCTAAGGTCCATTTGCGCCTCAATGTTAACTACCTGGACATTCCACCATATGTTGGTCAGGGACATGGTAGGATTGTTGATAGGTCCACCTATCATCAAGTAGATAGACAACCCTAGTGTTTAGAGTATTGGTTGGTGACAGGTCTCCTGCTCTCACCCTAGCTCTAGCCCCCATAGTAGATGAGTTTGTCATTGCTTCCCAAAAGGAAGCAATTGACACTGTAGGTGACATTATAGCTGCCACCACTAGGATATCTAATGATTGTGTAGGTCAGTATTTGATATCCAAACATTACCAATCCACACCATTTTCAACACATTGGACCACCATGGATCCTTTTATAGTGGTTGGCATCCCTAATCCTACACAACTTGATGCACTTACAGGAGATATGTCACACATGACTCTGCATTGTTTGGCTGAGGACCTGTTGGAGGCATATGCCCACATTGCATTAGATAATGGGATTTGTATAGAGCATGTTAGAGACCATTTGAGATGCAGAGGTCGTTTAGTTCTAGGATCCCATCACTCTCAGCTGAGCACTAGTGCACATCAAGATCCACCTACAGTTCATATGCTAGCTACACAGACTATGGGTTTTACTGATATGTTGATTGGTTCTGGTTCATCATCACTAATGCCATCTCACCTTCATATTCCTCTACATTCATCATTTATGGCACGACATGGGATAGATTAGATGGATGCAGATGTTGATTCATCACTTGATCGTTTGGTGCATATGGTGGAGGTGACTGTTTCAGAGGACTTAGGTCATCCGATATCAAATGATGTGCATGTATGTGTGCATGTGCATGCTTCAATTCTTTTTTCATTATTTTTATTTTTTATTTTTAACTAGAGATATTCATGTAAGTTGATATATATGTGTATATATATTGTTATAGGTGGACATACCTCATATCACTCCTAGCCTTGGTCCAGATCATGTGCATGACGATGTGACTATGTGGATGAATCTGCTATCAGTGGACATGTGAGTTTTACATTTTTATATAATCACACGTGTATATGTATATGAAATATATTTGTGTATGCATAGATCTAGATTGATATTTAAAAATACAAGTTCATTTAAAAATAACTTTCATAAAATTTATTTAATATAAATTATATGTATTTAACACATCTTGTACACAATTTTATTTACAGGGCTCAACACATCCATTAGAGCGAGACCGTTCTCATTCAGATGGCCATTCGTGTAGGAGTAGACATTCATATTGGGCAATGCATTCTAGATTTATGATATTTACCACATGTATTTGATTATATGATGATCTTTAATAGTATTTGATAGTTGATGATCTCTAACTTACATTTGCTTATATGATATACATACATTTTCTTATTTGTTGATCTTTAGTATTCGACATTTGATGATTTTTAATTTATGTTTTGCTTTTATGATATGTACATATATTTTCTTATATGATATATACATACATTTGCCTATTTGCTTATAATATGTGTTATGTTTATATGTATTGAATCCCTTTACATATATGTACATGTGTTTGCTTATGGTTTAAACATATTTACACATAATATATGTATGCATTTGCTTTAAATATTCAATATACATATATGTTTTCTTATTTTATGATCTCTTACAACTTACATTTCCTTATATTCAATATACATTTGATCTCTAGTAGAATTTTAGGGAAATCAATGCCACTTTATAAGTAAGTTCATTCATGTTGATCACAATAAATATTTTTTTTAAAATGACTTAAGCAACATGAACCATTGAGTTTAGAACAAGATATAATATTTTTGACAAGTAACTTGAAATTCAATTCAAATATAATTAATAAAATTTAATTCAAATTATACCTCTATTATACATTTTTGACAACTAAAGTTTGAAATTAAATTCAAATATAATTAAGAAAATTCAATTCAAATTATACCTCTAATATACATTTTTGACACTTTAACAAAATTCTAAAATTATTAGATATGTTGCACGCATACCTATGAATTAAATAACAAAAAATTCCACAATGAAATAACTTTTTTGTTTACTACTTGATTTATTTAAACTAGGATCTAGTTATTCCATGTACACTTGAATAATTTTGATTCACTTGGAGCGCAGATTTTGGAGAAAAAGTTTGTGCACATTTATCAAGGAGGCAAATATTGGAGCTCGACAACTTTTCATTTTTATCAATCAAGGAAAAATTTGGAGGACAATTTAACTAAGTTGGTAGAGGACTTGTTTAGATTCATCTTTAAGTTGAAGAAGAAAATGGGACAATAAAGAAAAAGAAAAAATTCATCTCAACGAAAATTGTCAAAAGAAGAAGAACAAAAGAGGCGTGATCAAAACTTGGAAAATTATCATAGAAAGAAACAAGGTACATGCTTGTTTCTTCTGTCTCTCACTCTCAAGTGTGTGTTTGGGAATTTTACTTTGAAGGTTTCTAACCATCATTGCACTTGAATGACTATAAATACTTTTAAATGTCCTCAAGTCATCTTGGTCATGCAAGTTGCAATGTTTATGTGATCCTTCACTTCAATTCCTTAAGCCACTTCTTTTTATTTCAATATTTGTGTTTTGTATCTTTGATCTTTTATTTTCATCACTTCAATGTTCTCAAATTATTTTTATGTTTTATGCTCTAGTGATTCCTCAAGCTGGATTCAAGCCAAATCTAGATATTGGATCAAACGAATCTGTTGAAGAACACATGGACCTTGAAGTTAGGGAGGAGACCCAAGTTCAAACAATGCTTGTTGGAGAGGGGTCAAGATCACTTCCTTCTACTAGTATGGATGAGCATATAAACTAGCACAAACTTCTCTCACTTATATATCATCATGTTTTATCAGTTTGTCTGCTTGCATATCTAAACTTCACTTGTATATTTAACATCATCTCTCACTTTTGTTTGCAAAATATTTTGTGACACATGTGTAGGAAGGGCTCAACAAGCACGAAGTTTTCATGCTCAAGTCAAGCCAAATCTAGACATTGGATCAAATGAATCCACTCAAGAATTCATGGTCCTTGAAGATAGGGAGGAGGCACAAGTTCAAACAATGCATGTTGGAGAGGGGCCGAGATAACTTCCTCCTACTAGTATGGATGAGCATATAAAACTAGCTGAGAAGGTGGGGAAAAAAATTTCTCATAGAAATTTAGATCATTTACTTGAAATGGATATGAATAAACTCAAATATTATGCCAACTAGCCTTATAATAAGAGAAAGAGGTCAATGACTAAATCTGTAAATGGAATGATCAATCATCATTTCAATCATCTTGATACACTTAAAAAAACCCAATTTTTATCATGTTTACTTCTTCGTGATGAGCTCAAAGAGTCATTACAATTGTTGGGTGTCCATTTAGCATCAAATAAGAAGAAACACATGGGATTTCAAAAGGATATTGTTCAAAATGTTAAAAAGGGTTTAGATTCTATTAGGAAAGGATCTCAAACTGTGGATAAGGCTAGTACAAGAAGGGTGATGTTGACATCTATTGTTCATCAAGATATAGCAAGAAAAAGAAAAATTCCAGCACTTTCAACTGAAATTGGTTATAGTAGAACCACATTGATAAAATATGAGAAAAAGAGAAAGTTTTTGGATGAGAGTTTATAAGGAAATTGGGCAATTATGTGTAGAGCTCCCCATTCTTACAGGATTGAAGGTGTTGTTAGGAACTTGGTCTCAGGTTTTTGGCATGATCAGACTCATCCATCATCAAATACTAGAGATGTTATAAGATATAGGATTGGACCTAGTATTTATGAAAATCATATCGAACATTGGCTAGACATAACAGAATTTGAGATGTATATGAACTTTTGTAATGCATATCCTCATATAAAGATTGGGAAAACAATGTTTCAAAGGTTAAAGCCATATTATGTGAAGATAAACAAGTTTTTTGAAACTTGTTGTTGTTATCATATTGAATTTGATCTCTACTATTAGGTGTTTCAAAAGATGAGAGAAGAAAGATGTGGGTTTCAAAATGCACCTCCTAAATAGGAAAGTTTGTTCATAAAGTCTATATTATGTGATCATGAAAATGGACCTCAAATAAACTGCATAAAAGGAATTTGTGAGACATGTGGAAATCTGGCTAAATTTCCTTCAAAAATTGAGGATACTAACCTAACAAAGATAGTAAATTGCAAGAGGTAAGTACTATTTTTAAAGAGTTTATTTGTTTCAATTTCTCATAGATCAAATTATTTGGATTATCTTTGATGTAATGTTTCATTGATCAAGTGTGGTTTATTAGATATTCACATATTTTACTGACACGAGTACACGTATGTAAAGTTACAAACAAATTTTGGGAAAGAATCCACAAGGTTGAACTATGTAGAAGAGGAGATTCCCATTGGAAAATTTATGGAAGATTTTTGAAAATTGATACGACCATACATACATCATTCATTTTTTGCTAATTGGAAAGCACAACAATTCCAAACATTGAGATATACTTTCCCACATGGAATAGTTCTATCAGTAGTTGAATTTGCATAAAATTATTCCTTTGTACATCAAAAGGAGATTCAATTAGAGTATTACTTTTCAAAGCAGATCACTATTATGGTTCATGTGTGTTATCGACATGCACAATCATAATTGGATGGTGTTGAGAGTACAAATGAAGAATGAGTCAGTAAAAAAGAATATCACTTTTATATTAGTGATGATAAAGAGCATGAAACACTTTTTGTCCAACATTGCTTTACAATATTTTTTGAGAATTTGAGAAGCAAGGGTGTAAAATTTGAAAATCACTGTGTATGGTCAGATGGATGTGCGACATAATTCAAATCTTCATGATCATTCTATGCAATTTGTAGATATCATAAAATCTACAAAATACCACATGTTTGGAGTTTTCTTGAGAGTGGGCATGGAAAGGGTGAGCATGATGGAGTAGGAGCTTGCATCAAACAAACTTTAAGAAAGCATCAAATGAGTTATCCAGAAGATCATCTAGATAATGTAGACAATGTTGTTGAATGGTGCAAGAAACACTTTGCATCAAATGTGGTCGGCACATCTTCAAGAACAAACTGACACATTCCACATAGAGTGTTTTGGGAGATATCAGGTATGTATAAATTAAATTAAATCAAAAATTTGAATTTATTTAAATTTAAAATATATATATACATATTTGTTCACATAAGTTTTTTGTTGTACATATGTATCTAGGTGTGGATAGAAGATCGATGCATGGATGCAAGAGGGTAGAAAAAACAAGATATGTGCATTGTGTTAGGAGTTCAGATAGTCACCATGGATGGATATTAGACACAAGGGATTACTCTTGTTTTTGCACTGAGTGCATTGAGGGTAACTCTGATTATGAATGCAACAATCAAGAACTTGGATATGTCGGTAAATGGGATACAGTGCCACTAGTTGTTTTAGAAACATATGATGAAGACAAGGAAGAAATATTTGAAGACATTCCTTTGATTTCAATTTATTATGACCATATTTCAGGATTGGTTAGAAAAGGTACACATGTAATTTTTCAATAATTTAATTATTATATATATCTAGTTAATGATCTTTAGAGACATTTCTAATTTTTTTAGATTTTTTTTGTGTAAATTTGGTGTATAGGAGATGTTTTTGCAGTCATAGCAGAGCCTGAAAACATCGAAGGTGTTAGCTATTATTTATTGTGTTGCACAGAAGAGAGAAATAAGCTAACAGAACTTGAAACAAGTGATGGAATGTTATTTCCCACAGGCGAGTTTGAATTTAAAATTTTATATACATTGTATTCACATGTGCACATTACATTATATACAGTAAATATATATTCTACAAACCTTGTGCATGGAAATATTGCACACATTCATATGTCTTACCTTAGGTTCATGTTTACCATGCAGGTTCTGTTGTAGTAAAAGGGACATATCTAAAACAAGTCAAAGTTGTTCAGCATGGGATTCACTTTGTTGACTATCAACCTAATAACAAGGTATATCAATACAGTCACTTAATAATTGCTGCCACTCTACATCTTCATGCAGTTCCACATGGATGTGGCTGAAGAAAATGGAGACTAGATAGTGATGATCATAAAAAAATTCTACATGTTATTGAAGAGCGGGCTGAACTAGAATCTTTGACTTAGATTATATCCATGGTTTTCAAGTTCACTTGTAACCCTATACATGTTCAAATGAGAACTTATAGTAAC